>OY811978.1:9188054-9325554 GCA_963681505.1 Eunapius fragilis | reverse complement strand
CGTGACATTTATTAAAAATGTATTGGCATAATTATAAAACGTATAGAGATCCTATAGGTCTCGTGAGCCATTCTTAATAATTTTATTGAATGGATTACGCAATGACAGACTTTTATGAATAAATTATGCGCGGTAGAAATTAATATTTTGTCTTGAATTTATTTACGGAATGGTAAATGCTACAATTGTTTGAAGTACATATACAATAATCGGACCGATTTATAGTACACTATAGACAGGTTTAAAATTCAATTTGAAAAAAAAAGCAAGATGACCGCCTATGTATGGGCCATTTCTGGATATGATAATGTTTGTATTGCGGCACACGATGCAAACATTTGTAAAGGTTTTTGAGTTGGCGGTTTTGGGGCAGAATTGGCACTCCGGACGTGAGTCACGAAAAAAATTCCTGAACTTGTCTTTAGTAAAACGCTAAGTGGAGAACAGCACCCCCATTGCTTTGGATGGTGAGTTTAGTTGATGTTCAACAGTGAACCCATCAAGTATACATTGGGTTTCCATTACAGTACAGGGAAAATGACCAAATGCATCCTGTCCGAATAAGACTCACTTGTACATCTTGCCAGCCTTCCTGGCCAGGTAGTAATGCTCAAATTGACGTCCAGACTTACAGCACATCATCAGCCTATGGAGTGGGACAGTCAGCAGCTATGTAACAATATTTTACATTCCTTACACATCATGAGCTTTTGCATCCGGGCAGTTTGATGGTACAATGTGGTAACCTGCAGATGTGGTGAGTTGAGTATTATGCATAACATAAACACGTTTGATAATTGCTACAGCTTTGATATGATGCCTGAATACTCAAGTTTCCTTCATGTTTCTTAGCTTAATTTAACTTATCGAGCTATACTAGTTGTTGGAAAATGGGCAATTGTGTAATTATTACAGTGATTAGTTCATAGCTGTGTGATATTCAAATGAGCCATTCTTCATAATGCTGGTGAGAAGAGTGTGGAGGGCAACATAGACATACCAAGTGATGCAGCAGTTGTGATCCACTCATCATTACTTTCTTCAGTGATTATTCTCACCTGTTGGGTAGAACTGCAGTATCACAATGCACTGCTGAAGGTACATGTTTGGAACATACGCCGACCCTAATACTTAAAAAGCATTACACCATCAAAACAACAACAATGCAACCATCGTAGCCCAAGGCACTGTAACAAGATTTTTAAGAGCATTGATGCAAAAGCAGCAGACGTGGCAGACCAGTCTGGATGGACAAAGGAGGTACAGAAATGGTGGTGGGCAAATCCAAATAAACCTAACAACTGCAACTAAGCAACTATAAGGAATATGAAAAAGGAGTGTCCCACCCACCAGCAACAAAGTGTCAAACCAGCAAGAACAGACAGGAGAGGTGTAGAACACTGTGAGTTTTGTGGAAGCCAGTGGAGGTGAGTGCTAGACATAGTTGAGTAGGAAGAGGATGAATTTGAGAAGGTTGCACCAGTCACTTAGGGAGGACACATGCAAAGTATGTGTTGTTCATAATTTAAAATGCTGTGGACACACTGGTTGTACTGCTTTAGCTTAAGATTACTCCAAACTATACCAGTTTCACATTCTTAATCAAGCTGAAAGCACTGAATTTGGCGAATAAAGAAGCTTTACTAAAATAGTTGTTGAAATCACCTGGTTGAAAATGTAGGATAAATATAGAGACAGTTGGTGGGATATAGAATTTTAATGGAAAAGTGGTGTAACGATGAAGGGAAAAAGGTTATGCAAAAAGGAAATGAGACTAAAACAGATGTAATGGTATCAGCAAATGGACTAAATGATTTTAGTCGTGATTTCCTTTTCTCACAACCTTGTTCTCTTTCTTTCCCCACTACCTTCGCCTTCAAATCCTATCTTCTACCAACTTTGTCTTTTTATTCACTGTTTCTCTATTTTTTATTATTGTAACATCTTAAAAACCAAGAGCCTTCAAAATCAATGTGCTTCATACTTTATTTGAAAGTACTGTATTAAAAGTACAGCAGTGTTGTTTGATATACACTGATGCTCCGTCATACTCTCACAGGGATGTAACTGATATTCTATCAACTGATGAAGAAGAGAAAAAGAAGAGAATGTATTGTGATGCATCAGAGGTACGTTGTGCTTCGTTTACATCAGTTGTTTCTGTTGGTGGAGTTTTAGGCCGGGAAACAGAATTCTTTGTCAAACTCCTTGCTGACAAAATGGATATCCAGAAGTAGCCAAAAGGATAAGAGCCAGACTGTCTTCTGTCATTTTGACAGTGTTCCTGAACTAAAATAATGGAGAAGTGGTACAGGTATTGATGATGGGGTTGGTTGGACCTTGCATGTTAAGTTGCTCATGTGTGTGTATGTGTTATTATATTCTATTCTTATTTCTTGTATGTCCCGTATATGCAATTTTCTCATTCTTTTTGTTTCGTATCATTACATTTTAAGATTAGAAAAGAGCTAATATTTTTCACCTTCAACAACTAGGTATTTTTCTCCACATCAGGTTCTTCTTGTGTTGCCAAGTGATGTATATGTATGCCTAGCCTCGTCCCCAGGCCGTCAATTAAAGTTTGGGAAAAAAGACGGCCTGGTCTCCATTGCAACTCCGTTAGTGCGCATGCGCTGGCCATTACCAGAAAAAGTGGTAATCGTATATTTTGCTTGTAAACCTTTCCGTAAACTAACTCGTTACCGGTCTGCCTCGTTCTAAGTGCCAGGCTTTTTCAACTAAAAACACATCGCGCACGTGCATAAAATACATCGCTACGCGTAGTATGTGCAATACAATGTGTAGGAGACACAACACTGCCACTAATCCTGCAAGACTTTGACGTCGTTGCCATACTACGCGTAGCTATGTATTTTGTGCACGTGTGCGATGTGTTTTTAGTTGAAAAAGCCTGGCACTTAGAACGAGGCAGACCGGTAACGAGTTAGTTTACGGAAAGGTTTACAAGCAAAATATACGATTACCACTTTTTCTGGTAATGGCCAGCGCATGCGCACTAACGGAGTTGCAATGGAGACCAGGCCGTCTTTTTTCCCAAACTTTAATTGACGGCCTGGGGACGAGGCTAATGTATGCCTGTGTACCAAATTTACCTGCTGCACCATAAACATTTAGTCACAAACAAGTATTGCTAGACAATGACATGATGCTGCAAATGAGAGAATGCATGTTGTTATAGTAGCCAACTGGACAACACACCAGAAACAGAGGTCTGCCACTCCTAAATTAAGGTATGCAGAGCGCATTTTAAAATGCCTTATCCATAAATGGGCAAGTTCACCCGATAGGCATCCAGTATAGTGGACTGTATGGGATTTGGAATGGAGGGTTTGGACAAACAGGTGAGAGACAAGGCAGCTTACTGGCACATGTGTCAAACTGAATGTTGAATGCATACATTAGTCATGTAACATAGTAACCATCTCATTTCACATTTTTGCACAACCTTCAATCTGTTTTGCAAAACCTTCGATCCTTTTTGCACAACCTTTGATCCTTTTTGCACCAACATGGTCTTGATATGCTTATGCGGACAGTTATCATAATTTCAGGGTTAATGTAAGAACTATGTAATGTACACACTATACAAGTATTAATAATTGTGTTAATTGTTATTGACTATAAACAAGAAAGTTGGTGGATATTAGGGTATGTTACGTATGAACCATGTCTCAATGTAGTCTTGTTAGCGGAGTAACATGGTGCATGAGGAAGTTATGGAGTAAAGTTTGCACACCTGTTCATAGTAATAAGCAATATACCTGATCAGGGTTGACTGTTTGCAACCACGTGAACAGAAGAACAGAAAGCCTTGTTCGGTGATATTTTGGCATTGAAAGGATAGAAAAGTAGATATCAGAGGAATTCACTCCAGTCAGTTGCACTGGCTCCAGAGGTATCTTCAGACCAAGTGATATTGGCAAGTAAACCTTTTCAATTTTGGTAGTTGGAGCATTAGTGGTAGGTTGCAGGGTAGCTGTATTTTTTAGTGATATCACCGTGTCTCTGAAAAGAAAATTTTTTTTTAGAAAAAGACTAGATTAAAGTCCCTGCTCACATGACCCAAGGATAGGGGCAGAAAGTAATGCTGGTTAAAAATAGGCTGTAGTAAAATGCACACTAACATGTCAATCAGTTGTGTGTGACGCATCATGCATTGTATGCATGGTTAATCATTACCAATCACCAAGCACAAGCGAGCATTCACACATATATACCTTACCTCGTGGGTTTTAAGCCATTTACGACATAAAATGGAGTTTGGGAGACATGTTCACTGCAAGATGCTGGTAAGTTGTTGCTCAAATGCTTACAGAAATGATGAAAAGCCACCACAAGGAATGAAAATACTACCAAGGGTAGTATGTAGGTGAACCTCTTCATACTCATTATATGCTGTAGTGGGAAATTCAAATGTTTGACGGGTACTTAAATTTAACAAGTAAATAAAAACATTCTCTAACGAGAGAGTTGTTGGTATATAGGATTGACCAATGGTGGTATAAAAAGCATGGAAACAAGAGTGACAGAAATATTATTGGAAAATTGAAATAGGCCTATATTTAGCCCATTATTCAGGCATGTGTGTTGTATTGTGTGCTAAATATAGGCCTATTTCAATTTTCCAATAATATTTCTGTCACTCTTGTTTCCATGCTTTTTACACCACCATTGGTCAATCCTATATACCAACAACTCTCTCGTTAGAGAATGTTTTTATTTACTTGTTTCATAAGTTTTTTTTCATCCTGTCATAGCAGTATCATAGTCAATAATCAAATGTAGGAAGAGGATGGATGATCCCCTTTATCTCTTAATGCAAGAACAAATAACTTTAATAGTACTGCTGGTGGTGGGGGCAGCACTGGTGGTGGGGGCAGCAATGATGGTGCAGGCAGGAGCGCCGGTGGGGGCAGCGCTGGTGGTGCCGGCGGGAGTAGCTGCTGGTAGTGGTGTGGGCAGTGCTGCTGGTGGTGGTGGCAGAAGCGGGGCTTCTGGAGGTGGCGGGGTGAAGGGGAGAGGAGTTGGAGGATGAATGTACTCTTCCTCCTCCGACCCCTCATTGGTGAAAAACCCGCGAAGGTCGTCAGCCATCTACATATACGTAACAGAGAGTATGATTAAATTTTTACTTCTTTATTTAGTGCAGAGCCTTTACACATCTACATAGAGTATTATTAAATTTTTACCTCTTTTTGCTGCGGATGAGTGGCTTTTATACCTGCAAAGCCTTACACATGTGCAGACTGTGCTATAATTATATTAGTCCAATTCCATCATATTAATGACAGGGAGGGAAGGGGTGTATGCGTGTCAGTTGTGCTAAAATTCTATTGGTCAAATTTGATCCAGTAAAAATGAACATGGAGGTGTATCCTACATGTAGTGTATAGATGGGTAGTGTGGGAACTAAGGAAGTGAACTACATGGCAGTACATGGCAGCATGTAGATCGATCGATAAGGATATGTTCTCAGGTGAGGTCCTATCTGTGGACAGGGTCTGCAGCTTATAAGTGTGGGCAGAAGGTCTGTTTTTATTTCACTACATAAATGTGAGTGTGCTGCTTGAAGTACCTGATGGTGGCTTATCTTACTTACTGCTGCACAGGCAGATCACTACCCCTAAGAATAGCTTTTTCAAGACCACCATTATACTCCATTGGTGCATGAGATTTGGGTTTATACAAGGAGTAGCTATATGGGAAAAGGATATAGTTGCAGCTATTTAGTTCTCAGCCCTTGCAACTGTAACTATATTCATACAGTTGCAACATTCACGGCTAGACAAGGAAGTCTTCAGATAAGGAAGCTTTATCAGATTAAAACAATAGACACTACTGTACATACAGTTGAGTCACCATGCATGCTTTACATGTAAAGTGAATGGTTTTGTGCAGATCCGTGCTGCATGTACATAGTCAGGCGGGCCCTACTACCCACAGGTAGTAGGGTGACAAACCCGACCAAACGCGGTAGTAGGGCCGCCCGACTATGCTGTACAAATGTTGCATGCACAGCTTTTTAATGTTAATACAACATACCATAACATACCTTTGGGTGGTAGTGGTAGTTCTGTGACCCCAGCGATACCGCGTCCTCTCGGCAGCACATTTAGCCAATCAGACAGCGGGATCATTTCAATACCGTCTCTTTTCAGATGCTTTAATGGTAGCTGATATTTCTCCCTATTAGCAGCACGATTTCCCTCGAGGTCCTCTTCATATCGCCGCCTTTAGTTTTAGCAGCACGGTTCTCCTCGAGGTTCTTCATATCGCCGCCTTTGAGCAGCACGGTTCTCCTTGGGGTCCTCTTCTTATCGCCACCTTTTAGCAGATCGCTTAGATTCAATATCGGCCTTGTAGCTGTCGCGTACAGAGGCCTTCTTCATTTCGGGATCGGCCTTGTAGCTGTCGCGTACAGAGGCCTTCTTTTTTTTTGGGATTGGCCTTGTAGACTAAGAGCGCTCGGGCTTTAGCTTTGTTCTCGTATTGCTTTGGAGGTATTCCGCTCGTTGCTTAGATCTCTTCTTAGAAAAAGAACTTCACTATTAGCCAACGTAACAACTAATATATTAAACTGGATAAATTTAGTGCAGGTTAGAGAATTTATAACTGCCTAAAATTATTAATAAATAGAACTTGATATATGTATGTCTATATGACATGTAAGGATAACGTGCCGGTAAATGTCGAAGCGATTGGTACTATTCCCGTCCTCCAAAACCGTTCCTAGCTCGAGTTATACCTTCCTAAGAAGAAGACGACGACGATGGAGAATTATTTTGGGACTGGGCACGAGAAACAGGAAATTGTTTGTTTCTCTATAACCACACCGTTTTATGACACGGAACAAACGTAGAACTGTAGATCGTTGTGCTCTCATTCCATCGCAATAAAGAGATAAGCGATCCGTTTCTCCGTTGTCCCTCCAGACGCTAGTGAAGTTTTATTAATGACATTCATCAACCCTCAATCAATCCTATATTGAACCTGCTGCCGCAGGTTCAGATATTAATAGATGCCATAGAAGTTTAGCCCGATGACCACCGCGTGCTTTCGTTTCTTCAACCTATCACTCCTATCACTCCTAACATGTAAACCAAAGAAACGACTAAATAATACATTACACGAACACCTTTTGGTAACGAAATCGTTTTAACGTGTACGACGTTTAAAATAGTGTCATTACGTACATACCGCATATTTTAGTTTCACTAATTTTGCACTATATGTTGCAACAACCTTCTCAAGAATTGTGCGGTGGCTTCCTTGATTGGAAATCTTGTATATTCATATCTATTAGTAAAAATTCACATTTATTGTTATTACTTCATTATTCTAATTCTCAAAAAGTGCATTACCAACATGGATATGTACCCACTAGTACTGTCACTGGAAAATTGGTCCGCGGTAATTTTGGTCCGGGACCAAAATTATCGCTGAAAATTTTGGTCCGCCCGGACCAAACTTACCAGAAATTATGGTCCGGGCTGAAAATTTTGGTCCATATGGAGAAATGGCCCATACATCGGCGGTCATCTTGCATTTTTATTTCAAATTGAATTCTAAATAAACTCAGAAAATACTAAAAATTGGGCTGAATTCAAATTTTATTTTTCATTGCGTTGTAAGTATGCAACGTTATACAAAAATCAAGACAAAAATTTAATTACTATCGCAGGTAATTATAATATTCAACACTCCCGTTAGCTTCAATAACTACAATAAGCAGCATTTCGTTAATAAACTCGTGCATGTATCCAGGCCAGCCATCCGACGAGGGGTGGATGCGCATCAATTAGCACATAGACGGCCAACCACATTTTGTAAAGGTGGGTTATGTACAATTGCGGATTGTTACTAAGTGCAGAATGGCACATTGTTACTGTTACAGAAGTGGCGGATATAGTACACGCCACGTTCGCTAGTTGTAACTTAACGCGCTGACACCTATGGGGGCCGGGGACTGCGATCGCATACTGTACTCCTTCCAGCCAATCAATTTGCTCCCCCATAATTCAGGAACGGCCACAATCATGACCTCATCCTTTGATATCAACCTGTTCGTATTGTACTGTCTGAAAATAGCCGTATTAAAAGTTAGGAGCGCATATTCGTATGGGCCTAATAGGGGTGGTCCGTGCTACATGTATATGAAAGGAACGGTGAGTCTCAAATTATTTAATGCTTGAGTATCCTTTTTGCTTATGTGTCTTGTGGCTTCTTGGGGTGCATAAATTTGTATATACATGTATGCTGTGCTCTTTACATCTACCATTGTATGGTGCTTGGGTTTTAGCATACTGGCTTTATCTCCTGGGAAACATCAGCTAGTATGACTTCAGGCAACATGGCCACCATGTGATCAAGCATACAGGTGAGTTTTAATGTTGTCCTGCACAGTATTATACTCACCATCACACACATAACAGCTCTAGGCGGATCCAGGGGGGGGGTTTTGGGGGTTGCAACCCCCCCTTTCATATATGGTAACGCCCCCTCTTCTGTAAAAACAGCCCCTCTTCCTTCCCCGCTGTTTGTATCGGGCCTGAAGCGCTGGACAGCACCACCCCCCCCCCCCCCCCCCTCCGCTTTTCGTATCAGGCCTTAAATGGACAGCACCCCCCCCCCCCCCCCCCCCCCCCCCCCGCTTTTTGTATCAGGCCTGAAGCGGACAGCACCCCCCCCCCCCCCCCGCTTTTCGTATCGTGGGTCTCAACCCCCCCTTTTGGAAAACCCTGTAACCGCCCCTGTATAACCCACAGATACTAACAAGTGTGCACTCCCATGGGTGCCCCCAGCTTTTCTAGAAGGGGGGGGGGGGGGGGGGGGGGGGGGCAGAGGGGAGGGGAGGGGCACCAATTATAGGGCAGTGGCGGCAGAGCAATAAAAAAAGTGATACGGCGGACTGGGGGGGTGGGGGGGGGGTGGAAAGAGGGTCTTCAATATATGAGCAGGGGTGTAACATAAAAAGTGCTACGGCGTTCGCCGTACTTGCCGTAGTGTCAGCGCCGCCTATGTAGGGAGGTGGGCAGGGGGGAGGCGCATGTAAGTAGAAATCAATACTGGGACAGGGGTTAAATTATTTAACAAGCATTTATTACAAGGGGTTGGAGGTGGGGCGCCATTGAGTCTCAAAAGGGGGGGGGGGGGGTGCCCATGACTCAAAACACAGTCACACTCAGAATTCTATATTACTCACCCAACACATCAAATAACATTTTTCACCCCCAACATGAGCGTACACTCCCAGCATACACAACTAAATGACCTCCCATCAGCATACACACCCAACTCATATTCTCCACCAACCACATACCAGTACACACTAGCAACAATGTGCACATTCCCAATGACCCCACACACCAGCATAGTTTCATTGATGGGGCGGGAGTGCCCCACACCTCCCATATTTTTGCCCCCTCTTGGCAATGAAGGGATAACAAGTGACACAACCCATGCACATAATTGGCTCGCTTGGTATAAAGTCCTCCTAAAAGTTTCAACTTAACATTTGTCCCTCCCCCCCCCCCCCCACTGATGTTTTTTCTCGGTGATGGATTGTGTCACCTGTTATCCCTTAATAACAGCATGTACACACCAGGTTACCCCACAGGCACACCAGCACCCTAGCGTATAGCTGGCCAACCACCTAGCCTACAGATCATTAGACCAACATGAGTTTAAATTCACACACACACACACACACATACACACACACATACACACACACACACACACACACACTACACATCACACACTAGAACAGTGAGCATAACAGTGAACACTACCAGTCCCACACATGGGGTTTCTTTGATAAAAACCTTAGAGGGGGAATTTTAAAAATTCGTTGCTAAGGCAACTCTGAGGTTATATCACTTATTGCCAAGGGGCAACAATATGGCATGCACCCCATACACCAACTCATATGTACTACATGTAACAACAAGATAACATATGCAGTTCCCTTCATACATGTACCCATAATTCTGCCTTACATTTGTTCTTAGCCTACCCCTATCAGAGGTCATCTGCCCAACATAAAGGGGTAGCGATCAACAGGATAGGCTAAGAACACTAACCGTTCTTTTTATTTATTTTTCCTACTCCACATGAAATGCTCCCTAGATGGCTGTATGGTCAATGTGATACAGCCAGCATGACAAAAAGCTTCAGCAACAACTCAAATAGAAGGGACATTGCAGGCTTTGTGTGGTCCTCAAGTAGCTACAAGGCTCTGCAGACTTCATGTGATGCATGCATGTAGATTTGTGGTGTGCTTGGCATTTGTATTTGGTGGTGTAAGAACTGTATGTGTGAATGTGGATAGTTGCTGGTATTGATGGACTTGCTGAAAGCAGACAGGAGGCTTGGTCTTTTAGATAAGAACTATGTATATAGGTAGTTGTGGGTGATTATGTAAACTTTTCCTTCCCACTTTATAAAAACTGACCTGTTGAGTGTGTAGCAATACAGATGCCTGTACATGTAATAATATAACATCCAGCCATTTGGTCATATTTTTGCTGCTGAGTATCCACATGTGTGAGGTGTACTGGTATGTCATCATAGTGTGTAGGTGATGGTCTGTGTACATGTGATGGTGTGTATGTATGGGTGGCCTGGTAGGTTACACTCTTGTCTGATCTGACGATACTGTGTAAGCCAAAAGTTGTAACGTTCGTACCTTGCATTATACATGTCTGTTTGCCGAGCCACATGTTCTAAGTAATTCCGTTCAAATAAATAGCTCCCGCACACACCCTACCAGTCTAGTAAAAAAAAAAAAGTATCAACGCGCAAGAGCAGTTGATTTGATTAATAGTTACACGCAGCCAGATGTAACTTCGGTGGGTCTACTTCAAGCTTGGTGTACGATCGAACTAACCCACAGAACAGGATCCGTGATTATAAACACTCAACAACACACATGGGAGAGCATATATACAATGTTCAGAACTAGGACATTTGTTTTATATGAATAATAGGTGTTGCTTTGGATGGAGCACCACATAACGAAAGTCAAAGAGCGTTGCAGAGTGTGTGGCCGCTTCTTGGTGGAGGCTAGGGAAAAGAAAACAAGGAGCTCATATACCTGCCAATAGTTTGCAGCTCATTTGTACACTGTCTTTGCTGTTAACACCGGCAATTACATAGTTAACACTCACCCTCCTACCGTTGTAAAATTGTACAACCATTGTTGTACAACCATCTGCGTTCTGCCACCATGTCCATCTTGGCAGTACACCAGACTTAAGCCGCCCGGCCAGTGGATGTATTCTCTCTCCCAATCGAGGACAAGTACATCCGCTGGCTGGGTATGGCTTAGGTCTGGTGTACATAATGGTACTGCCTGACTCTGCTCTCACTCCTGGAAGATGGGCACGATGGCAGAACTCAACATACACGTTATGCAGATGGTTGTGGCCATGCAGTGACAACATCACCACCCTGTTTACAAGTAGTAGCGCCAGGGCACAAAGAACATGAGGAGCCTCTAGCCATCTCCATCCCTAGCCACCATTGAATGGAGAATTACAGTTCATTGGGTTCAAAGTTCAGGTCAAGACTAGGAGGTGTGACCAGTAGCCAGGATGCAGCATGAGGTGCTGACACAGAGAGGAGCCGAGCCTTGTCAGCAGGTGATGATGCTTTCAACAACAATGAGAACTGGTGGGTCCTCTAGTTTCTTTGACAGTATACCCTTTGGTGGACGGGTGAGGCTGTGATAGCATCCACAGAGATTACTTCAGACAGGGAGACTATGCCTTATATTTGTGTCCCATAAAACAAATATCAGTCCTAACAAGATCTGTTTATCACGTTTGGAAGCAATTCATTACTTAAAACAAAAGATTACAATAATTAAGTGGCCAGAAAGCAATAGGCCCACACTAATGTATCACTAACTCCAATCCTAAATTAAAATTCAACTTGACTGTGACCTATTTTACATCTTGCAGCACTCTTTCAGGCGGGAGCATGTCAAATAGTTCAAGAGCGCTGACACTGAATCACTAACATAGCTACACACGTGGTTCTTCATCAGTGAGTCTCTACAAGGCTGAGAAAACATGAAGGTCAAGAACATAGAATTTTATTTGTACATGTTTGTTTATGGTGCTATTATTACTTCAAACGATCAATTGTATACACATGCACACACATATGCATGTACAGACATACATAAAACACACACATACATACAAGTACACATGTGTACATAATACACATACATGTGAAAACATACACAAATACATACATGTACACACATACATAAAACATGCACACATACATGTACACATACACATAAAACACACACTGATACATACATTTTCACATATATACATGTACAAAAAACACATACATGTATGCACACATTTATATATATGGGACAGTTTCCAACAAAATTGCCCCTCAATATTCACTTGCGTTTGAATAACTATAACTTCCGAACGGTTAAGGCTAATGACTTCTTATTCTCAACACTTCATAGTACACCATTTCTGTATGGTGAAATACATTTTGGGGTATTGCAATGTGTGATACCCCACTAGGTTCAAACCCGCCAAATACTTTTCGGTTCTCCTATAATCAAATCACTTTTAAAATTCGGTTTGTGGGTAGAGAGGTTTCTGTACCTATCACGGCAAGTTATGTCCCGCTATATCAAGCGGGAAAATGTGCATGTAGGGACCTCTCTATTTGCAAACTGAATTTGAAGCGATTTGATTACTCCTACTGAAAGTTATGGTAGGTTTGAACCCGGTGGGGTATTGGACGTTGCAATACTGGGGAGTTAGGAAAGGCCATCAGTTTTACATTACCAAACTAAGGCTAAGGTTGATTTCAATGATCTAGCCATGTGCATGCGCCCCCCCCCCCCCCCCCCCCCCCCCCCCCAAATTCATATCCCGCCCCTCTGGTACCAATTGGATTATTCCATTATTTAACTGTACACTCCTACAGATGACAACAATGGTGTCCATGGTGGGGGGTTGTGTTTAGAAACATGTCGATGTCGTTGTCCAGGGTTGCAAATATGTCCTGAGGGGGGTAGTATAAATGCCTGTCCCGGGGTGCTAGCAGATAAAACATAAGCTTGTACTTGGGGGGTGGGAGTGGTAGGGGTTAGCAGGTATAACATAAGCTTGTCCAGGGAGATGTAACCAAATAGAAGCTTGTCTGGGGGTATTAAAAAACTTAACAACAAAAGGTGGTTTTATATATTGTCCTGGGGGTTACGTTTGCAATTATTGTCATCTGTAGGTGTGTATGGTTAAATAATGGAATAGCCCAAAGCTGCCCCGCCCTCTCATACACAATCATGTGTATGGCAGACTACTTAATTCCTATGCAGACACTGGCGGACAGAGGGGAGCGGGGGGAATTAGGTCTGCAACCCGAGCACATCTCCCTTTGGTGTCTCTGTCCCTCCAATCCCCCTTTAATTTAATTCTGGATCTGCCACTGGCTTCACATATATTTATTATCAATGTGCCCCCCGCCAAATCCTGGATCCAGGGCTAATTACAACCATACATAAAGATTTTTGTTGAGAATAGGAATGGCTGCGCTCAAATGGGTGGTTTAGCTATCTATCACATACACATGCAAACATACACACAACCCACAGCTGGAAAAACAATGTAAGTGCTTGCATACTATACATACCACCCACACACGCTCACATACATGTACCTGCATGTTTCTTACTAAACACTGTTCAATGGCCAGTAACACAAAACAGGATGCCATGGTGATCGATGGCATGAAGGCTGGCACTCATCACTCACATACACAATGGCAAAGATGCTGGTGTATGTGTTTAAAATAAAAAACATGTACTACAATCTGGTAAATGGACATACCTTGCTCTAACTATACCTCACAGTAGTGAGCTCTTCATACCTCTTGAGGATACCATGCATCACTTGTGCAACTTCGTTGCCTCCTGAGCATGGGATCCAACAATTTGAGGAAAAGAACCATGGCCGTACCCAGAGGGGGTTCGTAACCAAGGAAACCTATAAAATTGCTATAGCAATTTTATTGGTTTCCTTGGTTACGGAACCCCCTCTGGGTATGGCCCTGAGAACCTAGAGTGCTTTTAGAGATGCTATCTGCTTACACTATGGCTGGTAACCTCCTTTATTACCATCACATTGCATATGTGGCTCCATCTATACTGTGGAGCATGCCATGAATTGCCCATCAGGAGGCTTTCCTTCAATTCGACACAATGAGGTGGGAGATCTGACCTCAGTGAGGTATGTCATAATGCAGAACCTACATGTACTTTGCAGCCATTGCAGAGTGAGTGCCTTACATATTACTTAATAAGTCTGCCAATGCAGAGCTAGGAGCAAGAAAAACAACGAATTATCTGACCTCTTAATTGAAAAGTTTACATAAAACCCACAACCAATAACAATTCTTCCACATGTCACCACTCCTAATTAAAGAGGCAGTACTTATGAAACCACAAAGACTCAGACAGCAGCTAATACAACTACCAGCCCTTCTTCAACTGTCTACATTTGATACATTTGGTACACAAACATACAAACTTGTGTCAACACCATACACAACGTCACTGAACAACTTTACAGTCTGCATATACAGTAGCAAGCATTATATGATGAAAACACAAAGCTTTACATTTGAGTAGTGGTTCTCCTGGTGGAGGTTGGAAGGGTGACTGGCACAGTCCATGAGCTACATCACATTGTTCGGTATGATGGGTTCAGTCCCTGGTCCATACCAGGCAGTCATGTAGGTAGCCCACTGAGCCTGGAACCAGAGCTGCTGGCAGACCACCTGGGTATACCGTCACTCAATCATCAGGAGTTTTTCTGACCAATCTGATGGGAAGAGTGGGGGGGAGGAGCTCAGAGAGCTTACCAGAAAATCTGACTGGATGTCTTCTCATCACTGCTGCCTCCTCCCCATCAATTCACAGTGATGGGGAGGAGGGACTGATGGGGAAGAGGGGAACGGTACAGCACAAACAAAAGCCTGACCCTCTCTTGAGCAATGTTCTCCACATTGTTATTATCTAGGAGCACATAGGTGGCTCCACCATTCTTACTGCAGTGACAATGTGCCAACATATGCTCCGTGTATGGATACAGGTAAAGTGTAGGAGATGTGTGTGCTCCCAATGGGGGGAGGGGGTGGACATTTCATCTCCCTTAACTAAAACCACACCTCTTCCTACTTCCTGTAACTAAAATGACTCGACAG
The DNA here is from genome assembly GCA_963681505.1 of Eunapius fragilis. Classification (NCBI taxonomy): domain Eukaryota; kingdom Metazoa; phylum Porifera; class Demospongiae; order Spongillida; family Spongillidae; genus Eunapius; species Eunapius fragilis. The sequence goes on along the minus strand of OY811978.1, from coordinate 9,310,287 downwards.
GGTCAGGGATTAGAGGAGAGTTTAAAACACTATGAGTGAGGACCAATGAGTGAAGACCAATACATGTAGGATACGCAGCCTTCAGGAAGAGGGGGGGGGGGGGGGGGGGGGGGGTTGAATTTGGTTAATAGGTGAACTTACAATAACATACACGCATCATACAATATATTTTGTTCTTAATAAAACTGATTAGACTCAATGATGAAGGCGATCTCGCTTTGGGGATAGGACGGGGGGTTGTTCAAACCCAATGACCCCCCCCTGTGTACACCCATGATATGTGTAGGACCAATGGACACATACATGTAGCGCCAATGGAGACATACCTCCAAATGATGGTAACTAATAAACTCCGTACTGCAGAGGACAGGCTCATCCCCTGTAGAGCTGCCATGGCAACAGTGATGAGCTCACAGACCACACATCTTCGGGGCAGGAGAGGGAGAAGTGTGAGGATGGGTATAAGTAGAAAGGGGAGGAGGAGAGGAGGGGGAGGGAGGAGGAGGATGGGAGGAGGGAAGGAGAAAGAGGTGGAGGAGAAGAGAGGAAAAACAGCAGTGTGGTAAATGAACTTGTGGTTTCACAAGATATGTAAATAAATTTGTACTTTCATAATCATAATTAAGGTACTGTAATATGGCTTACTACAGTTAAGATACATGAACATGGATTATACACCTACAGTAAAAAAATTTTAAGCTACGAGAGTCCGGGCCATAATTGCTCTTACAAGAGACCTAGTCAAGGTGAGGTTAAACCTACTGTATGTTTCATACACAAAGCTGCATTTTGATTCTGGAGACCCAATATGGCAAAGCTGGGTGGCTAGACAGGAAAATGTGTCCCTAGCCTCCTTACCCCAATTACACTACAATTAATTTCAGGCTTGTGAAGTAGGTATAAGGGGTAGCACACACACACACACACACACACACACACACACAACACACACACACTCACACACACACACACACTCACACACACCATACACACACACACTCACACACACACACACTCACACACACACACACTCACACACACACACACACACACACACACACACACACACACACACACACACACACACACACACACACACACACACACACACACACACACACACACACACACACACACACACACACACACACACATGAGCGATAAGGTACTGAAGGGAAGTACGGACTTTTACACATACCTGGCCTGGAATGAGGCAGTTGGTATAGTGAAGTGGAGGATCACGGGAGACTTTTTAATATGGTGAGGTGTTGCCATAGATAACACTAATTCATATATACACATACATGTACACATACACACATATACATATACGTACACACATACAAATAAAACACATGCACACATACGTGCACATAAAACACACATGTACACATAGCCATAAACACTGTCACACACACATACTTAGTCATAAACGCACACACATACATATATACATCTATACATACATGTACATATACATGTACATGTATGTTCACACATGGGACATTGTACGAGAAAACATGGTAGTTTTCAAATGCTGCAGTTGGCACAAATCTAATGCACCTAAACTTAAAGTCGGACTAGCTTTTGCAAAGTTAGAAGTATTCAATCTTTTATGATGCATTCATTTTCAATGGGAAAGGTCAATAAAGTGCGTACCGTCAGTCGTATAGAAATATGGCAGCTCTTGTATATTTGATGCTCCCGCCGTTTGTACCAGACGTTACCTCTACGTGTAAGCTCTTACATGTACTACCGCTCCGGTATATAACCTTTTAGCGTATTACGAACAGTCACTACCATCCAATATACGTTTTGCATTCATGCTACTTAACTAGTACTCTGAGACTTACAAGATCCTTCCGTAATAAGTCTGGTTGTATGCCCGTGTCGATTCTCTGAGTGGCAAACTCCTTTGTGTAATCGCAACCTCCGTCTTTCCCGATTAGTGCCACCTAGCCACTCCTACATGTGGTCATCATGCTAAGTCAGTACATAGCAATAATTATTGGTCATTTAACTACAACATCAAAAAACAGCTAGGTCTGGGCACGGCCGACTGATGATAAGGGGCACGTGATGATCGTCTTGTATGCGGGGTGTATCTCACTAACCATTCAACGGAAGTGCGATTTGAAGGCCCTAAGCTCTGAAAAAATGATGATAAATAAGTACACTTACTGCTCTCATATAATCCGTTGGCACCTAACGAAATTATCATTTGGTTGGGAAACTATTGATGACTGAATAACGAAATGAGATAAAATGAATGGACATTGGAAACCTTGCATAATTAATGTGGAAGTGCGGATATAAGTACCTAAGGTGCGAAAAACTACTCAAAATATGCCAAATAGTCCCCACATTACAAATCCGAGAGCACCTAGTCAATATAATTTTTTTTTCTGCAGTTAGATGCAGTTTTCTGAATGCGTCCATACATTTTCTATGGACACCGAATTACGCAATGACCGAATACCGCGTAATCCTTTTGACCGCCAATTTCTCGATATGCCGGATGTTGGAAGTAGCCCTACAGCCGGTTTATAGAGGCTTCACGTAGCCAAATACAGGTAGTTTGATATCGCAGTGTATGCTAGCTGTATGCACGAGGGCATGATGGCCGGGCGAAGCGCCAAACTGATAAACCAGTTTGTACATATACTCTCTAGCTGTGTTATCGAGTTGTTGCGGGTATCGATTCATAGATATTTGTAACGAGGTTTGCGGCCCGTTTGCGTTGCATCGAGCGCCTATAGTTTCCCCCTGTGACGAAGCAGAGTGATGAACAAGATGTCAGCTGAGGAATTAATTATTTTTTGAAATCCATCAGGAATTAGGTCCGGTCTGACAAACTGCGCAGCTGGGATACATGAATTGTAAAAAACAAGTGGGAACTGGTCCGATCGCGACCGGAAGGCTAATCCGCTAACACGAGGCGCGCAGAACCCGGCCTACTGTTCCATAGCCTTCGTAGCTTTGAAAAGCAGCGTTTGAGGTGATTCGTCTGTTTTAGATGTAAATGGAGGGCCCGGACCAATTTTTACTTATCCGGACCAAAATTTTCTGATAATATTGGTCCGCCCGGACCAATTTTTTCCAAAAAATTTTGGTCCGGGACCATAATTTTCGGCGGACCAAAATTTTCGTGACAGTACTCACGCAGCCATACTCATGAATAGCTTAAATGTGTAATCTCATCGCCTCAATTGCTTAGATTTTCATCCAAGACTAGCTACTCTCGGGCACCCCATTTGTTTTTCGTAAGTACAACCTCCTTGATTTTCCCGCGTGAGTGTTATAGAGTGGGTGTGTCCACACCTATCCCTGGTTGTTTTTTAATTTTTGTTGTCGTCATTACTGCCTTGGTTAGCTCGCTGCTTAATTAAGGAGGTTACAGTGTGAGGGACTGTGCACTGAACCCACCACTTGAAATAGTTCAACGGACTCAATTCACCAAGGTTTTATAGATGTTATGACACTACCGGACCGTTGTGTTCCCCACACCATCGGGTATAAATCACTCACAGACTTCGCCTTTATAATAATATAGAGTTCTGGAGTATTTAATCACAACAACGCTGCTATTAGTAATCACTTTTCGGATGGACATAAAATTACGGACTAAAATTAGTTACAAATAACCATGATGTTAAAAATCAGGTACATGTCCGGGCCATGCATTGATCACACCTGTCATATACAGAGTATGGTATCGCTGCCTTGCCTAATTTAATCAGATACTACTTTAACATTCATTCGACTAAATGGAGTGGCAGCGCTGCATGCCTTTTGTTGAACCAAGGCAGGATAATTGCGTAAATACAATGCCGCATAACCAAAACAAAAGTATATTTTGTTTTGGGCACAACTGCACATTTGACGTATGGAATTGAAGTACGCGTTAATGCTGCATGGTCCCAACCGATCGCGCAAAAGGAAGTAACAAGCTTATATGTAGAAGTCTAGCCAACTCCTGCTCCTGCCGCTCCTGGTCTTAGCATAGATACTTATCTATGGTCTTAGTTACACACCCAATGGAGGATCTAGGAAGAGAGAGGGGCCTCCCACTAGGGCGCTGTAAGCTCCCCAGACCCCAGACCCTTTAACGGTGGCTTTCCCAGATTCTTTCACGGTGGCTTTATACGCTTCAATTAAATAACCAGCTAGTAGATTGTGAATGCATGCATATATAATTGTACATCCTTTTAAAAAATGGAGCTAGGGGGGAACCACGCCAAAATTCAGCACTATACATACGCTCATTTACCACGCGCGGTCCCGGCATGCGCATTAGCCGCACCGCGGCAACGAGCAAACCCGCCAATCACAATGCACTTTGCACCCTCAAGCGCTTATTCCCGGTAAACACTGACTCGCACACCACTCGCATTATATCTTACCTATGATTACGGGGATTTTCAATCTCGGCCGGAGTTGCTAGTAACAGGAATTAAACTATCTCGTTATATATATATATATATGCCTGCCCACGTGATCAGAAGAATTTATTTGTCATACGTGCGCGAGTCCCGGTCTGGAGATCAGTCGGGTCCTCAGACTAGAGCACTGTACGGTAATAAGACGCAAACATGATTTTTAAAATCAAGGCATGCCTACTTACATTTCCAATGAAGCAAACATGCATGTTCGCGTAATGGCACTCTACCAGTGGAAAAAGAAAAAACATTCCCTCCTCCAAGACTGAACGAATTAACACACGTTTGGAAGGTCTCCTGTCATGGCATACAGGAATGGGGGTCAGGATGGAGGCTTTTTCCTGCTTCAGGGGAAAGGGTGTATAAAAGCACTGTTGTGGGGTGTGCGTGGTGCGTGGTTATTTGTGAGCAGAGGTGAGGGTGTGCCATATGTCATGTGCAAAGGCAGAAGATGCATGCACCCATTTGAAATATTGAGGGGTGTGCATACGGGCAACCCTGTCATGGGTTAGCCTGCGATAATTATACAAGCAGTTACTGCACATCCCTCTCTCTAACCTTCCCAAAAATTATAACATTTATCAATTGGTTAGTGACCTTCATTAAATGGTGCAGTATGACAGTTTGGTAAGATTGACCAATGACCATTTCGTTAGATTGATAAACATGAATTACAGCAGTCAACAATGATTGATAGTGATTAGTGATCCAATAACAAATTACACGACTGAAGACACATATAGAGGTAGGTGTGCTGTACTGGGGCTGCATTAATTTAACGAGCTGCAAGGAACTAGCTGGAACAATAGCAGCTGGTTAAATTTCACTCGTAAAATTCTCAGATGCAGATATCGATGTGAAAGTCACAGCAAAAAAAAAAAACATACAATGATTTGTTAATTGATTCTGCTTTACATTTCACCCGCTGAATCAATGGTTGCTTTAATAATAGATCGAACAAACGCCTGCATGTAGGCGAAAAGTGCTGTTTAGCCTACACATAGGCGTTTTATTGCGCCTCGCATTCAATGGCGTATAAAATATTGAACTCGAATAATGTAACACTTAAGTATAGAGCTTCGTTTTAAATCCGACACAACCATCGGCTCTTTAGATATACGATCGAGATGGTGGAGAGTGCAAAAATTGCTCACGATCTTGATATAGAGAGTATAAAGTTGGAAATCGTGTGTGGGTGGCAAAAAGAGTTTAAATTATATCTGCCTAAAAATGAAGGGATGCTTCTAGCAAGTTTTTTGTAAATCGGAACAATAACTCGAGCTTAGTGGGGGCGTGTCCCAGGCAGAGTGTACGTAGCAGTAGCAGCATGCTGGCGTTGTTTTCTGCCGCCACTTGGCAAGTAGCCCTCTTTGGTATATTGATCGTTGTTATTTCAAGCGTTGGGGGCTGTTCATTTGTTGGAATTAAGTGATTTGTAATGCCTACATGTAGGTTAACGTGCCTACGCATAGGTTACGATCTAACATTAATATAATCAACCAAAAATCTATTGCTGAATAGGGGGAGAAATTGTGAATTATTTTCCTCATAACAAATTTAATATGCTGCCAGCAAGTTGTGCCTTATTACATAAAAGAACAGCTCAGGTGTGTTAGCCCATTTTATCTAAGTGCAGCAGGAGGTCTGAAGGCATAGGTACTGGGATAGTATACCCTGCACAGGAATCATACAATGGGAATACATGCAATTCAATCATGTGCCCTTGATTGCTGATATGAACGAAGAATTGGTAATATACACTAATCATATTTAACAATGTGTAAAAACAAAAATATCATACGATTTTTCAGTCTTATTTCATACTGCACCATGATACTTTTGGATAGAGCAGACAGTGGTATGAGAGAAGTCTGAGTACATATTTGGTGGAAGTATTCAATATGTGTAATTCTAAAATAAAGTACAGCATACCTGGTGATATCATCCTTAAACTGTGGATTAGGGACTACAACACGACCAAGAGACACTGATGCAAATCCTTTTAAATCGTTTTCGCTGAACTTTTCGTAGTGATATTCCAATTCCGTCTTCATAGCATCTGCTTGCACCAAGTCATAGCCTAGAATACCCTCTGAAGTAATGTTCAACATAACATGTTACAACAGATGTTAAGGTGGCTTACTTACCAACAGCAATTCCCACCATTACATCATCCATATCGGCTTTAGCTATTCTGCATGAGTCTACGAACCTATCACCGCTGAAAGGAACAAATATACTGCTACATCAGCCAATGCTACATTTCAATTTGTCATACTATATATAGGACAGTGTCCAGCAAAATTACCCTTCTGGTAGTTTTTGAAGTTTTCAAATTTTAAATTCTCCGTGAACACCAAAGAGCTTCTATCAAATGGTCCTTACGCATCATAAATTGGACTATCATTCATAAAGTTATTAGGCACTGAATTTATAATTAGCCATACATTTCAATGCAAGCGTTACTTTCTTTTGCTTGTCCTGGAAAATTTGAAAAAGTATCACAAGGGTGATTTGGTTGGACACTGTTCCATATATATATAATATACATATATATGGAACATTCTATGACAAAATGAGACTTGTGGGTATTTTTTCAAGTTTTCAATTTTTAAATTTTTTTTACTTAATACTAACATCTTCTGCAAAACAGCTATTACACACTCAAAGTTGGACATTTCGTCATGAAGAAATAAAGCACTGAATTTTTAATTAGACGTACATATCAATGGCAATGGTCAACTTCTTTTGCTTGCCCTGAATATTTTATTGAACTACCAAAAGTCTCATTTTGTCATGGAACGTTCCATATATCTATCAAATAGGGAAAGTTCACTTTCTGAGAAATAATGGCCATTCTATAAAAGAATACAAGCCTGTAGCTCACCTCAAATATTTCTCCAGTTCAGTCATCAGGGCATCGCTAATGCAGTAGGTGTTACCACTGACATATCTGAAGTCATCGCGCTTCTAAATTTAATACCATTAATCAATAAAGCTTTGTAATATGCATGGTCAACAAACCCTCTCAGGAATATCTTTTAAGCCTTTTCCCAAGGTCTAGAACGAAGAGCATGAAATTGCATTCAACTATGACAATAGTATTAATAACATTAGCTCAACTGTAATCCGTGAACGAAACCCCAAGCCAGACCACTGTCCAATGTAAAGTTTCTTGCTTGGGTCGTATGTATTCAGCAGTTGAGTGAGTGCAACAACATTGACATATATGTCATCATCAGCATGGCAGTACCAACTGTTGGGAGGGATCAATTGAATGTTTCTATGGCATTGCACCATATAAAAGTATGGAAAAACTATTAGAGTAGTACTGACCTGAACATAATAAATCTTACCACCATACAAAGTGAATGTTTTAACTAATAAGGCTCAAGTCTCTACTGCTATTGATTTGTCAGACAAATTAAACCATAGAATTGTGTCTCAATTTACATCTTAACCTTTCATACCCAACAAGTATCTTCTGTACCTCCATGATTTTGCACTGTAGTAAAACTCAGTACTAATACTGCATTCACTCTACCGCAATAGAAAGGTTCCGAACATTCTAACCATTCTTTGATATAGTGTGAACGCGTACCAATCAGTGCCATTCTGGTCTAGAACAGAACACCAAATGGACCATGTCTGAGAACGCTCCAGAACAGTTCTTCCGCTTGTGTGAACACAACCGTGCTAAAAGTGTTCTCAAAAGTGTGTAACTATTAATAATTACACTATAACTTTATCATGATGGTGTGCGGACACAGTAGTTCATTAACTTTGGGATGAGGTGTTATACAGAATATGCTGCAAGATTCAAATGAAATAAAGAAGTCATCTAATCAAATCAAAGCCATCAGGCTTCGTTTTGTTGTCTCCTAATTTTTTTCATCACTTTTTGTACAATCTTCATATTGCCTCTTTCATCCTCTCTGTGCCCAACAATCGCTTTCAAAATTGCACGTAATCCATCATTCTTCACAATATTAATATTGTGTCATGTGAACCATAATTATCTCATGTAGCCACACCCTTGACCCTCTGCCGTAGAGCAATGTGAAAGAGTTCCCGAACCGTTCTAACACGAACCAAGGAACAATTCTGTAGTACAAGTCCCCCACTCCTTTGGATGGTGAGTTTAGTTTATGTTCAACAGTGACCCCATTAAGTATACATTGGGTTTGCATTACAGTACAGGGAAAATGACCAACAGCATCCTGTCCGAATGAGACTCACTTGTACATCTTGCCAGCCTTCCTGGCCAGGTAGTAATGCTCAAATTGACGTCCAGACTTACAACACATCATCAGCCTATGGAGTGGGACAGTCAGCAGCTATGTAACAATATTTTACATTCCTTACACATCATGAGCTTTTGCATCCGGGCAGTTTGATGGTACAATGTGGTAACCTGCAGATGTGGTGAGTTGAGTATTATGCATAACATAAACACGTTTGATAATTGCTACAGATTTGATATGATGCCTGGATACTTAAGTGTCCTTCATGTTTCTTAGCTTAATTTAACTCATTGAGCAATGCTAGTCATTGGATAATGGGTGATTGTGTAATTATTACAATGATTAGTTCATAGCTGTGTGATATTCAAATGAGCCATTCTTCATAATGCTGGTGAGAAGAGTGTGGAGGGCAACATAGACGTACCAAGTGATGCAGCAGTTGTGATCCACTCATCATTACTTTCTTCAGTGATAATTCTTACCTGTTGGGTAGAATTGACTAAGGGTACATATTTCGAACATATTTACTCTTATAATTTAAAATTAGCTAACAAAACAACAACAATGCAACCGTGGTAGCTTAAAGTACTGTAAAAATGATTATTGAGAATATTAATGCAAAAGCAGCAGATGTGATAGACCAGCCCGGAACAAGAAAATGTGGTGGGCAAATCCAAATCAACCCAACAACTGCAAGTAAGGAACTCTACAAGGGATGTGACAAAAGGAGTGTCCCACCCACCAGCAACAAAGTGTCAAACCAGCAAGAACAGACAGCAGAGGTGTAGAAAATTGTGTGAGGCTCAGCAGAGTTTTGTGGAAGCCTGTGAATGCCTTTTTTGCACAACCTTGTTCCCTTCAGTTTGGAGTAACCTTAAGCTAACCAGTGTGTCCACTGCATTTTAAATTATGAACAACACATACTTTTCATGTGTCCTCCCTAAGTGACTGGTGAAACCTTTTCAAATTCATCCTCTTTCTACTCATCTATGTCTAGCACTAATATGAGACAAAAACTGATGTAACAGTATCAACAAATGGACTAAATGATTTTAGTTGCATTTTCCTTTTCTCACAACTTTGTTCTCTTCCACCTTCACTATCAAATCCTATCTTCTATCATCTTTCTCTTTTATTCACTTTTTCTCATTTTCATTATTACAACATCTTAAACCAAGGTCTTCAACTATAATGTTGATTATTCAGATTTCTTTGAAGACAATTGGCATTTGTATCGAAAACATCACTTCCTTTTACAGGAATAAGAATCCAACTCGAACAAATAATGGGGAATTGGCCACTCTTCTTATACAACATGATTTGTAACAATTCATAAACAAACGAGAGGGTAATTTACCTAAAACTATTTGTTTACTTTCAACGATTGTAGTGAAACCAAAAAGTCACACAATGTGTACTAGTTGTGAATGCTTATTGACAAACACGTATGTAACTAACTTGCATTGTCAGTTTCTGTGTGGATATTAATCAAAATAAATAAATTTTAGGGTCAAGTACCACGATTTCCACTGTAGGAAAAAGAAATGTTTTGATGACTGCAATCATTTTCTATGTCTACTCCCTGCACAAACCCAGAAGCATAATGGTGGTCTTGAAAAGGCTCAGCAAGTTGTACTGTAAGAGTGTCCATTGGACTTCCACCAGTGGACACTTTCATGTTGGAACGTCCATCCCACTATAAGGCCACCAGCTCCTCTGTATCAGGGCTTTCATCTCAATCAGTATACACCCCTGTCTCCTCATCAGGACACCCCTCTTACATAGATGCCGCAATTCCACATTGGGACACCCTCCATCTAGTAGACACCCCACCCTGCCTCAGCAAGTATACCCTCCTGCTCCACCACAAGATGCAATTCCCACTTCCATCTCTACAAGAAGACACCGTTTTGGAATCCAGGTACACCCTGGAAAAAGGGGTCTGCTGGAACTATATATTTTTGCAGTCCAATTGGACAGACTATGAGTACAGGTGTTCATATAAACTAGTAGTTAGTACAAATTGCTTAGCAATTTGTCAAAACTGTGTAGCTGGATTCTCATCTCACGAAGAAAAAAAATCTCACGAAACAAGTAATATAAACATTCTCTATGAGAAAGTTGGTGGCATATAGGATTGGAAGACAATAGTGGTAGAAAAGGAAGGAAACAAGGGTCAATAATAAGGGAAAATGTAATAGTCCTATATTTTGCACACAAACAGGGTCAAATAATAAGGGAAAATGAAATAGTCCTATATTTCAACATAATGTGTAGGACTATTACATTTTCCCTTATTATTTGGCTGTAGTTTCCTTCCTATTTACACCACTATTCCCTTCCGATCCTATCTGCCACCAAATTTCTCATAGAGAATGTTTTTTAATACTTGTGACATCAGGCATGTAACATACTAACCATCTCATGTCACATTTTGCCCAACCTTTGATCCTTTATGCACCAGCGTGTCGATATGCTAATTGAAGTTGCTATCATAAATTCAGGTTTATGTAATGTGCACACTACACTGTTATTAATAATTGTGTTGTTATTGACTATAAATAAGAAATTTGGTGGATATTATGGTATGTTACGTATGAACCATGTCTTAACCTGGTCTCGTTAGTGGAGTAACATGGTGAGGAAGTTATGGAGTAAAGGTCGCACACCTGTTCATAATATACCTGATCAGGGTTGACTGTTTGCAACCACGTGAACAGAAGAACAGAAAGCCTTGTTCGGTGATATCTTGGCATTGAAAGGATAGAAAAGTAGATATCGGAGGAATTCACTCCAGTCAGTTGCACTGGCTCCAGAGGTATCTTCAGCCCAAGTGATATTGGCAAGTAAACCTTTTCAATTTTGGTAGCCGGAGCATTAGTTGTAGGTTGCAGGGTAGCTGTATTTTTAAATGGTATCACTGCATCGCTAAAAAGGAAAAAAAAAAAAATTTCTAAGGCCCTCCTCACATGACCCATGAATAGGGCCAAAAGGTAATGCTGGTTATAAAAGGTATGAAGATGCACACTAACATGCCAATCAGCTGTGTGTGACAGATGCATGCATTGTATGTGCATGCATGGTTAATCATCAATTCCCGAGCATCCACACATATATATCTTACCTCGTGGGTGTTAAACAATTTATGAGAGTTTGGGAGACATGTGCAGTGCAAGATGCTGGTAAGTAGTTCAAATTATAAAAATGATGAAAAGTCACCACAATGAATGAGAATACTACCAAGAGTAGTAAGGACGTGAACCTCTTCATACCCTGCAGTGGGAAATAGTCAAATGTTAGACGGTTATCTATAGAAGTTTAGCTCGATGACCACAGTTTTTGGTTTCTTCAATCTATCACTCCTAATATGTAAACCAAAGAAACGAGCTCGATGACCACAGTTTTTGGTTTCTTCAATCTATCACTCCTAATATGTAAACCAAAGAAACGACTATTAACAATACATTATACGGACACCTTTTTGAACGAAATCGTTTTAATGTTAAATTGCCGTCTACGCGTAGTCTACACGTAGATGATTGTATATAGTATACCGTGGAGAATGTTTACATGCTATCTACCCACGTGTTGCTTAACCTGTTTATATGCTTGTAAAGGTCTTGACAAAAATGAATAGCAGAGTCCAATGCAACACGCATCGTTTACGTTCTAGCTCGTCGCTACGTAACCAAACTCTCCGCGCATGCGCGTACGTTACATTACACACATAACCTGTAGATAGGTAGCGGTATTCGCACCTCAAAAGGTGTCGCAAGGGGTGGATATCATGGTGTCGATCAACAAAAATATCTGCGAAGGTGAACTTGGCCAAAGAATTGATAGCTACTAGCTGTTACCCACAAAGAAAATTCATGACAGTTTTGAATTAATTCCTCGGGAAAAAAAAAACCATTATTCATTTGTCCCCGTTAAAAAACCGAATACACTATATTGTGTAATATTATGTAATATTGTAATAGTGTAAATTACTTGTTGACTAGATTTGATTGCATACCATCCCGTGAGAGACAGGGGGGTTAGTACTAAATTTAAATAGGGGAGGGGGGGGGGGGGGGGGGGGGGGGGGGGGGCTAATCTACACAAGAACCGCCGGCACTGTTCTTTGGAGAATCGATTGATAGCTCCCCGATTATTCGGGTTTCAACATGGGAGCAAGTGGATAAATTAAGATACCATGCTTTTGTGGGGGAGTTCTCTTACCATAGGCTTTATTTTTCTCTTTTACTAGTTTGCTTGTTGCAGCTTTGCTTGCAGTGTATATCTCGTTTGAAGCAATTGCACTCTATGTCAGGCGACTCAGGCCAAATTGTATTTTCGAACGTTAATCATAACGCCTAACCAGAGATAATATATAGATTATATATTATCTCTGGCCTAACTGCAAACTAGTAACAACGCGTAACAGCTGCTAAACGTAACTATTGCGCGCCTATTGCGTAACAGCTGCCCTTATATTATTGACCGCCATGCAAAAAAAACATCCCGTGAATAAAAGTTAATACTAAAACACAGACAACATCATTCGATAGAATTGCACTCCCTGCTAAGAAGGGAAAAAAGGATGAAGGGAAAAAAATTGACCTCACAAGGATTCGAACCCAAACACCAGGAAACGTTCACACACACACACACACACACACACACACACACACACACACACACACACACACACACACACACACACACACACACACACACACACACACACACACACACACACACACACACACACACACACACACACACACACACACACACACACACACACACACACACACACACACACACACACACACACACACACACACTTACACACACACACACACACTTACACACACACACTTACACACACACACTTACACACACACACTTATACACACACACACACACACGCACACACACACACACTCTTTTTTTGCGGGTCGATTGATATACTTGGAATGGCAGCGCGCATGCATGTCTTTTGTTGAACCAAGGGAAGATGCTACATGCATGCATGAATTGCGCAAATACAATGCATGCTGCATAAACCAAGGACAAAACTCTTTTGTTATTGGGCACAAAGACACATTCAAAGAGGACACACATGAAAGTACGTGTCAATGTCGCAAGGTTGGATCGCAAAGGAACGTATTATAGCCCTAGACAACTCCTGCTCCTGCCGCTCCTGGTCTTAGCTACACACCCAATGGCATACGATTATTGTGGAGAGGGCCTCCCGCTATGGCTACAGGGCGCTTCAAGCTCCCTAAACCCCCAAAACCCTTCACGGTGGCTTTATACGTTTCAAATAACCTGTTAGTAGATTGTGAATGCATGCACGCATATATATATATATATACATTAATAATAAAATAAACATTTAATGACAGAAAAATTTTTATTTGGCAGCTGGAGCTATTATTATTTGGCAGCTGGAGCTATTTTTATTTGGCAGCTGGAGCACTGTAGGCCTATATAGGCGCGTGGTCCACTCAACGTTCATTAGCCGCACCACCGCGGCCCCCAATCACATGCATGCAGCTCGCACTCTCACATTCGCGCAGAATCCAACATGCAACAGCGTAACACTGACTCGCATCGTATCCTACCAATCTTATGATGATGTGGATTTTCAGATCCTCGGCCGGAGTTGCTAGTACAGTTAGCAATAGCGTAGATATCTCAGGGCATCAGGCCTGGGTATAATATTTTTCCGGCTTAATTAATTCAGTGTTATATTGTAGTTAACTATAATATCTATGGTTATGTTAACGCAGTGATATGTCATCATGCGGCCAAAAAGTTGATATTTGTAAAACTTCCCCCCATCATTGAATCATCGTCTATCTTCATCACTTATACACATGCCACGGATACAGGTAGCCTTTAATACGTGCTTACTAGTTGTATATGCGCTTGAAAAATAGTACAGGGCGGTGCGTTGACCTTTTGTTATTACCAAGGATTGCTATTGTCTAGTTGTACAGTAGTCCATTGGTACATGGAGCAGGAGCAGAGATATCTCTGGCCGGAGTATCGAACCGTAATATCGCGTTGTGTTAAACGAGCGGGCAGCAATAGGAATCATTGATGTTTAGCAAAATCAACATTGTCTTAATTCACTGTCGGTTTCCTTTCTCCAGAACCACTACCATTGCTGTTATAGACGGCTGAGGACGAATAGATTCAGGCAGTTGATGTAGAATCGTGCATCATGAGAGTATGTAGTACATTACGACCAGTGGCTACTAAGAGGGTCCATGGGTGTGGTCAGTGAGTGAGAAGTTGGTAATGAATGAACTCTGCCGCTAATACGGTCCACGGGCGTGGTTAGGGAGTGAGAAGTTGAAGGGTTAATGAACACTGTTGCTAAAAGGGTCCACGGGGTGTGGTCAGTGAGTGAGAAGTTGTGGGGTTAATGAACTCTGCTGCTAAGGGGGTGAATGGGTGTGGGGTTAATGTAGAACTCTACTGCTAAGAGTCCATGGATGTGCATATAACAACATGTTCTCGGCCTGTACGATGAGACTTGAGACTGAACCGGTGTCACAGGACTACGCGTCCCCCCTAAAAATTGTCCGGCCGGACATTGTATCCTAGGACCCGGAGTCCGCCGGACGCCCAGTACTAGGATACAATGTCCGGCCGGACAACGTATCCTAGGATATCATGTCCCCCCTTAGAACTAGCGGTCCCCCTCCCCCATTTATACTGCATATGTATATCCTATAAGGCTGCAGTCTTATAGGATATACATATGCAGTATAAATGGCTAAAACCACAAAACAGAAATGAAACAGATTCGTAGCACCTATTTCAGTGTCTTGTTCTTTGAATATTATTTACTGTCCTATACACAACGCATTCAGCTCAGAGTATAATTGTTTTCATTTTACTATATCGAGATGCATGATATCCGTTGATACACGGAATTGCATGCACATAGTATATGCTGATGAATAAATGAGCTAGTTTGTGCTTATGAATTGACGTATACATTGATAGTTCATGATCAGTTGATTAAAGGTACAGAATGGCACATTTTACAGTGCCATTTGCATTTTAAGTTGCTCCAGGCCTTTCGGGGTATAGAGGAGTCACATTTCTTGTGAAACCATTCTTTGCAAGAACTGCATTGAATCATTACTCCAGAATCTGGCAATAGGCAGTAGCACTTCACTTTAATCATCTTATTGGCCACAATATGATGGTTTTCTCTATCTGAACTAGGAAATGCAGTCATTCTTCCACTTTCAATAGATGCTGCCACATGACCATCATGTCATATTTTCTGGAACATACATCTTCACCACAACATAACCCAGTAGCATAAGCAATGGCATACAAGCCACAGTCTGAGCTGTTGGTCTGTTTGTCAACATCAGTAAAGTGGAGGTACACAGCATTGTTAGGGGTGAAAATAATGGAGCACATTTGGTCTATGGCATGATCAGTACAGTCTGACATGCACAGTCTGTCATAGATGTTTACATGACCTGATGGCAATCCAAGGGTAGAGATCGTTAGCCAATGGTCTTCTCCATTATGAAGAAATTGTACGAAGTCCTTTCTCATGATGTCAAATGTTAGGTGGTATCCAAGTGTTGTTGCTTGTAATCCCGATATACCATACTGACTGTGGAGAAGATATTGAGAAGCATTAATTACAGCATCATCCAACCACTGTGTATTAGACTCAATGGCCGATTACCTAGGTTGTCATCGTGGCAAGCCTCCATCACTCATTTTTGATCTTCCTCATCGAAAACCCAACGTCTGGCTTCCTGGCCATTCTTCCCCTTAATATACAACTGACCATCGTTGACTGCTGTGAAATCTTGCGCTTTCCTGCGGAATCGTCCTCTTCCATTGCTTTTCAGCTTTCTCTCTGTATGACCTCATCGTCAAATACTTCAACGCGTCTTTGTAAAACAGCTTCTCTTGTGCACTCTTTTCAGCCATGACGATGCCTCGTAACAGCACGTGGATCTAGCACTTGCGTCATTCTCCCATCAGGAACAACGTAATGTAAGCAACGTGCTTCAGCTATAGTTAATAGCTATACATGTAGACCTATCCAAAAAAGTACCCATTCATTGAAAGAGTGAGAAGGACGTGTACAAGCAGATAACAGTAATTACTAGGCTTAACTACCTCGGTTCGATGAGGGGCAATGGGGGGACTGCCTATCCTAAGGGGGGACTCCGTATCCTAGGACCACGAGTCCGGCCGGACGCATAATCCGGGGGGACGCATAATCCTGTGACACCGGGCCACCACAATAGCGTTGCTTCAATGTTACTGCATGTGATGACATTATTACCTGTACAGGCATGTAGGTTTTGTGGTAAGCATGGTCGCTAAGTACGCGTTACTGAATACGTTTGCGTGGGAGGTGGTCGTTCCTATTGGTTGCTAGGTACGCGTACCTAGCAACCAATAGGCGCTAGGCCGAGTATATAATTAAGTTACGCGGTCGTACGGACGGACGTACGTTGGAAATTATAGTATTTATTACTAGCTTGCACCCGTGAAAAATCACGGGCTGATTATTTACCACCTGTTCTAGCATACGGTTACTACGCAACCATTATAACATGCCCGCGCAATACAATTATTAGTAACTACATGTTTTCGGCCTGTACTATGAGACTTGAGAGTGAACCACCACAATAGCTTTGCTTTAATTGTGATGGCCTGTACAGCCATATGCCCATGTAGGTTTTGTGGCAAGCGCGGTCGCTAAGTACGCGTTGCAATGTACTTTTTTTTTTGGGAGGTGGTCGTTCCTATTGGTTGCTAGGTACGCGTACATACCTAGCAGCCAATTAGGCCCGAGTATATAAATGAGTTACGCGTACGTACGTTGGTATTTAACCAATTAAGGTTTGTTATGTAGAGGTTATTTGATCTCAAATATGTGGTCAAAAGAATGTTTTGTGGCTGGAAGGGGTAATCCAACAATACCCGCTGAAGCCGTGTTCTTGAAGGATTTCAATTTGGTATAATCTTTCTGTGGTTTGTGGTCGCGTCTCCCAAAATACCTTGGTAGCTGTAAACAACTATTTGCGGCTACAGGACTTAATTCACTTGATCAGAAGAATGTATTTGTGAGCCGTACGTGCGTGAGTCGTCGCGCGATCAGAGCACATGACGGACCTTGCTTAAACTAGTCTGAGAATTAAGGTCATGTTTCTTACTGTTAAGTTCAGATGCCGAGGTGGCGTAGCTTGCGTACGACCGGGTTCAGAGGTGGTGAGCAGCGCCTACGAGAGGGGGGCAAATTTTTCCGGGCCGGTCACGAAGTACCCATACCCAGATTTTCACAGCAGCGCATGGATTACATCACCGCTACGTGGGTCTGGGAAAATGCTCGAGTCTAGTCGTTCTGAGTGCGCCTCATAAAAGGGGCACAATCAGAATGCAGAGCACCCGTGACGTCACGTTTGGTGCTGCATTATTTATCGTAAGGCGACACCAAGTTGATTTCATGTTTCTCGGACGCGGCGGGTCATTTGAAATGAAGTTCTGTCACGAAAATTTCGGTCCGGGAAAAAATTGGTCCGGCCGGACCAATTTAGGTCGCCAAAATTAGTCCGGCCGGACTAATTTTGGTGCCAATAATTGTCCGGTATGACTAAAACCAGTCCGCGCGTGCGTATTGGTAGTTCTATAGCCTCAAACACGTGGAAGAACCTTGCGAGCAAAATGTCGAGTACTGACGAGGATGAAGTGAAGGAAAACTTGGTTGAAGAGGCTTACCTGTACCTGAGGAGAAGTTACCCAGAAGTTACCCAAAAGTTACCCAGCTGGCGCAAGTGAAGGGCGAAAGCGATGCATCAGAAGAAAAGCAGCGAAATTTGTCTTAAAGAACGGAGAACTATTTTTCAAAAAGATGAGCAAAGGAAAGGTGAGGCTAGGACAAAGTGCTTTGAACTGCTGCTTTCTTTGTTGATCGACATGGTTTTTGTTTTTAATTCGGCTCTAGGGTCTTCAGAACCCTCTTCTTGCCGTAAATTTGAGCATGGAGCCATGTCAGAAAGAATTTATCCAAATTTTGAATTTGAACAACAATCACTGGATAACAGTGTCAACTATAGGATGTTCAACATCAAGTATAAATGTGTATGATTCTATGCATTTGAAGCTGAGCAATGAGTTGAAGAAAGTAGTGGCATACGTTATGAAATCATCAAGTGATGAAATATTCGTGAAATACTGTGATGTGCAATGGCAAAAAGAAGGCAGTGCATGACTGTGGACTCTTTGTAATTGCTTTTGCATTAAGCCTTTGCTGTGGGATTGACCCGACCACTGTTCGTTTCGAGCAAGAAAAAATGAGATCCCACCTGATAAAGTGTCTTGAAACCAAAACATGTTCTATGTTTCCAAGCAATCCCATACGGAAAAGGGCAAAGTATGTAGAAAAGTGTGAAAGTATATCTATTCACTGTTCTTGTCGCTTGCCTAATGATGGCAAGCCAATGGTGCAGTGCTGTAGTGACTGTCAATGAAGTTTGCATCATTGAATCATTTTGAATTATAAGTGATTGGAATTTTGCTATTAATATTAATGCACTTGAAATAAGCGTATAACGATTGGTCGTGACGGTGGATCACTTTTGGCAAGATCGGACCACTTTTGGCAGCCCATTTCAGTCCAGGCGGACCTTTTTCGGCAACCAAAAGTGGTCCGGACGGTGGACCACTTTTGGCAAGGTCGGACCACTTTTGGCAGCCCATTTCAGTCCGGGCGGACCGTTTTTGGCAACCAAAAGTGGTCCGCCCGGACCACTTTTAGGTAGGACTGGTTTTGCCGGGACAGTTCAAGGAAAAAATATAAATGTTATTCATATTAGGGGTGTGTCATCTATAATTTTTATACGCGGTGAACCAAGCACTGCGCACGCCGCTATTGTTGATGCACACAATAGTGCCACTTCAATTGTTAGAAGTTTAATACAGCAACTGGGCATAAGTACAGTTTAGGTTCCGTAACAGAAATTCATTACAGTACTGGCCAAACAGTTAGTTTAGACATTCTGAACCCTACGACGGCGAACAAATGCTATTTTACCGTGAGGTTTATCTCTAACACAAACAGTAATGAACACTTACAGTAATGAGCGTTTCATTTTTCGCCGGTACTGGTCCACACCCCTCTTGTAAATTCTCGTTCTAGCTGGGCCTAGTTTAGGTTCAGTGTAAGGGGGATAAGTACATTGGCTTCCCCCAACTTTCTAACCCTAACCCTGAAGCCAATGTACTTATCCCCCCTTACACTGAACCTAAACTAGGCCCAGCTAGAACGAGAATTTACAAGAGGGGTGTGGACCAGTACCGGCGAAAAATGAAACGCTCATTACTGTAAGTGTTCATTACTGTTTGTGTTAGAGATAAACCTCACGGTAAAATAGCATTTGTTCGCCGTCGTAGGGTTCAGAATGTCTAAACTAACTGTTTGGCCACGAAATCTTAGTACTGTAATGAATTTCTATTACGGAACCTAAACTGTACTTATGCCAGCAACTGTATTCTTGGCTGCAGCCCCTTGTCTACTGAGTATCGTCAGTATATGTCCTCGTGGATGGATCAGTGTTGTAGTGAAATGTGGTGTATTATTGTCATTCCACGAAAAGTTTTGCAGTGCTCATTTGCCATGTATATGTAGTAACCTTTGCATGTGCAAGCGTTGTAAGTACGCATGCGCTTGCGGATTGTTTAATATCATATTCACACATGTAATTATAGTATTCATTTAACTTTTTTTTTTTTCCCGGTGACCTGGTCACATTTTTTGGTCCAACTGTCCGAGAAACATGAAATCAACTTGGTATCGCCTACTTATGGCAAATGATGATCTTTATGCTGTTATCCTACGTGCCGAGGCAAGATTGGGCTACACAGCAATTCGTCCAAACCAGCACAAAGCTGTAAGAAGCTTTATAGATGGAAGCGACGTGTTCATCAGCCTTCCGACTGGGAGTGGAAAGTCGTTTTGTTACTCTGTACTGCCATTCGTTTTTGACGCCTCCGATCTACCAACGTGTTGGTAGCATCGTTATAGTTGTATCGCCTTTGATTGCCTTAATGAATGACCAGGTACGCAGATTGCATGCCGCTCAGCCTCGTGTGTGGAGAAAGCAACACAGACCTTCTGGCTACACAGTGTCTTTACAATAGCTGCAAATTGGTCATCACAGGATAACATCTTTGTTGATAACTCTTTTATGTCTCTTTCTCCTGCAGCTGATATAGCATGAACTACTGTGACTAATTCCATGAACTCCTCACAAGCTGTGAGATTTTTGCATGGTGACATATCCACAACATTCCTCAGTTTAGATTAAGGTATGTGTATATAGTGTTAGGTGTGCACTATATAAGCAGGCATGAGAAAGGGAGGTCCTAGACACAATCTGTGAAGAAATGTGGTGTACCAAGATGTTTTATGTGTGCACTAGGCTTGAGAAAGGGATTAGCAGTTTATACCTATGAATGTATTTTATGTAGATGACATGGGGGAGGCTGTTCAAGTCTCGCTCAGCAATGGAGGGAGGGACATGCACTAATTTCAGCTGCGGACTATCATCAACCAGAGGAATGTTGTCACCAAAAATCTCACAGCTTGTAAGAAGTTCATGGAATTAGTCACAGTAGCTCATGTTATGCAATTCATGCAGGAGTAAAAGAGTTATCAACAAAGATCTTATCCTGTGATGGCCAATTTGCAGCTATTGTGTGTAGCCAGAAGGTCTGTGTTGCTTTCTCCAAACACGAGGCTGAGCGGCATGCAATCTGCGTACCTGGTCTTTCATTAAGGCAATCAATTTAATTTGCAGCTGTAACTGAGCGGCATGCAATCTGCGTACCTGGTCTTTTCATTAAGGCAATCAATTTAATTTGCAGCTGTAACTGAGCGGCATGCAATCTGCGTACCTGGTCTTTCATTAAGGTAATCAAAGGTGATACAACTATAACGATGCTACCAACACGTTGGTAGAGGCTGTCAAAAACGAATGGCAATACAGAGTAACATAACGACTTTCCACTCAGTGGCGTAGTGTGATTGTTGAGCGCCCGGGGTCATAATGCACTAATGGCGTCGGGGGGGGGGGGGGGGGGGGGAGGAGGAGGAGGAGGAGGGTGCTGTCGGCTTCTGACCCGATACGAAAAGGGGGGGGGGGGGGGGACGGTACCTAGCGGAAAGGAGGGAAGGGGAGGAGCCTTATATGAACGGGTTTACAACCCCCCCCCCCCCCCCCCCCCCCCCCCCCCCCCCCCTCTCCTGCACCCCGTATCTGCCCATGCGTTCGTGAGTTCTCGTTGACGCGATAATGATTTATCTCTCGTCTATTTCGGCGCTCTCTCAACCCTGCGTCCGAGGACATGTCTCCCCCTACCACCCCCTCGCTACGCCACTGCTTCCACTCCCAGTCGGAAGGCTGATAAACACGTCGCTTCCTTATATAAAGCTTTTTACAGCTTTGTGGACGAATTGCTGTGTAGCCCAATCTTGCCCCGGCACGTAGGATAACAGCATAAAGATCGTCGTTTGCCATAATTACGAGTTAATGTAATTAATGCAGCACCAAACGTGACGTCACAGGTGCTCTGCACTCTGATTGTGCGCCATGAGGCGCACTCAGAACGACTAGACTCGAGCATTTTCCCCGACCCACTTTTCACGTAGCGGTGATGTAATCCATCCGCTGCTGTGAAAATCTGGGTCTGGGTACGAGACTAGCCACGAAGGGGCCTGTCACGGTACAAAATGTCCTACCCAAAAATTGTCCGGCGGACCAATTATGGCAGCCACATTTGGTCCTACCGGACATAATGTTGCTGCCATATTCGGTCCCACCATGACATATTATGTCCGCCCCAGGACCAAATATGGCTGCCATATTTGGTCCCGGACCAAATGTGGCAGCGATATTTGGTCCGGGACCTAATGTTGCTACCGTATACAATATCCTATATTACTTCAACTATTGCTAAAAGTGAAACATGCGTGATAACATGCATGCATGCAAAATAAATCGGTCAGTGCACTGATGCAGTATGCATGTGAATGGATTCAAGACACAAACCCACTGTTGTTGGGAAGCTGAAGATATTGACACATAAACCGTACAGTTCCATGCATGCACAATAACTGCATGAATTCACTTAATTCCTTCCAATTTTGGCAATCTTCATCAGTGCATGCCTCAATTTTGATTGATCCACGGTGTCTTATCGATCGCGATCTTTTGTATTGGAGATGCAGTAATATTTTGCTTCTCAAGGTTTCCAACCAATTGCTTCCTCACTGCCTTTAGTCATAGACGAGCTACATGTATACTCCTTTAGCCAACAACGTATAGGAGATGCCATTGCAAATAGCTCACAGTCATCATAACCTGGCTTACATGGATGGAGTGCAAACAATGTTTGCAATATGCAGTGAGCTAGTTGCATCACCTGATGCACAATCATATAGTCATGTATACTTCATCATCATCAAGCCCTTGTATATGAAGATTCTGACCAGCGTCTACAATCTGATCGCCATGCACTTTAATTGTAGTCATTTTATTATCTTCTGTTGTCAGCCCCATGATACCCATGCAGTGTTGGACTTCATCTTTCCTAGCCATGCAGAGGAACATAACTACTTTCTCCTTTAATTGGTAATCGACATGCATGGTACAGTTCTATTTATTATTACTATTTTTTCACATCAGTTTAGCAACAAAAAAGTATTGCACTTTGTTTAAATTAAGTTCCCTCCCAAGGAAAAAATTCTGCATGGAGAATGCTTAGGCTTCTTGATGAATACTGAAGTTCTTGCAGTACATGCAGTTTAATTGTAATCATGTTGTAATCATGTTGTAATCATGTTGTAATCATGTTGCATCCATTGCAGTAGCCATAGCTAGCTAGGAATTAAGAAAAAGCTAATGTATAGGCTCATCGTTTGTAGGTGATAGAGACGCAGCTAGCTGATCATGGTGATGCATGGGGTACCTAATGCAGGTGATCCATGTCAGGAGATGGACAAAGTAATGTATCAGAGGTTGATGGTGATTAAAGTGAAACATACAGGTTGTGTGGTGACTCTTTTTTTCGTTGTTGGTATTCAGAATACCCCCTCAAGTAAAGACGACCAGGTCTTTGTTTACATCTCTCTAGTATTTTCTGACGCAAATACATGTGCTTTCACATTTATAAATGCATGCGCGTAGGACCGCTCGTGGCGGGGGCGGACCAAGTATGTGGTCCGGCCGGACCAAATTTTGACCCGGACCAAATATTTCGTGACAGGCCCGGGCCTTCTTAGACTGGTCACCTAGGCACGCCCGGTAACGAATGGCTTGTCCACAAGGGGCCTAGGCAGGTCGTTCCGAGAGCTTCGGGGCCCAGTCTGTTATAACCAATCACAGCGTTTTGAATGACTGATTTACACTTCCTATTTAACGAGCGGGATCGAGAATGAGCTACCATCATAAATCAGGCGCCCAGAAAAGAAAAGGCAATGCGT
This sequence comes from Eunapius fragilis, assembly GCA_963681505.1. Taxonomy (NCBI): domain Eukaryota; kingdom Metazoa; phylum Porifera; class Demospongiae; order Spongillida; family Spongillidae; genus Eunapius; species Eunapius fragilis. The sequence continues at coordinate 9,286,075 of OY811978.1, read as the reverse complement.
GCTGAAGGAGTCAAACTGAGGACAGAATACGCTTCAACAACATGGCTTTGATGTAACAGAAGACAGTGAGGGAACCGACCGTGAGAAGAATCAATGCAGCAGTACTAGTGTGCAGCCTAGTGCGGAAGCAATATGATAGACAGCAAGACTCTGAATAGACCCTTAAACCCTTTGTGGACTGAACTTCCTGTCATACGTGGAATAGGGGGTCAAGGGATGTTTAAGAAACACTATTTAAAGCCAGTGTGTATTCCTATATGTATATGTGTTTGGAGTGGAAATAAAGAGATTGTCAGTTGCATAGAATCGTATTACATTATAACTCCAATCACATTGCGATATTGCTATTGAAGTATTGAGTGAAGAAGACCTTGAGATTCAATAAGAGGTGCCTCGATCAGAACCAGATGCTGCTGTTAAAGGATCGATCGAAGGCCTGGTAATCCATGCATGATGAGGCTTTAGTGCATGGCAGCAGAAAACAAAACTATATTATCGAGGTAGTCGGTGTTGATATAGGAATCTTCATCAAGGGAGATGTGCCCACAAGGGAAGAAGTATAGAAGAAGCTCTGTTAGAAGAGATTCTGAAATGCTTCCGCTACAATTTTCTAAAGATTCTTCCAACAGAGCGTTCCCAGTTTCTCTTCAGTGTTATAAACATTATAAACTGCCAAACGGAGAAGACGTTCATCGTGATTGGCCAGTCTGGAGCAAAAGCAAACAAGCATTATTTTGCTTTCCTTGTCGGCTCTTTACCGGTGAATTGCTCTTTACTAGCTTTATCAACTGGCTATTCTAAGGATAACAAGTGGAAAAAGCAATACGTTAAGATTCCCGAACGTCAAGAAAGCATGAATCATAAAAGATGTTATGTTGCGTGGAGAAATCTCCAAAAGGTTATTGGATGCAGCGCCACAATTTCACTGCAGTTACACAGAAGTATCAGAATGAAGCTGCAATATGGAAGCAACTGTTGCACAGATTTTTACAAGTTATTTTGCTCCCTGGACAAAGGGGGTTGGCATTCAGAGGTGAATCTGAAAGGATTAATAATAAAAACAATTTGTGCACACGTTACACAAGGCAAGTAATGGCATATAAATGCACTAACATACTGCCTAATACTAAAATGGGTAGCATTTGCAAAAGATAGAAAGGTTCACTTTTTCAAGTCTTGATCTAAATATTTGTTCAATGGTTTGCAGCAACATCAGTATCTGGTAGAGAATTCCAAATATGAATCGAAATTATGACGTGGTAAAAGTTTGACAGAGTTACCCCTTGGACAGAATGGTGACACATTAATGCTGAAAAAGGCAGATGCATCCAGATCTACAAGGTTTTTTACTATCTTAAAGTACATCACAAGATCAAAATACACTGATCAGGATAACTCATAGTAGTCATATCTAATCATTTGTAAATTGCTCTAGTGAAAAAATGCTGAACTCTTTCAACATATGTATGAGCCATGGATTCCATACAGGAGTGTTGTATTCAACAATTGGTCTGACGTAGGTTTTAAATACCCGTAATAGAATGGTAACATTACTTGTTTGAAATCCCCATAGAAGTAGAGAACATCTAGAGTATGCTTTAGCTGCTATAAATGGGCAATGAATTCCAGGCTTTATATCACTTGAAAGGTAAACATCAAGATCTCGAATAGAAGATAAGTGCTCCAAATTTACCCCAGATAATGAGTATGATGTATCAGGAGCTACTTGACTTCAAAAGGAGATTATGCAACATTTTCGTAAAGCAATAGAAAGCTGCCAGTTTGATAACAAGTTGCAGAATGCAGACAATGAACTGACAAGGGGAGCAGTATTTCCAAAAGAGTAAGCAAAATAAAGTTTATTGTCATCAGCGAATATTTTTGCTAGAACAGGTGCCGCCAAGCAATCTGGAAGATAATTGATATATAGGAGAAAAAGAAGTGGACCTAAAACAGATCCCTGAGGAACACCATTAATGACAGGTAGAGGGTCAACAAAGAAGCACCTATGTAAACACATTGAAATCTATTGAAAAGACTTTATCCAAACAAACAAATGCGAATGGAAACCATAAATGATTCAACCTTTAATAGAAGCTTGTTATGAGATACAAAATCATATGCTTTATCAAAGTCTACATCAACCTGCATCTTAGCATCTGCCAGCAATGATATTTCGTTTAATGTTACCAAAAGTTGGGTACAAGTAGACCTTTTGGCTAGATAGCCATACTGATCTTTTGATATCGAACCATTAACTCTGAGAAAATGTATCATAGACTCTGAAACAATAGATTCCATCACTTTGCAACATTTGCTGGTCATACCAACTGTTTGGAAAGCCGGTTATGTTTGCCCAATATTTAAAAAGGGTGCTCGACAGCTTCCCCAGAGATAATATATAGAGGGATTGGAAACCCATCCCCGCAACACCAATTAACGCGGATAGGGCTAGCAAGGGTGTTGAAGCCATACACGTATAAGCACACAAGAACATAGAACATTACAGCTTTATTTGTTCTTTTCTTGTGCAATTAGTTGCTTTCTAAGACCCTTTGTTTTCTGCATACTTTTCTTCTGTACCTTCTTATACAGCTCCATCCAAGCCATAGCTTGGCGAAGCCACGTATAGTGATCCACAAGTTTGCAACCATATCTAATACTGTGTTGGAGATGCCTCATTCCAGTCAACCAGTATTATTGACCAAAGAAATTAAATATCTTCACTTGGCTTTAATTGTAAGACTGCCTCGTCTTTGAGGCATGTCTGTATGTTATCTCTGGCGTATAAATACCAAGGTAGATTGAACGCGTCCATTACAATCGATACACTTTCGAGGAGTGTGCAGTGCCCAGACAACTTTTGGTACGAGCCAAAATATGCCCACACCACATTATCAACATAGCATTATCACCTTAAATTATCGTCTTTCCAGCCAGCACGGAGATATAGGTACACAAAGTAAGGGACTCCAAATGTCAAACAAAGGCCTGAAACACGCGTTACGCATGATAGGAGCTCTCCAAACCACCACTACGCCACGCAAAACAACGAGATCTACCTCTACAAATGAACAACAGACCTCATACAGGAAAGCCGGTAGAGGTACACAAAGACCCCGTGTCAAGATGGCGACCCAAAGACGAAGAATTTAATTTTTTTAAAAACAAGGCTCACAACAAATATAGCGTAAAACTATTTCCTCACGCCTTTACTATGTTACGATTCAACTTTGCTGGGCTGTTGTCGTACAAAATTCTACTGAATTTGACAAAATATGTAACCCTTTCCAGCGATTGTTCACGTTTATAGGTGTGATTCTCACTAGATAGCCCTGTCCGCGTGCATTGCAAGAGAATATACGTGTGCGTGGGTGGGTTTCCAATCCCTCTATATATTATCTCTGGCTTCCCTGTAACTACCATCCTGTTTCTAAGAGTCCGCTTTTCATAGACATAGTAAGCAGACAACTTAGTGGAAATGCTATTCCAGGAGCAATAGACCAAAAATATTGAAGGAAAACCATCTGGAGTATAGAGCATTTGTTTGGAAGGGTTTTTAAAGTTCTCAACACTTTGTCGTAAGTAAAACGGATACTATTCAAGGAAATTGGGCTTTTTAAATGAAGTGGAAAATAGGGATTATTCCCATTGTCCTTGGTAAAAACAGAAGCAAAATATTTGTTGACATGCAAGTTCACATTTAACACTATCACAAATAGCCATCATTCAAAAGAGGAGGTATTCGCTCTAAACTATTAAGTTTAGAGTTAGAATTTAGGTACGTTTTTACTGTATAAACTAGAATTGGGCTTATGAGCAATAGGACAAAGGATTGAGAAGTCTACTGAACTGTGATCACAAGTGCTGGGAAAAGGTTCAACAAAAGCTAAGTCGTAGACTAGACATGGGTTTGAAGCCAGAACAAGGTCAATACAATCTGAGCCATAAGTAGGACTATCAACAACTTGTGTAAGACCATTTGCATGCATCACACAGGTCAAAAAGTTGTTGTGTGCTACAGAACCATAGCTTATAGGGACTCTCCATTTAATATGTGGATACACCAACGTAAAAACACACTCTCCTTTGTATTGGTATATTTGTCCTGAAGGGAACAAATAGAAGCAGTGTGATCAACATCATTTGCCAATGAAGGTGGATTGTAAATACATACAAGCCTAGGTTCACTTTAGATAATAGGTCAAGAATAATGCAATCTAAGGATAAGAATACATAATCAAGCTTAAGGTCAACTTAATGAGGTTTTCACAAATATAGCAACACCATCATATCTATCACCTCTAACTTTTCTAAGGACCATATATAAGGAATTGGGCATGCTGTAAGAGAGAATCAGAAAAATCAGAATGCAAGATTCAGTAACAAAGATTATATCATATTCGGAAGAATTGAGTAGCATATAAAGAATGGCTAATTTATTACATAAAGAACGTGCATTAACAATGCAGAAAGCCAAAACTTGCCCCGTGTCCCTAATTGGGGACCTAACAGTGGTAATTTTCTAGGTATTCTTGAATTGACCAAATCTTAGGAGATTATTTTAACAAAGTAAAAGAGTTGCGCGACAGCCTCATCGGCGCTTGCAAGTTCATTATTTGTCGGCCGGAATTCATTGTTTGCTGTGCAAATCACATGAAGAAAGCGATTTTAGCTGAGATAATTAAAACCAAATACTATTCCATAATCCGATTCTTCTCATGCTGAGCAAACGGCTTTCATCCTTCGGTATGTACACTGCAAAGACAATATCACTAATAGTTATAGGAAGTTCAAGAGTGCTTTCTAGAATTTGTTGACTGTAACCACAAAACTGGAGAAATGAGACACTCAGAAAGAATGGTATACCTCTGGCCGATTGTCTTGGGCAAGAACGGATCTAATATTGAAGGTGCATACAAGGGTACCCAAGCCCATATTATGCAGAACAATCAATTGGCAAGGTTTTGCCGCTGTGCTTGCCACAGTCTAAACTTATGCGGGCAGTGTGCTGCAGAATGTTGTCCTGAAGTCATCACTTTTTTGGTATAATCCAGAGGCTATATACTCATTGAAAAACTACTGAAATCTATATCAGCTGAAATGCGATCATATATCCAAGGGATAAAAACGTATGCTGCAATGCATACTGATGGCATCCATTTGGGTAAAGGTTTTGACCGCAATGGAGCTAGTACAGAAATAAAGTATTGCAAGCCAGAAGTGCAACTTTGAACGCTGAATTTGACAACATACAAAGTCTTATTGAGGATCTAAAACAGCTGAGGAAACAGTGGGATGCAATTCTTGATGAATCTATGCTTGTAGCAGAAAACATTGGTATAGAATCGGTGCTGCCTGAACGCAGACAAAGGAAGCGGAAGCGGTTTGCTGATGAATACCTGAGTGTGTAGGATGATCGGAATTGCAGCCAGGAAGACCATTTTAGGAGCAACGTGTGTTTTACGTGCTTCTGGACTGTGTAATAGGAAACAAGACTATTAATAATTGCTATGATTCAATATATGCACTGGAGTCTAGGTTTGGTTTCCTATGGAAGTACTTATGAATGACAGTGAAGTGGAAGAAAAGACTCAGTATGCTCGGTGATGTTTCTCCCGAACTTGTCCAGGAGATATTGCATCTCAACGCCATCCATACAACCAACTTAGGGGATAAAGTTTTGAATCCAATTTGTCTACTTAATAAGCTAGCAGAAACATCATTGTAGGGTTTGTTTCCAAACTGTTGCGTGGCTCTGCTCATTTATTGCCCATCGCCGCTACTGTAATACAAGCGTTTAGCGTTCTAAAAATGATTAAGAACTACCTTCGGTCAAAAACGTGCCAAATACGATTGACATCATTCGGAACATTGGCTGCGATTCAGGTAAATTTCGACGTCTTAATTGAATCTTTCGCAAACAAAAAAGCGCGCAATCATTGCGTATGTTCTTTATTAATTTGCTTTGCACTGCATGATACCAATTGGAAACCTAGAGATGGGCTAAACATTGTGGTGTATGCTTATATAAAGTAGGCTAGATTTCCCCGGGCTGGCTCTCGGCGGCCCTGGCGCCGGTGAGTATAGACAACGTGTGATATCAGAACAGCGCAACACTGGTACTCTAAGTTACACACACAACATGATAATATTATATGTGAGTTCAACATCAGAACTATTGAGGCCGCTGATGCACTGCGCGCAATAATGCATGCTGCAGCAAGGTGACGTCACGTTGTAGTACGTGTAATGAAGTGTAGCGTACATGCGCATTGGTAATTAGGGCGTGGTTTGCACATGCGCGAGTGGTAGAACTCTTTGTATTTAATCATATTCTCGTTTGTACTGTGTGTATCTTTCCTGACTCCTATATCCGCTACACTGGTGTCAGGAGTAGGATCATGGCAGAAAAAGAAGAAGACAACCCGCAGGAAGTCGCCCGGGAGTAGGGTCATGACAGAAGAAGATAGCCCGCGGATACAATGTTCGGCCTCCGTCGCATTTGGCAGGCAAGGGAGGGATGACAACACGGGGGTACCAGCAGTAGCAAGGGGCTTGTTGGATGGCAACGGTGACTTTGGAGAAGATCAGCTGCAGGATGAACCCGAACCTCTAATAGTGGAGGTGGAAATACAAGGGCCACCTCCAGTAGCTGAACCACTTGAAGTGGTTGAACCACCTCCAGTTATCCAGCCTGAAAGAACGAAACCAGTTCGACACAGGAGCAAGCCGGATCGTTATGGACATAACATCTATGAGACTTGACGAACTTTCAGAGAGAGAGAGGAGGGAATAGTGTAACGCACATGCGCATTAGTAATTAGGGCGTGGTTTGCACATGTGCGAGTGGTAGAACTCTTTGTATTTAATCATATTCTGTGTGTATCTTTCCTGATTCATATATCCGCTACAGAAGCAAACATGCATGATGTTTGCGTAATGGCAACTCTGACCAGTGAATAAAATACTCCCTCCTCAAAAGGCTGAACGAGTTGGGAATTGTTGAGGACATTAATGTATATAAATTTTTTGTTGTCGAATTTCGTACGTTAAGTAGTCTCGTTCCCAGACCCACATGACGATATATTTCCTGTCGTTTGAAGGTACTGAATTAGACGGGAAATAAGCTCCCGCCGCAATGTCTTTATGACATGGTGATTGGTTGAATAGAGTGTCACGTGGTGGCGTGTATAAAGAGGTGTGAGGTGACGTTGCAAAGCCAGTCTAGGCATCTGATACGTGCACACTGTGACATACCTATTGCGGATATTTATTGTTCTCATGAGATCAATCCTTAACTGGTGATCAGCTGATGAACTGGCGGTGTAACCATGCCATTGAGAACATTATTGATCGTGCTTGTGTGTTGTGTGTTTACCTAAATTGGAGCAGGATAGTTAGTGGTTTTTGGCCCCAAAAAAGTGGATATTTTTTTCCCTTGGAGGGTTTTTCCACAGGGTCAGTTTTTCCATAAGAGAGTGTTGGGCTCACTCCTCTTTAAATGTAGCTTTATTTTATTTAAAAAAAATGGTCTGTGCTTTTTAACAGAATAAAAGTGCACTAAACAAACAATTCGCATAACTAAATAAAAACGAAAGGAAACAAAATATGAGAGTCTATTGTGCAAGTAGAAGGGCTTCCCTTGACACCAGGTCAAGAGGAGGTTATGTAGCAGACATATAATGGCCAAGGTGAGAGCGTGCCCCTCGAATGCACATAACTGAACTTCGCAGTAATGAGTAGGCAAGGCGGCATCTCAACCACATCTGATGGTTAGGCTATAGGCCTGGTTCCATTTAGCAGAGAGCAGAGAGGCCAGACGCTTATAGCTTGTTGTGGCTTGAGACCCAAGGCCACCAGTGCAAGAGAGAATAAGTGGAGTGAAAGAGCCATGTTCAACTTCACGGATGCATTGGTCATATTTCTCGTTTTCATGGCTACGGTAGCATGCAGATAAAGGAGTCTTTTGATTCGAGGGGGCGTAAGGATTAAAAACTTTTACATCAAAAAATGCCCGTTCGAACCGACTCCCCCAAAATCCATCTGCTGCAATATCAATATCCAATCGTGCACCATCCTAGATATTCGCTGAGAGTCCACTCATGACCTCACCTGTCATGGGTTGTAGATGAGGCTCTGTGGACACATTGTGGCACATTTCCGACAAGAGAGCAGCTGTTAAGTCTCTAATTTCATTGTGTCTGATTGATGGATACCCGCCTTAGGGCATTTTAGTGGAGACACCAGCCATAACATAAAGCCAAAGCATCACGAAAGGTTCCCTTATGGAGCGCAAAGCCATATTCTTCAGTTGGTAGAACTGAAAGCCAGGTGGAGGCACCTTTTCCTTGGGAGAGGTCCATGGCATGTGCAAGAGAAGGTGGAAGAGTATCCTTTAGGGTCGAAGCTGCATTTGAATGCTGTTCTCGTTTGGATTTATGGACTTCGGCTTTGGCAGACTGTTGATCTTGAAGGATCTCATATCCATATTTTTCATCCTGCTTTATGATATGGTCTACTAGAGGTTGCGTGACTTTCATGAAAGCAGAATACTCAGTGGTGGAGAGATGAGAAGGGTTTAGTAGGCCCAGGCCTCCTAAGCGAGCAGGAAGAGCTAGTAGCTCTCTCTCCAGATCAGATGGTGCTGCACGGCCAGTGAGCGATGGGATAAATTTGGTCCTAAATAACTCTTCAAGCGGTTGGCCAATGTTTCTTGCCACATAAACCCATCTGCTTGCTAAACCGTGGGTATATAAGAGCTGAGAAGGCAGCATGTGGTTGTGTGTTCGCTATGGAATGTAGCTTAGATAGAGAGTGCCCCCCCCCCCCCCCCCCCCCCCCCCCCGCTCAAGCCTGCGTATGTTGTGATATTCAGCTGGAAGACACATGTAGTGTCTGTTCGGTGTGTATGTTGATGTATGTGGTCTATGTTATTGCATGTGTTAATTGTCATGGAGTGCATCGATGCAGGATGCTGGCATCAATGTTGGAAATGTGTGTGGGTGGGTAACAATAACAATAACCATGCGTAATGTCCGGATTTGACCTTTATTAAATCAAATGCCCCACAATTTGGCTCTAATATCGATTAAAAATTGCCCGTCCACCCCGCGTGTTCTCGGTATCTATTCAGTGAAAGGTCAATTTGACAGCGTCTTTCTTCATGCGGTTTATTCTTGATATTATGATGCCGACAATTAGTATGAATATTATTACGTCTAAAAAATCATTTCCCCATGCTCGCTGCCCAGTACCACACCACCGTCGACGTCGTCGCCGCCGCCCCATACTTCCTCGCCCCCAACTTTACTGTGGTACTACCCGTGCCCCGCTCTTTCATTAAAGCCGCAAGCGCGCTGTCAAGTATTATTTGGTCACATTTCCGCTTACACCTACCTCGGCCTTGACTCTGAAATCGAAACCGCAGCTTCAAGTTTCTTTCACTTCCAACGTTGTAAACCACACCGATGAAGGAAGTGCGCTGGCGGAGCAAACGAAGCTGTGCCGCAGCTGCAAAGCGTTCGACTGTCGCCGCCTAACGGGCAACTGCGCATGCGCTGAAAGAGGGTGTGGCGTGCTGCGTTTAACTATATTAATAACTAATTTTCATCCGAAAGTGACAGTAGCGAAGCAACCAGTGGTTATTATGGCTTGCAGTTTCTTTTGTGGTTGGACCAGAGAGCGCGGGCTAATTTTCATTGGACGACAATTATGACCTATGATATTATTGCAATGTTGAGTCTGGGATGCGCACAGTGGCGTAGTGTGATTTTTCAGCACCCGGGGACATAATGTACTAACGGCACTCCGTGACCACCCCTCCCTTCACCTTTGTGTACCTGTATTCTTTGTCAACCATTCACATGCAATTCGAAGCCATCATGCATGAATACAGCCTCACAAGGGCGTAGACAAGGGGGGGGGGGGGGGGGGGGGGGGGGGCTTTAGCCACCCCAGATTTTTGCAGTTGATCGAGTTAATAATCAATTGTAAAGCGCGCGTTAATCAATAGAGCTGCATGTGACACGCCACACGCACGTATTACAATTGCGTCACACACTTGTAATTGCTGATTGAGTTGGAAGTGTACAGCTCTTTGGTTTGTGTGTAGTAAGCCAGGAGAGCAACGACATCGTATTCACAAACAAAACCCACGCGCACGCAAAAGTAACCACAAATAGCCCCCACCCTTAAAAATTCGTCTACGCCCTTGCCTCAGGCAGCTCCTCTCTAGAACTTGATCAGATACCTCCCTTGTGTCTCCTACCTCTGGGTAATTTAGGTATGTCTCACTTCTGCGCAATGCATGTATAATCGTGTGAATTATTGTATAATCATGTAATTAGCAATTAATCATCGATAAGGGGTGTGTCCCGGCCTGAAGGTCAGGGCAGAAGGTCCGGCCTGAAAGGTCGGCCTGACAGGCCGGGCTGGCCTTTGGCAACCTTGTCTCCATGCCGGCTGATTGAACAGGAGGGGCGTCGCCCATGACAATCTTGTGACGTAATACATTGGTACGACCACCTACAGAAATGACATCTGAGAAACGATGTAAAATTTCTTTCAGTTTATCACTCTCCCCCTTTGACAACCCCGATGTTTCACCCAGTAATTCCCCCACTGCTTTCCCAACAGCCGCTGGTGATCTATTCGGCAGGTGCTTACCCAATGCAGGCTCAACTATCTCTAATGGAAATATTTTAGTTCAGGCCCGTTGAGAGCCAGGTTGGGGCCCGGGTAATAACTCTCACGAGAGGCCCCCTCCTTAATACTTTTTAAAAATAAATAAATAATATTAATGGACTAAAATTACTTATCTGCATTAAATTTCGTCTAGCTGGCCGTGAATTTTGATCAATCGACAAATGAAATTGCAGTGACACGATTACAGTACATGAATAAATTAAGGTCCAATCAATAGTATAAATAGCTTGAATGCTATGGACGTTCAATGGCATAATGTTCAATGAATCATAACTACAATGAACGAATCGGCGATTTCACCATGCACACTCGGCACAGACTCACAGTGCCGCTTAAATTTCTATCCTTCCTGGACGCAAATTGGCAATGATTGAATCGTAATCTATTGTCTTTGCTAACTCGGATTCAATGCAAAGCAGGGCTAAGCCTTGTAGTCGTTCCTGAGCCATTGTTGATCTGCTGTATGATTTTATTCGCTTCAATTGACTAAAACTTTTTCCTGCAGATGCCACGGTGACTGGCAAGGTGCAAAATATCCGCAGGCTGATGCAAACGTTAGGGAACAAAGATTCCAGGCGCACGTCATGCAGCTTGTTCAGCAACTGCAAAGGGGACATCTGTACGTCTCCAAGATTGGTATGCCTGATCTTCTTTAACAACATCATCTCTTCCACCATTTCTTTGGATACGTCATTCTTGTACATTGCGCAGAAACTTGTGACAGCCGAAGTCAAGTCTTCATCAGACAACAACTGGAATTTATACATGCTGACCATGCAGGATCTCACAAGTGGCCCTGACTGGCTTCCTGACACAGGACTATTGCGGAATTCTATTTATCGCCAAAAACCATTTAAAAGTATAATATTCCCATTACAAATTTTTTTCGCAATTGTGCGTGAAAAGCGCGTCAACATGAAACACGAAAAGGATTTACATTGGCAGTCAGAATTGAAAAATTGTCGAACAAATTTTTTCTTACGGATCGCGGGGCCCCCCTTTTTCCGCGGGGCCCGGGGTAGCTTACCCCCCTGCCCCCCCCCCCCCCCCCCCCCTCTCAACGGCACTGTTTTAGTTTAGAATTGTCGATACCAAACCAGAAAACTTTAATCTCGTCCCCAGACCCAGATTCGCAACAACTGCGGGTGGATTACATCACCGCTACGTGTAAAGTGGGTCTGGGAAATAAGAATGACGCAATTGTTTCGAGCGTCCCAAAACATTGGGACGGATTGTATATACGTAATGACGCTGACGTAACCTTAATAATGCATGCATGTTGCTGATTACCTGATTTCATGTTGAAGGTGCGGCTCAATTAGACATCGAAATCATCAAGTGGGAATGTGCGAGCAAGGTAGGCGTATTGAGGAGGTGGTTTTGCGTGCGGTTCAAAGGCTAGGATTAGCTAGGCTAGGCGCACAACGTGGACAAGGATGCCATTGTGGGCGCACAACGTGGACAAGGATGCCATTGTGGGCGCACAACATGGACAAGGGTGCCATTGTGGGCGCACAACGTGGACAAGGATGCCATTGTGGGCGCACAACGTGGACAAGGATGCCACTGTGGGCGCACAACATGGGCAAGGATGCCATTGTGGGCGCACAACGTGGACAAGGGTGCCTTCGGTGCCATAGAGGGTTCTCAAAAATTTAACTTATTGAGCTATACTAGTTGTTGGATATCCGCCATCTTATTTCCATCCATTTGTGGCAGTTTTTTTTATGATATCGTGCTTGTTCATTACCTCACAATTGTAAGCGTTCATGTATAATTAACACTTATTAGTTCAAATGATTTTTTAAAATACTGCACCATGATACATTAGGATAGAGCAGACAGTGGTATGAGAGAAGTCTGAGCACAAATTTGGTGGAAGTATTCAATACAAGTAACTTATTAATGGGAATACAGCATACATGGTGATATAATCATCCTTAAACCGTGGATTAGGGACTACAACACGACCAAGAGACACTGATGCAAATCCTTTTAAATCGTTTTTGCTGAACTTTTCATAGTGATATTCAAGTTCCATCTTCATAGCATCTGCTTGCACCAAGTCATAGCCTAGAATACCCTCTGAAGTAATGTTCAACATAACATGTTACAACAAGTGTTAATGTGGCTTACTTACCAACAGCAATTCCCACCATTACATCATCCATATTGGCTTTTGCTTTTTTGCATGAGTCTACAAACCTACCACCCCTGAAAGGAACAAATATGCTGCTGTATCAGCCAATGCTACGTTTCAATTTGTCATACTATATATATCAAATAGGGAAAATTCACTTTCTGAGAAATAATGGTTTTTCTATAAAAGAATACAAGCCTGTAGCTCACCTCAAATATTTCTCCAGTTCAGTCATCAGGGCATCACTAATGCAGTAGGTGTTACCACTGACATATCTGAAGTCATCATGCTTCTAAATTTAATACCATTAATCTATAAAGCTTTTGTAATATCATGCATGGTCAACAAACCCTCTCAGGAATATCTATTAAACCTATTCTCAAGGTCTGGAATGAAGAGTATGAAATTGCATTCAACTATGACAATACTATTAGTAGCATTACCTCAACTGTAATCCGTGAACGAAACACGAAGCCAGACCACTGTCCAATGTAAAGTTTCTTGCTTGGGTCGTATGTATTCAGCAGTTGAGTGAGTGCAACAACATTGACATATATCTCATCATCAGCATGGCAGTACCAACTGTTGGGGAGGGATCAATTGAATGTTTCTATGGCATTGCATCATATAAAAGTATGGACATACTATTAGAGTACTGGCCTGAACATAATAAATCCTACCCCCATGCAAAGTGAATGGTTTAACTAATAAGGCTCAAGCCTTCTTAACTCGCTTAGACTACTCCTTTTCTCACTGGCTGCCCATTGATTTGTCAGTCAAATTCTATTGAATTTTCAGGTGTGACGGTATGTGATTGTATTCAGCGGTCTTATGCCCCTGTAGTAGCGTGCTGGAGTGGCAGCTGAGAGTGCGCACGAGGGTGCAGAAAGTACCATCGTTGCTTTCATGAAGGTTCTTGGGGAAGCGATGAAAAGAAACACTATAGTCTTTAATGGTTGTATTGTGGCACACGATGCAAACATCGGGGGGGGGGGGGGGGGGGGGGGGGGGGGGTTAAGTTGGCGGTTTTGGGGCAGAACTGGTACTCTGGATGTGATATCACGAAGTAAATAATATAAAAATCCTGTACTTGTCTGTAGCAAAACTCAACGCTAAGTCAATGGACTATGGAGTGGGACAGTCAGCAGCTATGTAGCAATATTTTACATTCCTTACACATCATGAGCTTTTGCATCCGGGCAGTTTGATGGCACAATGTGGTAACCTGCAGATGTGGTGAGTTGAGTATTATGCATATCATAAACACGTTTGATAATTGCTACAGCTTTAATATGATGCCTGAATACTCAAGTGTCCTTCATGTTTCTTAGCTTAATTTAACTTATCGAGCTATACTAGTTGTTGGACAATGGGCGATTGTGTAATTATTACAGTGATTAGTTCATAGCTGTGTGATATTCAAATGAGCCATTCTTCATAATGCTGGTGAGAAGAGTGTGGAGGGCAACATAGACATACCAAGTGATGCAGCAGTTGTGATCCACTCATCATTACTTTCTTCGGTGATAATTCTCACCTGTTGGGTAGAACTGCAGTATCACAATGCACTACTGAAGGTACATGTTTGGAACATACGCCGACCCTAATACTTAAAAATTAGCTAATTAGCATTACACCATCAAAACAACAACAATGCAACCATCGTAGCCCAGGGCACTGTAACAAGATTTTTGAGAACATTTATGCAACAGTCTGGATGGACAAAGGAGGTACAGAAATGGTGGTGGGCAAATCCAAATAAACCTAACAACTGCAAGTAAGCAAATACATAGAATGTGAAAATTGAGTGTCTCACCCACCAGCAACAAAGTGTCAAACCAGCAAGAACAGACATGAGAGGTGTAGAACACTGTGTGAGGCTCAGCAGAGTTTTGTGGAAGCCAGTGGAGGTGAGTGCTAGACATAGATGAGTAGGAAGAGGATGAATTTGAAAAGGTTGCACCAGTCACTTAGGGAGGACACATGAAAAGTATGTGTTGTTCATAATTTAAAATGCTGTGGACACACTAGTTGTCCTGCTTTAGCTTAAGGTTACTCCAAACTATACCAGTTTCACATTCTTAATCAAGTCGAAAGCACTGAATATGGCAGATAAAGAAGCTTTACTAAAATAGTTGTTAAAATCACCTGGTTGAAAATGTAGGATAAATATAGAGATAGTTGGTGGAATATAGAATTTGAATGGAAAAGTGGTGTAAAAATGAAGGGAACAAGGTTATGCAAAAGGAAATGAGACTAAAATAGATGTAATGGTATCAGCAAATGGACTAAATGATTTTAGTCGCGTTTTTGTATATGCAATTTTCTCCATTCGTTTTGTTTCATATAATGCATTTTCCGATAAAGGAACTAATATTTTTCACCTTCAACAACTAGGTACTTATCAGGTTCTTCTTGTGTACTGAAAAGTAAAGAAAAACATTCTCTCATGAGAAAGTTGGTGGGATATAGGAATTGGAGGCAAAGGTGGTGTAAGAAGGAGGGGAACAAGGTTTTGAGAAAAGGAAAATGAGGCAAAAATCCTATTTAGCACATGTAAATGTAACAGAACCAAAAAAAGGATTTTTGCCTCATTTTCCCTTTCTCAAAACCTTGTTCCCCTCCTTTTTACACCACCTTTGCCTCCAATTCCTATATCCCCCCCCCCCCCCCCCCCCCCCCCCCCCCCATCAATTACCGTCACGAGCAGACGCCCGCTTTTGTTTGGGATCACTATACGGAACGCAGGAGAACTCAAACTCGTCGTCTCGACTTTGGAGGTATTCCTCTCGTTGTTTAGCTCTCCTAGACTTTTGTTGACGTGAAGGTATTTTGGAAAAAACAACATCGCTAGCCAAAAGTGGTGAACAAAACTGCAATCAAATGAAATCCCACCTGTTTATAACGCTGCACAATTCTAAATATACGTGAATGTCGCCATGGGAACGGTCAATTTTGGACTCAGGGGCTCTAGAGAAGAAGAAGCTATATAAAAAGGCAGTGGAAGATAGGCGAGGAACATTTACTCCTTTCGTAATATCAGTTGATGGGCTTCTCCACAGAGAGGCAGAACATTTTTTGAAGCACATCTCTACCAGCATAGCAGCAAAATGGGAAAAATCATATGCAGAAACGTGTGCATTCATCAGAGCTCGACTTTTATTTGCCCTGGTTCGAGCATTAAGCTTATGTCTAAGAGGATCTAGGGTAAAGTGGAGGAGTGGACTAGGCTTTGATGATGGGGCATCACTTCCTACAATCATGCAATAGGCTTTAGCCATTTTTTTTTTTTTTTTGCATTCGTTATTTTTGTTCTGCTTTGTAATTCTTTCTGTTCTATTGATTATTAAAATCTTGAATACATGAAGAAAAAAAATTAAACATAGCACTTCATATTACGTAATGATTACGTATATCAGTTTTATGGTTTATTCATATATCTGATACCTGAAGATGTCCTTCCCGGAGATTCTAAAGCGATTGGTATAATTTGCACTCTTTAAAACCACTCCTATCCCGAGTTATACTCGGCCGAGAAGACGACGACGACGACGACGACGACGACGGAGATAAATTGGTTAGGGAACGAGAACTAACACGAGCTTTTTTGCTCTCTTAAAGCAAACAGTTTGAAGACTGGAACAAAACATTTAAATGACCGTCTTTGCCTTCTGGTTCGATAGCAACAAAGAGCTAAACTATCCGTTTTCTTGGTACGCGAGTTATACGCCGGGTCGCGTTTTTGTAATGATATTCACGACCCGGGTCAATTCCTATATATCGTAGTTTCTGATGCTTGGGTACCAAATTTACCTGCTGCATTATAAACATTTAGTCACAAACAAGTCATTGCTAGGCAAATGAGAGAATGCATGTTGTGTATAGCTAATATTTTTCACCTTCAACAACTAGGTATTTTTCTCCACATCAGGTTCTTCTTGTGTTGCCAAGTGATGTATATGTACCAAATTTACCTGCTGCACC
Source organism: Eunapius fragilis (assembly GCA_963681505.1). Classification (NCBI taxonomy): domain Eukaryota; kingdom Metazoa; phylum Porifera; class Demospongiae; order Spongillida; family Spongillidae; genus Eunapius; species Eunapius fragilis. Next base: position 9,269,244 of record OY811978.1, on the reverse strand, counting down.
ATAAACATTTAGTCACAAACAAGTTATTGCTAGGCAATGACATGATGCTGCAAATGAAAGAATGCATGTTGTTATAGTAGCCAACTGGACAACACACCAAAAACAGAGGTCTGCCACTAAATTAAGGTATGCAGAGCGCATTTTCAAATGTTCTATCCATAAATGAGCAAGTTCACCCCATAGGCATCCAGTATAGTGGACTGTACGGGATTTGGAATGGAGGGTTTGGACAAACAGGTGAGAGACAAGGCAGCTTACTGGCACGTGTCAAACTGAATGTTGAATGCATACAATTGGTGTCATTAGTAATGTAACATATTAACCATCTCATTTCACATTTTGCACAACTTTTAATTTGCACAACCTTCGGTCCTTTTTGTTGATCCTTTTTGCACAACCTTCAATCCCTTTTGCACAATCTTTGATCCTTTTTGCACAACCTTTGATCCTTTTTGCACAACCTTCGATCTTTTTGCACAAACCTCAATCCGTTTTGCAAAATCTTTGATCCTTTTTGCACAACCGTCATTCCTTTTTGCACAACTTTTGATCCTTGCACAATCTTCGATCCTTTTTGCACAACCTTCAATCCTTTTTGCACCAACTGGTCTTGATATGCTTATGCGGACAGTTTGAAGTTGTTATCACAATTTCAGGGTTAATGTAAGAACTATGTAATGTACACACTATACAAGTATTAATAATTGTGTTGTTATTGACTATAAACAAGAAAGTTGGTGGATATTAGGGTATGTTACGTATGAACCATGTCTTAACCTGGTCTTGTTAGCAGGGAGAAGTTATGGAGTAAAGTGTGCACACCTGTTCATAGTAATAAGCAATATACCTGATCAGGGTTGACTGTTTGCAACCACGTGAACAGAAGAACAGAAAGCCTTGTTGGTGATATTTTGGCATTGAAAGGATAGAAAAGTAGATATCAGAGGAATTCACTCCAGACAGTTGCACTGGCTCCAGAGGTATCTTCAGACCAAGTGATATTGGCAAATAAATCTTTTCAATTTTGGCTGTTGGAGCATTAGTTGTAGGTTGCAGGGTAGCTGTATTTTTAAATGGTATCACCATGTCGTTGAAAAGAAAAATTTTTTTGTATGAATAAGACTAGATTAAAGTCCCTGCTCACATGACCCAAGGATAGGGCCAGAAGGTAATGCTGGTTATAAATATGCTGCAGTAAGAGACATAAAGATGCACACTAACATGTCAATCAGTTGTGTGTAACGCATCATGCATTGTATGCATGGTTAATCATTATCACAAATCACCAAGCACAAATCACCAAGCAAGCACAAGCACAAATCACCAAGCACAAGCATTCACACATATATATCTTACCTCGTGGGTTTTAAGCCAGTTACGACATAAAATGGAGTTTGGGAGACACGTTCACTGCAAGATGCTGGTAAGTTGTTGTTCAAATTATAGAAAGGATGAAAAGCCACCACAAGGAATGAAAATGCTACCAAGGGTAGTATGTAGGTGAACCTATTCATACCCATTATATGCTGTAGTGGGGAATTCAAATGTTTGACGGGTACTTAAATTTAATATAGAAGCCATAGGAGTTTAACCCGATGACCACAGTCTTCCCGCGTGCTTTGGTTTCTTCACCTATCATTCCTAACATTTAAACCAAAGAAATGACTATTAAAATAATACATTATAATGGGAACGAAATCGTTTTCACGTGTACAACAATAGTGTCCCTACGTACATACCACTAATTTTGCACTATATGCACGCTTGTTTGTTGGACTGGCATCCGTTCTGGACTCAGACATGATTTGACACCAATGCACGTACAGCACAACCGAACTTCAGGTCCTACTGCCAAAGCGTTGGGGTAATTTCGTGTAATTGATATACTAGCTCCTATAGGACAATGTATTTTTACTTATTAGTTCGGGTGGAACCATGTCTCTCCTGTACGTGCGCACACATATATGTCTTTGGTGGCACGTAACCCGCAATTAAGTACTGTCATCTTCACTGCCTTGTGAAAACCAACATAACACAACTGTTGCAACCTTTTGAATACAAGAATTGTGCGCCGGTGGATTTATCTCACTTCCTTGATTGGAAATCTTGTATATTCATATCTATTAGTAAAAATTCACATACATTTTTATTGCTTCATTATTCTAATTCTCTATGAAAAACAAAGTGCATTACCAACATGGATATGTACCCACTAGTACTCACGCAGCCATACTCATGAATAGCTTAAATGTGTAGTCTCCTCGCCTCAATTGCTTTGATTGTCATCCAAGACTAGCTACTCTCGGGCACCCCATTTGTTTTTCGTAAGTGCAACCTCCTTTCCCTCGTGAGTGTTATACAGAGGGTGTGTCCACACCTACCGTAAACTCGCAATTGAAGCCGCGGCGTCCAATCGGGACTACAAAATTTTACATGGAAGATTTCCATAATCACCATAAAAATATCAGCATCGTCAAAACAGTGCTTTGATCAACGAATATTGCAATCAAAAAAATCTGGTGAGTCCAGGGTATGTCGTTACGTAGGTGCTAGGCTTTTTGTGGGAGGAATTCATTTTTGTAGTCCCGATTAGAAGCCGCGGCTTGTAATTGCGAGTTTACGGTATCCTTGGTTGTTTTTTAATTTTTGTTGTCGCCATTGCTGCCTTGGTTAGCTCGTTGCTTAATAAAGGAGGTTACAGTGTGAGGGACTGTGCATTGAACCCACCACTTGAAATAGTTCAACGGACTCAATTCACCAAGGATTTATAGATGTTATAACACTACCGGACCGTTGTGTTCCCCACACCATCGGGTATAAAACTCTTTATTTTCACTCACAGACTTCGCTTGTATAATAATATAGAGTTCTGAAGTATTTAACTAAGAACTCTTTCACAACAACGTTGCTATTAGTAATCACTTTTCGGATGGACACAACATTACGGACTAAAAATAGTTACTAATAACCATGATGTTAAAAATAAATAAATAAATATATAATTATATATATATACAAGTACATGTCCCGGCCATGCATTGATCACACCTGTCCTATATAGAGTATGGTATCGCTGCCTTGCCTAATTTAATCAGATACTACTTTAACATTCATTCGACTAAATGGAATGGCAGCGCTGCATGCCTTTTGTTGAACCAAGGCAAGATAATTGCGTAAATACAATGCCGCATAACCAAAACAAAAGTATTTTATTTTGAATTGGGCACAACTTATGACCCATTCAATGCACATTTGACGTATGGATGTAGGGGAGACCGGGGCTAAAAGTCCCAACTTTGATAATCAATAGTGCCCTTATTATGTAAATGTATTAATAAATAATAATAATAACACCAAATAATCTCCAATACACAATAGTTATTCTACTTTTTCAATTAATCAATACGTTATTTAATTATAACCATTCTAATTGAAGCAGTGCATTTGTGACAACCTGACCCATCACAGGGTAAGAAGTCACACATGCTTGGCTTATCAAGATAAAAAATACAATTTTGACATTGATTAATGGGAAGTTTAGTCAATGCACATAACTTTGTATTAATATTCGATCGACCTAATTTTCGAAATTAACTAGCTAGCAAAGGGAAACAATTTTCTCACGGGTATACAAAACACAAATTCTATTGCTACGTGAGCAGCATGTCCACCTATTTATAGGTAGACACGAAACATTAATACCTATACATCTGACTTGTACATGTCCAATCGATGCTGTCACCATCTACCAAGATATAAATGTTGTGACAACTAACCCGTGTGACGTTTAGCCCCGGTCTCCCCTACGCGTTGGTCACAATCGATCGCGCAAAAGGAAGTAACAAGCGTATATGGTTTACTTAATTAAATTTCGGCAGAGGTCTAGCCAACTCCTGCTCCTGCCGCTCCTGCATGGTCTTAGCATAGATACTTATCTATGGTCTTAGTTACACACCCAATGGAGGATCTAGGATGAGAGAGGGGCTCTCCAGATCCCAGACCCTTTAACGGTGGCTTTCCCGGCTTTATACGCTTCAATTAAATAACCAGCTAGTAGATTGTGAATGCATGCAAATATAATTGTACATCCTTTTAAAAAAAATGGAGCTAGGGGGAACCACGCCAAAATTCAGCACTCTATATACGCTCATTTACCACGCGCGGTCCCAGCATGCACTCAGAGCGCATTAGCCGCACCGCGGCAACGAGCAAACCCGCCAATCACATGCACTTCGCATGCAATAGCGTATACAAGCGCATATTCCCGGTAAACACTGACTCGCACACCACCCGCATTATATCTTACCTATGATGACGGGGATTTTGTCGGAGTTGCTAGTAACAGATAACAATTAATTGCTACAAAAAGGAATTAAACTATCTCGTTATATATATATATGCCTGCCCACGTGATCAGAAGAATTTATTCTTCATACATGTGCGAGTCCCGCGATCGAAGGTAATAACATGTCTGGAGACCAGTCGGGTCCCCAGACTAGCTCATATCCTGAACTAGAGCACTGTACGGTAATAAGATGCAAACATGATTTTTAAAATCAAGGTCATGTTTACTTACATTTACAATGAAGCAAACATGCATGTTCGCGTAATGGCACTCTACCAGTGGGGGAAAAAAACATTCCCTCCTCCAAGGACTGAACGACAAGTTGGGAATCGTCCTTGCGAAGTATGTCTGTCCGTACATGCGTAAAAGTCACGTATATGCAGCATTTGGTTGGATAATAGGTGAAAATGATAGGCGACAATCATCCAGCTGCTGGCTGTAAGTGGTTGGTTGGTTCCCGTGCGGAGGTCTCCTGTCATGGCATATAGGAATGGGGGGCAGGATGGAGGCTTTTTCCTGCTTCAAGGAAAGGGTGTATAAAAGCACTGTTGTGGGGTGTGCGTGGTTACTTGTGAGCAGAGGTGAGGGTGTGCCATATGTCATGTGCAAAGGCAGAAGATGCACCCATCTGAAATGTTGAGGTGTGTGTATAACGGGCCACCCTGTCATGGGTTAGCCCGCGATAATTATACAAGCAGTTACTGCATCTCCCTCTCTCTAACCTTCCCAAAAATTATAACATTTATCAATTGGTTAGTGACCTTCATTAACTGGTACAGTTTGGTAAGATTGACCAATGACCATTTCGTTAGATTGATAAACATGAAATACAGCAGTCAACAATGATTGATAGTGATTAGTGATCCAATAACAAATTACACGACTGAAGACACATATGGAGCTAGAGACATGTTATAATGGTGTGCTGTACTGTGGCTGCATTAATTTAACGAGCAGCAAGGAACTAGCTGGAACAATAGCAGCTAGTTAAATTTCACTCGTAAAATTATCAGATGCAGATATCGATGTGAAAGTGACAGCAAAAAAAAACATACAATGATTTTTTAATTGATTCTGCTTTACATTTCACCCGCTGAATCAATGGTTGCTTTAATAATAGATCGAACAAACGCCTGCATGTAGGCGAAAAGTGCTGTTTTGGCCTACACATAGGGACGTTTTATTGCAATCTATGGTCCTCGCATTCAATGGCGTATAAAACTTTGAACTCTAATAATGTAACACTTAAACATAGAGCTTCATTTTAAATTCACTTTGGAGCACACTCAACCATCGGCTCTTTAGATATACGATCGGGATGGTGGAGCGTGCAAAAATTGCCCACGATCTTGATACAGAGAGTATAAAGTTGGAAATCGTGTGTGGGTGGCAAAAAGAGTTTAAATTATATCTGCCTAAAAATAGAAGGGATGCTTCTCAAGTTTTTTTTTGTAAATAGGAACAACTCGAGCTAAATAGAAGGTGTGCTCCAACCAGAGTGTACGTAGCACTAGCAGCATGCTGGCGTTGTTTTCTGCCGCCACTTGGCAAGTAGCTCTCTTTGGTATATTGATCGTTGTTATTTCAAGCGTTGGCTGGCTGTTCATTTGTTGGAATTAAGTGATTTGTAATGCCTACATGTAGGTTAACGCGCCTACGCGTAGGTTACGATTTAATCAACCAAAAATCTATTGCTGAATAGGGGGAGAAATTGTGAATTATTTTTCCTCATAAGATATAATCCAATCAATATCATCAAATTTAATATGCTGCCAGCAAGGAGTGCCTTATTACATAAAAGAACAGCTCAGGTGTGTTAGCCCATTTTATCTAAGTGCAGCAGGAGGTCTGAAGGCATAGGTACTGGGATATTATACCCTGCATAGGAATCATACAATGGGAACACATGCAATTCAATCATGTGCCCTTGATCGCTGATATGAACGAAGAATTGGTATATACACTAACATAAAATGTGTAAAAACAATAATATCATAAGATTTTTCAGTCTTATTTCATACTGCACCATGATACTTTTGGATAGAGCAGACAGTGGTATGAGAGAAGTCTGAGTACAAATTTGGTGGAAGTATTCAATATGGGTAATTCTACAATAAAGTACAGCATACCTGGTGATATCATCCTTAAACTGTGGATTAGGGACTACAACACGACCAAGAGAAACTGATGCAAATCCTTTTAAATCGTTTTCGCTGAACTTTTCATAGTGATATTCCAATTCCGTCTTCATAGCATCTGCTTGCACCAAGTCATAGCCTAGAATACCCTCTGAAGTAATGTTCAAACATAACATGTTACAACAAGTGTTAATGTGGCTTACTTACCAACAGCAATTCCCACCATTACATCATCCATTTCAGCTTTAGCTTTTCTGCATGAGTCTACGAACCTATCACCGCTGAAAGGAACAGATACACCACTACATCAGCCAATGCTACATTTCAATTTGTCATACTATATATATATATTATATATATATATATATATGGGACAGTGTCCAGCTAAATCACCCTTATGGTGCTTTTTCAAAATTTCCAAAACAAGCAAAAGAAAAGTAACGCTCGCATTGAAATATATGGCTAATTATAAATTCAGTGCCTAATAACTTTGTGATGGATAGTCCAATTTAGGATGCGTAAGGACCATTTGACAGAAGCTCATGGGTGTTCAAGGAAAATCAAAAAATTTGAAAACTTGAAAAACTAGCCAGAAGGGTGATTCTGCTGGACACCGTCCCATATATACATATATGGAACAGTGTCCAGCAAAATCACCCTTCTGATAAGTTTTTCAAGTTTTCAAATTTTTAAATTTCTCCATGAACTCCAAAGAGCTTCTATCAAATGGTCCGTCCTTATGCATCATAAATTGAACTATCATTATTAAAGTTATTAGACACTGAATTTATAATTAGCCAATTCATTTCAATGCGAGCATTACTTTTCTTTTGCATGTCCTGGAAAATTTGACAAAGTATCACAAGGGTGATTTGGTTGGACACTGTTCCATATATATATATATAATTATATCTAATAGGGAAAGTTCACTTTCTGAAAATTAATGGCCATTCCTGTAGCTCACCTCAAATATTTCTCCAGTTCAGTCATCAGGGCATCGCTAATGCAGTAGGTGTTACCACTGACATATCTGAAGTCATCACGTTTCTAAATTTAATACCATTAATCAATAAAGCTTTGTAATATGCATGGTCAACTAACCCTCTCAGGAATATCTGTTAAGCCTTTTCCCAAGGTCTAGAACGAAGAGTATGAAATTGCATTCAACTATGACAATAATATTAGTAGCATTAGCTCAACTGTAATCCGTGAATGAAATCCCAAGCCAGACCACTGTCCAATGTAAAGTTTCTTGCTTGGGTCGTATGTATTCAGCAGTTGAGTGAGTGCAACAACATTGACATATATGTCATCATCAGCATGGCAGTACCAACTGTTGGGGGAGGAGGGGTGGGGGGATGTAGGTAATCAATTGAATAATTGAATGTTTCTATGGCATTGCATCATATAAAAAGTATCGAAAAACTATTAGAGTAAATTTCTGTTGCGGTGCAGAGAGACAATGCAGTATCTGTCATGGGTTGTGCTGGTTTAGATTTAGATGCAGTGTAATTAAATTGTATTGAACTTTGTGTTTCTTTCATTCTGTACCTTATCATAATTAATTTTATTGTTACATGAAAGAAAACTTAAGTACTGGCCTGAACATAATAAATCTTACCACCATGCTAAGTGAATAAGGCTCAAGTCTCTACTGCCATAATGTTTGTGTATGCTAGTATGTAATTGATTATCATTATTATTATACTCCACCTGGTCAGGGCTAATGCTACAGCTATCCTCTCTAGAATAGCTCGTCTACTGTAGAGCTGTACTTTGTATTTAATCAGTGTTGTTTCTGTATATTCATATTATTATTTTTTAAAAATACAATTGTGTCTCAATTTACATCTTAACCTTTCATACCCAACAAGTATCTTCTGTACCTCCATAATTTTGTACTGTAGTAAAACTCAATACTAATACTGCATTCACTCTACCGCAATAGACAGGTTCCGATCATTCTAACCACTCTTTGATATAGTGTGAACTGACACGCACCAATCCATGCCATTCTGGTCTAGAGTAGAATGCCAAATAGACCATGTCTGAGAACACGGTTCTTCCACTAGTGTGAACACAACCGTGCTGAAAGTGTTCTCAAAAGTGTGTATCTTTTAATAATTACACTATAACTTTATCATGACGGTGTGTGAATGCAGTAGTTAATTAACTTTGGGATAGGGTGTGTAACCTTTCTTATAAATCAAAATCGATTGTTTCGACTATGAAATAAAGTCCAATTGATATTTCAGGTTTATAGCAACTTGCAAATCGGTTATTAGAAACATTAAATCAATTTTGGCAATTAATGCACTATTAATTTGCCAACAATTACCTAGGTTTTTCCAGGTGCGTCCTTTAAAAAAAAAAATAATGGCACGATAAATCACAGTTTCTCAAGTGTAATACAAGTATAGCCAGTTTTATTGCTTATCAATTGCTTACGCCAACTTTAAATCATTAAAACAAGATAGCTAGTACCCACAGGGACTGGGAATGATGTGCATGCCAATGCTCATGATTCAATGGTGGCGGATTGTGACCCAAGCATTTTTATTTCACCAAAAAACACGTGGCTATTTGTTCGCCCGCTACCAACGCACTCAGTACTAAGTATGGGACAAGTAAGGTTTTAGTTTACTGAGATAAAAATGATATGAATAGTTTGTCCACCCCGCAGCTTGCGCTCTTTTCTGGTACAAAACTGATGCCTTAAACACTTACGTGTATCATTCCCATCCGCCACAATTGGCAGTTATAAGCCCGGCAACAATATACAATTCAATAAGTACTGAGCAGTACCAGCGAGAAGCCTCGTGGTGGAAAACCGCTCCACGCATATGGCAAAGCCGCCAATCGAGGCATGTACGATAATCAGAACGCCATGGCCAAACATCTGGAAAAGAACCAGTGTACCGAAGTATTTGGACACCTGTCACCTGTGCAAAAGAGTACGTAGCGCGTTTGATTAATGCACATGTACAATACTGCAGAAATTGCCGTGCCCACTGTGTGTATTTTGAGGGAGGGCACTGATGGTTACCTTCAGCCGGGTCCCCAGACGTGCGACTAAGTGTTGATTACATCACAATGATTCTTTTTACCTTTTAATTAACCCGTTAGTATGCCTTCGTACAGTGAAGGGTATATAAAAAGGGGTAATCGATTTGCTACCGATATCTGCATATGAAGGAAACGATTATTGACTAATTGCGACTAAGAATAACTGAATCGGTAATTTCGACTAAAGGAAATTCTGAAATCGGTAACCTGCTATTCTACTAAGCGCATAGTCGACCAAATAGGTAATCGTGAATAACCGATTAACCTACAAAACCTAAAAAATCGGTTACACACCCTACTTTGGGATGAGGTGTTCATACAGGATATGCTGCAAGATTCAAATGAAATAAAGAAGTCATCTAATCAAATCGAAGCCATCAGGCTTCGTTTTGTTGTCTCCTAATTTTTTTCATCACTTTTTGTACAATCGTCATATTGCCTCTTTCATCCTCTCTGCGCCCAACAATCGCTTTCAAAATCGCCGCATAATCCATCATTAATATTGTGTCATGTGAACCATAATTATCTCATGTAGCCACACCCTCAACCCTCTGCCGTAGAGCAATGTGAAAGAGTTCCCGAACCATTCTAACACGGACCAAGGAACAATTTTGTAGTACAAGTCCCCCACTCCTTTGGATGGTGAGTTTAGTTGATGTTGAACAGTGACCCCATCAAGTATACATTGGGTTTCCATTACAGTACAGGGAAAATGACCAATAGCATCCTGTCCGAATGAGACTCACTTGTACATCTTGCCAGCCTTCCTGGCCAGGTAGTAATGCTCAAATTGACGTCCAGACTTACAGCACATCATCAGCCTATGGAGTGGGACAGTCAGCAGCTATGTAACAATATTTTACATTCCTTACACATCATGAGCTTTTGCATCCGGGCAGTTTGATGGTACAATGTGGTAACCTGCAGATGTGGTGAGTTGAGTATCATGCATATCATAAATACGTTTAATAATTGCTACAGCTTTGATATGATGCCTGAATACTCAAGTCTCCTTCATGTTTCTTAGCTTAATTTAACTTATTAAGCTATACTAGTTGTTGGATAATGGGCGATTGTGTAATTATTACAGTGATTAGTTCATAGCTGTGTGATATTCAAATGACCCATTCTTCATAATGCTGGTGAGAAGAGTGTGGAGGGCAACATAGACGTACCAAGTGATGCAGCAGTTGTGATCCACTCATCATTACTTTCTTCAGTGATTATTCTCACCTGTTGGGTAGAACTGCATATCACTAAGGGTACATATTTCGAACATATTTACGCTTATAATTTAAAATTAGCTACCAAAACAACAACAATGCAACCGTGGTAGCTTAAAGTACTGTAAAAATGATTTTGAGAATATTAATGCAAAAGCAGCAGACATGACAGACCAGCTCGGAACAAGAAAATCCAAATCAACCCAACAACTGCAAGTAAGGAACTCTACAAGGGATGTGACAAAAGGAGTGTCCCACCCACCAGCAACAAAGTGTCAAACCAGCAAGAACAGACAGGAGAGGTGTAGAAAATTGTGTGAGGCACGCACACAGTTTTTTGGAAGCCAGTGAAGGTGAGTGCTAGACATAGATGAGTAGAAAGAGGATGAATTTGAGATAGTTGCACCAGTCACTTAGGGTGGACGCATGTGTTGTTCATAATTTAAAATGCAGTGGACACACTGGTTGTCCTGCTTTAGCTTAAGGGTACTCAGAACTGAAGGGAACAAGGTTGTGCAAAAAGGAAAATGATACTAAAACTGATGTAACAATATCAAAACATGGACTAAATGATTTTAGTCACATTTTCCTTATCTCACAACCTTGTTCTCATCCACCTTCATCTTCATATCCTATCTTCTACCAACTTTCTCATTTTATTCATTCTTCCTCTATTACAACATCTTAAACCAAGGTCTTCAACAATAATGTTGATAATTCAGATTTCTTTGAAGGCAATTTTTTAGCAATACATTGCGCATTGACACAGTAAAGAAGAGTTCCAATGATAAAGAACTGATTGTACAACTCTCTTGTAAAATTCTGAGGCATAGCAATTGTGCTGAGAAGCAGCTTATGTAGCACAAAACAATGTAAAACATGGCGTCTGTATCGAAAGCATCACTTCCTTTTACAGGAATAAGAATCCAACTCGAACAAATAATGGGGAATTGGCCACTCTTCTTATACAACATGATTTGCAACAATTCATAAACAAACGAGAGGGTAATTTACCTATAACTATAATGGTAATTTGTTCACTTTCAATGATTGTAGTGAAACCAAACAGTCACACAATGGGTACTAGTTGTGAATGTTTATTGACAAACACTTATGAATCTTGCGTTGTCAGATTCTGTGCGGATATTAATCAAAATAAACAAATTTTAGGATCAAGTACCATGATTTCCACTGTACGGAAAAGAAATGTTTTGATGACTGCAATCATTTCCTACGGCTATTCCCTCTACGAACCCAGAAGCATAATGGTGGTCTTGAAAAAGCTCAGCAAGTTGTACTGTAAGAGTGTCCATTGGACCTCCACCTGTGGACACCTTCATGTTGGAACGTCCATGCCACTATAAGGCCACCAGCTCCTCTGTATCAGGGCATTCATCTCCATCAGTATACACCCCTGTCTCCTCATCAGGACACCCCTCTTACATAGATGCCACACTTCCACGTTGGGACACCCTCCATCTAGTAGACACCCCACCCCCACCTCCGCAAGCATACCCTCCTGCTCCACCAGAAGATGCAACTCCCACTTCCATCTCCACAACTAGACACCATTTTGTAGTCCTGATACCCTGGGAAAAGGGTCTGCTGGAACTATATATTGTTGCAGTCCAATTGGATAGACTATGAGTACAGGTGTTCATATAAACTAGTAGTTAGTACAAATTGCTTAGTTTCAATTTGTCAAAACTGTGCAGCTGGTTATATTGCAGGAGGGTGGGAGAATATTGCCTTCCAATCCTATATGCCAACAACTTTTTCATAGAGAATGTTTTTATTACTTGCTTCATGAGGTTTTTTTTCTTCATGAGATGCGATAGTAACTAGGATATTTATCATTAGTGGGTATTATTCATTAGTGGTGGAAAAGGAAGGAAACAAGGATCAATAATAAGGGAAAAATGAAATAGTTCTATATTTTCAAACAACATTATGTATAGAACTATTACATTTTCCTTATTATTTGGCTGTAGTTTCCTTCCTTTTACACCACTATTCCCTTCCGATCCTATCTGCCACCAAATTTCTCATAGAGAATGTTTTTAATACTTGTGACATCAGTCATGTAACATACTAACCATCTCATGTCACATTTTGCCCAACCTTCGATCCTTTATGCACCAGCGTGTCGATATGCTAATTGAAGTTGTTATCATAATTTCAGGGTTTATGTAATGTGCACACAATACAGATATTAATAATTGTGTTGTTATTGACTATAAACAAGAAATTTGGTGGATATTAGGGTATGTTACGTATGAACCATGTCTTAACCTGGTCTCGTTAGTGGAGTAACATGGTGAGGAAGTTATGGAGTAAAGGTCGCACACCTGTTCATAGTAATAAGCAATATACCTGATCAGGGTTGACTGTTTGCAACCACGTGTACAGAAGAACAGAAAGCCTTGTTCGGTGATATCTTGGCATTGAAAGGATAGAAAAGTAGATATCAGAGGAATTCACTCCAGTCAGTTGCACTGGCTCCAGAGGTATCTTCAGACCAAGTGATATTGGCAAGTAATTATTTTCAATTTTGGTAGTCGGAGCATTAGTTGTAGGTTGCAGGGTAGCTGTATTTTTAAATGGTATCACTGCATCGCTAAAAAGGAAAAAAAAAATTTTCTAAGGCCCTCCTCACATGACCCATGAATAGGGCCAAAAGGTAATGCTGGTTATATAAAAGGTATAAAGATGCACACTAACATGCTAATCAGCTGTGTGTGATACATGCATACATTGTATGTGTATGAATGATTAATCATGATCAATTCCCAAGCATTCACACATATGTTTATATATCTTACCTTGTGGGTGTTAAGCCATTTATGAGAGTTTGGGAGACATGTGCAGTGCAAGATGCTGGTAAGTAGTTCAAATTATAAAAATGATGAAAAGTCACCACAATGAATGAGAATACTACCAAGAGTAGAATGTACGTGAACCTCTTCATACCCATTATATGCTGCAGTGGGAAATAGTCAAATGTTAGACGGTTATCCATAGAAGTTTAGCCCAATGACCACAGTTTTCCCGCATGCTTTGGTTTCTTCAATATTACTACTATTATGTAAACCAAAGAAACGACTATTAACAATACATTATACGGACACCTTTTTGAACGAAATCGTTTTAATGTTAAATTGCCATCTACGTGTAGTCTACACGTAGATGATTGTATATAGTATACCGTGGAGAATGTTTACATGCTATCTACCCACGTGTTGCTTAACCTGTTTATATGCTTGTAAAGGTCTTGACAAAAATGAATAGCAGAGTCCAATGCAACACACATCGTTTGCGTTCTAGTTCGTCGCTACGTAACCAAACTCTCCGTACGTTACATTACATGCACCTAACCAGTAGATAGGTAGTGGTATTCGTAGGTGTCGCAAGGGGTGTCAATCACTGAAATATCTATAAAACTCTGCAAGGGTAACTGCCTATGTGTTGTTATACTATAACATTATTTTTCACGATGTGAACTTGGCCAAAGAATTGATAGCTACGCCAAAGAAAATTCATGCACAGTTTTGAATTAATCAGTTCCTGGGGGGGGGGGGAGGGGGGGGCGGGAAACCATTATTCATTTGCCTTAAAAAAAACCCCGAATACACTCTACAACTGTTCTTCGGAGAATCGATTGGTAGTGCCCCGATTATTTGGGTTTCAATTTCAACATGCGAGCAAGTGGATAAATTAAAATACCATGCTTTTGTGGGGGAGTTCTCTTAACACAGGCTTTATTTTTATCTTTTACGAGTAGTACTAGTATTAAAGTTGAAAATTGTCGCTATGTGTTTTTTTCCCCTTCAGCTTGTGCTTATAGGCTGAGGTATGAATTTTTGAAGACATGGGTAGAAAAAATTTAAACTTGGACGTGCAATGAAGAACGCTGAAAGGAAGAAATAAAAGCCTTCGAAGCTCGTGGTGTCATTCATCGTAATTTGTTGCACATTCAAATTTGTTCTCAAGTTGATTAATCTCTCTCTCTCTACTATCCAAAACCATCCATTAATGATCAACATCTGACAGTGTCGCTGCCCTATCTGCATATGTAAATGGTTCTGTCAGATCTCTTGAGCTAGTCCATTCACTCCCATGCACGTGGGTTATTACCTCACATATACCTCCAATTCTATGTAAAATAGAAACAGACAATGATCAACAACCAACTTAACCATAGATCTACCGATGTTATCTCCGGTTAACATTTTGTTAACCGGAGATAACGTTTTCCCTTCCCTTTCTTTCAGTCATATTCTAAGCATCTTTTGAAGCATAGTAACCAAACAACCTCGGTTGTGATTAGCATCCATTTGGGTATTAGCGAAACATAATTTTTTACTTAACGTGTCACATATAGCGTATGAAAATGTGCAATTACACTGAAGCGGTCACAGTTGCTGTCGATTTACAAAATAGAGTTTTAACCAGGGTAAACATCCGTTGTTTTACAGACCAAAGCGGTTAAAATGCGGACAAAACCTAACAAATGCTGTGGCTTTGCTTTCGCCAACTCATGCGAATTATAGTCCACACAATAAGCCGGTGCTGCTGTTACCGCTCGTGCGGACAAAGTCATCAGCTCTCGCACTGCAGCAGCACGCTATGGGAAGATTAGAATAGTAAGGCCAAGCGTGTCACTGGAACTATCACAGGTATCAATGGTAGAGGTCGGTCTCAAAAATGGGTTATTTTTTCCCCTACCTTGAACAAGTGTACAGAGTTTTCATCTCGTTCACTAGAAATGGTTGGATCAGGCTTGCCAACCCCTAGTAATTGCATTGATGCTGGGTTACAGAGTACGATCGAAAAGAATGCTGTGGATGTACGTGTGGATGAAGAAGTGAATGCTGTGATGTAGGTGTGATGACGAAGTGAATGCTGATCACGAAGTGGATGCTGTCACATCATTATTAAAAATAATTATCAGAACAAAACAAGCCGTATAGCTAGCTAATTGTTTACATAGTGGTTTTAAAAGAAATTCATTATCTCTTACAACCAGTACTGTTAACCTAGGTACACACTGATAACTGTTAGCTCCGGCGAACATCAGTGTTAACACTGCGCGGTAGATCTATGGTTAAACCTCTTAGGAAACAGGTCACTTAATTAAACATCATGATGCATGTTCTTATACATGTGTGCTTAATTCGCGTATTTGGTAGCGCAAAGAAAGAAGAAAGGTTCTTTAGGGCAGATTGATGTCTTTACAGTAGATACCCATGGTTGCATTACAATTTGGCATTTTGCCACGTGTGTTTAAAAGCTTACAAAGAAAGTTTCTTGAGCAGTATCAAACACGACCAGTTCAAATTTTTTTGCATCCAAGTTCGTTTCAGTAAGATTAACCAAATCATATAATGTCATCGAGGCGGTTAATACATGTATGTCTTGTCGTATTTCAGGGCCGTCGCAACCGCTGCGGCCTATACAGCCTAAGCCGTACTGCATGGTTTTTGGCCAGAGTATAAGTTATTTAAAAGCCAAATCGTATGAATCCTGTCAGTTTTGGACATGACACCTCAAAATGCCATATGCACAACCTATGGTTTAGAGCAGCCACTGCAGCAGCACAGTTCAGTGTGGCATGGAAGAAGGAATATTTTGTGGCAAGAAAGAACTTCTTACAAGACAAACTGACGCCATATTCATGAAGAAGAGAAAATTGCAAAGCTACATACATGCCCAAAAATTGGCGTAATACATCAAAGCTACATACATGGTCATGCAGAGATTGGTATCGGAACCTACGCGAGTAGGTTCCATATAGGAAATCTGCTGTATCATGAATGTCATTAAAAAACGTCACTCGCATCTAGCGGGACAGTCAAGAGTCAGGTCACTTCGCTCTTAGTGGCAATCAAGCAATATCAGAAAGGAGAACAGTTCTGCGTTATATCTGTGTCATAAGACGGTGTACTTTTAGAGAACAAACATACTCGTCCCCATCGTCCGTACCCAGTCCCACCTAAAATTTCGTCGTCTTCTTCTTCTTCTTATTCTTCTTCTTCTTCTTCCTTCGGGATAGCATAACTCACGACAGGAACGTTTGTAAAGCACGCCATGTGTACCAATCGCTTCAGGATGTGTCCGCATGTTATCTTCAGGTATCTGTTAGACGCCTAACCGATCGGGCAATTAGCTGAAGCTAGTTGTACCTTATTTGGTGTTGATCTACAAATAGCACATTACATCAGCTATCGCAATGTTCATGACGCACCAGTATAATATAACCAGCGTTATCAAATTCGATGGTTTTACCATACAATCTCAAGGACAAGTCTGATTCCACTCGAGCATCTAAAATCCAGATACTGCCAGATCTGCAAAATGTGCGTATGTCAAGCGCGGTACCGAAAGGAACAACAAAACGACCACCCAAAGGTACGTTACGGCATCGATAAATGTTGGATCGATAAATGATGAGCATGCATGGTATATCGCTAAAATGGAATGAATAGTTTAGTTACAGCAGTAGATACTGCGTCTCTCTGTTTTATAGTAATATGCGCTGTTTGAAATGTGTGTATAACGCCAAAGTTGCTTACGTCAATTTGGTCATGTATTGTGGTGCATGGTTTATCTGATTATAGTTACTTAGAGTACATTTATCCTATGTATTACATGGCTTCGCTTTTAACCTTTATCAATCCTTTGCTCCTCAATGGAGATAGTCTGGGGACTAGTGTAATATTTGGTACACACCTCAACAGAATTGCAGATTCTAAAATAAACCTGTCATGATCGCGCAAGTTGACGTTTATGCTACCTGATTCTATGCGTTTCAAGAACTAAATACAAAGAACTAAATACAATACCAAATCCACCAGAAAAATTTAGGAAACAAGTAATAAAAACATTCTCTACACGAATATAAGGCTTCTGATTGAAAAGGAAAAATGAAATAGACCTATATTAGCACGCACATTTAAATATGACAACATGCTGCTAATAAAGGTCTATTTCATTTTTCCTTTTCAATCAGAAGCCTTGTTCCCTTGCTTTTTACACCACCATCACCTTTGATTCCTATATACCTCCAACCTTCTCGTGTAGAGAATGTTTTTATTACTTGTAATCTTATAAAACTGTATAACCACAAATTGGTATAACGTTTCAAAGGTGCGTGGTCATGTTCCAAACAAAATACTTGTGGTTACTATAAACACCTATATTGACACGACTCTCTTCGATGGGTTGGTGAGTTTGAATGCATATCCACATAGAAGAGCAAATTGCAAAGCTACAGATCATGTACAGCCACAAGTACAATATGTCCATGGTCACTGATTGGTATAATGTTTCAGGTAGGTCCCAAATAAAATACCTTGGTCATGTCCCAAATGAATGTAAACACCTATTTGACGCAAATCTATATAGGGTTGATGAGATTGAATGCCTTTAGGTTGGTTTTGAATCCTTAAGCCTTTGCCTGTTTCCAAGGAATGAGCTGTATCGTGCACATCACACAAAATACCTTTGGGGTTAATTAAGATAGATTTTTAAATGGTGCATTGGCTGAGTTGATGCTCTGCATGGCAGGGTTGCTCTAATCCTCATACTATATCATATATAACCAGTAAACTAAACCTTAAACCAATGTAGTGTGCACATAAAACCATGCAAAACAGTTTAACCAAATTTGGTTTACACTAGGTAGTTGATACCTCGACCAAATTTGGGTTGACATAGCAACCAACCTATTTTGCAGTGAACGCACCTTATGCATTAGCTGGACCACTTTGTCTTTCGTTGCTACGGCCCTGTATTTACTTTCTACCATATTTCTATGCAATTATGCTATGTTTTGTGACTTAAAAAGTGTGAAAGTTGCAAAGCGGCTGGGGCGGAGCCCCAGACCCCGGTCCGATGGAGGAGCTTTTTCCGCCCCCTCGCCGGGCCAATCCTTAAAGGCTTCCACCAGCCCTGATCCACAGAACCAAAAAGTTCGACCATAGATAGTTTAGAGATGGATTGGAAGCACGGTTAATTATCGCGAATTATCACCTACACTCCGTGATCTGATGTATGTTCGCTAGTAGCTTCTGAGTCATAAATCGTTCAGATACTTATTTATGGCTGAGGTATTGACAAAACCCGACGAGTTACATGCCAACCCTTCTACTTCTCACCTCTAATCCTATTCTCTAAGTTGATGGTCA
The DNA here is from genome assembly GCA_963681505.1 of Eunapius fragilis. Taxonomy (NCBI): domain Eukaryota; kingdom Metazoa; phylum Porifera; class Demospongiae; order Spongillida; family Spongillidae; genus Eunapius; species Eunapius fragilis. The sequence goes on along the minus strand of OY811978.1, from coordinate 9,250,286 downwards.
AGGATGTCGTGTTAGACGTGGAAAAAATGAAAACATTGCGACAAAATCAGCGCAGTTTGAGGCAATCTTAAAAAAAAACCAAGTATTATTTTCGAAATGAAAAAAGTCCGTCCTAGAGCATTCACTAAACACTTAGGATTCGTCCACAGAATTACTAAAACACTTAGGCCACTATTCGGCCATTCGTAGTTTCTGGTCATTCTAGAGGTGGTTTGTGGTAGAGACGCGGTGGTTGTTATCTGACCATTATCACAACATGAATATTTCTAGCTAGCGAAGAAAACATTCATCTGTGATAATGGTCGGATAACAACCAACCGCGTCTCTACCACAAATCACCAGAAACTACGAATCGCCGAATAATGGCCTTAGGATGGCTCGTAAAAAGGTACATGGACGAAGTATACCAAATTATGCCCCGTACTACTATACGAAGATGTTACACACGATCCGATGGAGATAAAACAAAACTTAAAAAAATTCCTCCTTGCAAAACGACCTCTATAAACATAAAAACATAAAAAACCTTTGGAGACTCACCCGTTTTTCACAAAAGGTACATAAGCATGCGAGAGTGGTGAAATTACTGCTACGCAGCGCGGCGTAGTACAAACCGTGCCTTTTAAAAGGTCAATACATTACAGAACGCTTACCTTTCAAATAGGCGATAAAAAGGTCCACAAAAAATCAGGATGGCACGCTTTGACGACTTTTGTCTCGATTTGTCCTCTTTAAAGGTGTGATTCGCGCGATCACGGAGTGCGCGCGTAGTCGTAATGGTTCACGTGACGTGCTTCCAATCAAGGACTCTTTATTATTTTATTACATGGAGGACAGGAAACCACAATAAATTCGTGTCGCCACGCCTCGTTGCTTAATGAACAGTATCAAGGGCTGTACTAAGTGGATTAAAGACTGGGACTTGATTGCGGTAGTATCTTGTTTGTTTTGCTTTGTTTAAGCCGTGTGAAACTTTAAATACTGCCATAACTATTACCATATTTGCAGAGCCTGACAACAGAACATGCGCATCGATCGATTAAAATTGCTTGCCCTTACTTTAAGAAACATCCTTTCCGATCCAAACTAACATACATACCATTAAGCGCTGGAAACACCTTTCAAAACAAATGTCTGCTCATCGGTGTGTCAGGAGCCTAACCAAAGTAGTGTAGCAAGGCAAACATGCAAGTAGAAGCTAAGACCCGTAAGTTAGCGTATTCTTTAAGACTTATAACGGGTTTCCCTCAACAAAAGAACAGCTTTCTGTAACGTAAGTCACTCCAAAGCTAAGACAACTTCACAAAAGCCTTTGTTTGTCTGACAAGGTTGGGAACGAGGCGCAACGGGTTTCCAGTCCATGAAATAATTAAGTGTCCTTGTTTCAATCCATCTCTAAACGATCTATGGTTCGACCTATGAGCCAGACCCACTTTTCACGTAGCGCATCCGCAGCTGTTGGGAATCTGGGTGTGGGTACGAGACTACAGTCACACGTCACACGCTGTTAAGTTCACACTCACACATACCCACACTGTTCAGTACTGTACACACACTGTTCAGTTCACACACTCCTCACACAATCCCACCCTCACCACGTGCACTATTTAGTCCACACACACACTTCACCACAATCACACTGTTCAGTCCTCACCACATGCACACACTGTTCATTCATCGCACACACAACCATCTACACACTTTTACTGCACATGTGCACCCATGCACATGCTACACACACCGCACTACACAATTTTTATTTCACACACACAAACACACAAACAACATCCACTGTTCAGTCCTCATCGTGCACACAAACACTGTTCAGTCTACATGACACTGCACACACACTTTTAGTCCACACACACTACACCACACACTGTTCCATCCACATACACACACACAATTTTTAGTCCAAGAAACACACTACACACACACAGACACACACACACAGACACACACATACACACATACACACACACACACACACAACACACACACACACACTGTTCAGTTCACAAACACATTGGTCAGGTGTGGTGTGTAGGTGTGTCCCTGCCTCCCTGGTGTATATAGGTGAGTCCCTGTGTTCCTGGTGTGTAGCTGTGTCCCTGGTGTATAGGTGTGTTCCTGTGTAGGTGTGTAGGTGTGTAGGTGTGCTCTTGTCGTTGATAATAACTCTTTGACTGCAAGTGCATCTTTATATATGTCCTCGTCCATGTCAGTTCAAATATAGGCAAGTGACAAACCCCAATCACTCAACTGTGAAATGCATACATTCCACACCCCAGGACAAACGCGTGCATGCAAGCCAATCGATTTAGCGTTAAGGAATTTAAATGGTGTCATGGGCCTAACAGTAGAGTTGTAACTTGAATTCTTCACCATATATGGACCAATGCAGCCGAATGTTTGAGCATCGGTTGTAAGTGCCAATTACGGGAATGGATGACTGCATGCACGTAGTAAGAAGGAATTAACTCCCCTCACATTCCTGGAAGCATTTATCTGAACCTGCGGCAGCAGGTTCAATATAGGATTGATTGAGGGTTGATGAATGTCATTAATAAAACTTCACTAGCGTCTGGAGGGACAACGGAGAAACGGATTGCTTATCTCTTTATCGCGATGGAATGAGAGCACAACGACCTACAGTTCTACGTTGGTTCCGTGTCATAAAACGGTGTGGTTATAGAGAAACAAACTATTTCCTGTTTCTCGTGCCCAGTCCTAAAATAGTCGTCGTCGTCGTCGTCTTCTTAGCAGGGCCGTAGATAACTTTTATAGTTTGGGGGGGCAAAATAGTCTGAATGTCAATGTGGTCTAAATTTTATAGGTATGCCATGTACGTAAAAGCCTACAAGTAGGCACAATTCTTCGGTCACAATTTGATTTGAACCATATTTTGCATGCATGCGCGCGTTATCATATACACTCATTAAGGAAAAATACCAAACACTTCTTGGCGACTGGAATTGCGGCTTGCAAATTCATTGCCAATGGTTGCAAGGTTAAGCTTGTCTGTTTCATCTTTGTGAACATGCAGTAGCATGCACCAGTTTAACCTTGATTGGTGCATTGTACTTCGTAGCCAGGTCTTTAATCGTCGCAGGGCACTGAAGGTTCGTTCGCTGACTGCGTTGGTGGCAGGCATGACAATAATAAGTTTGGCAAGCTTAATAACTTCAGTGTATAGCTCACTCTCGATAAGACTGAGGGACTGAAGAAAGGCAATGATGCCTTTTAGTATCATCCCACCTACGAGGCTTTTAATCTCATGAGGAAGATTTGCATGCAGGATAAGCAGCTGGCTTGCCATGCGCTGCTGATTAAAATCATCACCATATAGCTGTATTACGTCACTATAATCCTCCAACTTACATTCCGAATCACACAGCAGCTCTTCCAGTTTCGATAACATTTTAAAACCGTTCTGATCGAACCTATCTTTGATTGATTGCACAACAAAATCAATGACTTCATAATAAGTCTTTCTATAAACATCTTCCACGATGTTTGCAAACTCAGGAGCTGATGATCCTATCTCCAAATGTTTTGGTACTTTCCTCTGTCGAGGTAGAGAGGGGTCTGCTATCAGCCTGAGAGCTGTGCAGCTATGTTCCTAAGGACAGAATGTGCCATAATCTGCAGAAATTCATTTTGAATTTCTGGACATGTGAATCGATCACGAGACTTCTGCAACCATGCATCTAAGTCGGGTATCTCATTTTTTCGTAGAAGCAGCAATTGCATAAAATTACTTTCTCTTTCCCCGCCAATGCTATCTGAAGTCATATCAGCATCATAATGCGCTCCACGTAAAGCCAAACCTTGCCGTGCTAAGAAGCGAATGTTTGACATAATTGCAAAAAGACATTTTCCGTTTAAAGCTTTCTGTTCAGTATATTCAGCACTTAGTTGTGTACCCACATTCATTGTCTCTGTCGAAGCTGCTGCAACCATGCTAAGAGCATCGCAATGGCATGCTGATTGATCGTGCTTGCTGAATTTATCTAATGCTTTTTTCCAGTTAAAGAATCCAGAAGTACTAAATACTGTATCCATGTATCCTCTCATTGGCATCTTTAACTGGACTGCAGTAGCGCAATAGAAGCATAAGACGGCATCTTCCTCTTCAATGTAATGCAACCAGCGGTACATTTCATACCACGAGTAACAAAAGCTACGACGCTTACTATCAAACTGCCTCATAGGAAACTTCAGCCTGGGCTGATTGGGCTTTAATGGGAGAATTCTGGTACAGGTCACAGGACTGGTGGTGGGGGATGGTGAATCAGGTGCATTTGCTTCATCATGACCGCATTCTTCCAATAGGCCTACGACTTCATTACTCCCGCTTATAGGCTCGCTACTAGATTCACTTGAGTGAAGTATTACCTGAGCTGAGCCTGTATTACTCGAAGTTTGTCGGACATCAGAATCCTCCTTTGATGATACCGCGGGCCGTATCGGCACAATATACTTCAATATTGACATTGCGATTGCCACGCACGTGATTGCACTGAAAAAATTTTTAAATGTCACAGAAATTTTGGGGGGGCACGTGCCCCCCCCAAGCTCCCCCTTATCTACGGCCTTGCTTAGGAAGGTATAACTCGAGCTACAAACGGTTTTGAACAACGGCAATAGTACCAATCGCTTCGAAATTTACCGGCACGTTATCCTTACATGTCATGTAGACACATATATATAAAGTTCTATCTAATAATGATATATAATAGATTTTTATTAATAATTTTAGGCAGTATAAATACTCTAACCTGCACTAAATTTATTGATGTTCCTATCGACATTGGCTAGTGAAGTTGTTTTAATATTCTAAAAATGCCTTCGTGTAATCAAAAGAAGAGATCAAAGCAACGAGCGGAATACCTCCAAAAGCAAGACGAGAACAAAGCTAAAGACCGAGCGCTTTACAAGGCCAATCCCGAATAAAAGAAGGCCTTTGTTAGCGACAGCTACAAGGCCGATCCCGAAAAGAAGAAGGCCTCTGTGCGCGACAGCTACAAGGCCGATCCCGAAAAGAAAATGGCCTCTGTACAGATGCGACAACTACAACGCACTAACTCGAGGAGAACCGTGCTGCTAAAAGGCGGCGATATGAAGAGGACCTCGAGGGAAACCGCGCTGCTAACAGGCAGAAATACGAGGACAATTCAGCTGCCATTAAAGCATCTAAAAGGAGTCGGTATTTTGGAATGACCCCGCTGTCCGATAGGCTAAATGTGCTTCCGAGAGGACGCGGTACCGCAGGACTACCACTACCACCCAAAGGTATGTTATGGCATGTTGTATTAATTAACATTAAAAAGCTGTGCATGCAACATTTGTACAGCTTAGTCGGGCGGTCCTACTACCGCGTTTGGTCGGGCTTGTCACCCTACTACCTGACCAAACGTGGTAGTAGGGCCCGCACAGCACGTATCTGCACAAAACCATTCACTTCTCATGTATAGTTAAGCATGCATAGTGACTCAACTGTGTGTACAGTAGTGTCTATTGTTTTAATTTGATAAGGCTTCCTTACTTATCGATCTACACTGAGCCATGTATTTCACTTCATGAGTTCCCACACTATCCATCTATTGCATGTAGGCTACACCTCCATGTTTAGATGGGAGCATTTTTACTGGATCAAATTTGATTTTTAGCACAACTGACACACATACACCCCTTCCCTCCCTATCATTTATATGATGGAATTGGACCAATAGCACTGCAGTCTACACATGTATTAAGGCTTTGCAAGGTATAAAGTCACTCACCCGCTGAATAGTGCACTTTGCAAAAAGGTAAAAATTTAAAATGCTATGTTGATTCTAGGCTTTGCACTTTGCTTGAATTTAATCATACTCTCTGTCACGTACATGTAGATGGCAGCTGAAGACCTCAGAGGTTTTTTCACCAACGAAGTATCGGAGGATGAAGAGGATGGCTACATTCATCCTCCGACTCCTCTCCCCTTCACCCCGCCACCTCCTGAAGCAGCGCTGCTCTCCCGCCACCACCACCAGCGCTGCCACCACCACCACCACCAGTGCTCCCCACACCACCACCACCAATGCTACCCCCACCACCACCAGCAGTGTTTCCCTCCTGGCTTGCATGGCCACTGCCACCCTGTCCCGCCTGGCCAAAACAAGCATGGCGAGGAGGCCGGGGAGGAGGACTTCCCCGAAGAAGAAGAGGGCGCGGGCGAGGACACATCTAATTCTTATTTTAATAATAATAATCGAGAAAATAATTAAAGATATTTGATTATTGACTACGATACTGCTGACAGGGCGAAAAAAAACTTATGAAACAAGTAAATAAAAACATTCTCTAACGAGAGAGTTGTTGGTATATAGGATTGACCAATGGTGGTGTAAAAAGCACGGAAACAAGAGTGACAGAATTTTACTGGAAAATTGAAATAGGCCTATATTTAGCACACTCACAAAATAACAGTGCATGTCTGAGTAATGGGTTAAATATAGGCCTATTTCAGTAAAATTTCTGTCACTCTTGTTTCCATGCTTTTTACACCACCATTGGTCAATCCTATATACCAACAACTCTCTCGTTAGAGAATGTTTTTATTTACTTGTACATTTAACAACAGTACGCAAGCGCAGTTGTGACGTACTTAGGGCCTAGATGCATATGGGAATAAATCGCTAAGGGTTACAATACAAATGAAACATTATCAGATGTGAACGCGTCCATATATGAAGTCCTAAACCATGCATGCATAGCACTTAGTATCAGGACCGTGTTCGGCGTACTGCTAATATTTCATAAGCCGGACTTAGAAATTACCCATGCAATGTTGTTGAGACAGTACTGGTTTGAAATTGGTCCAATACAAGAGCCTACCGCCAGGGCAGTAATGACGCACTATGGGCCATCAGGATCAGGAGTTATATACGGTGCAGTAACCCCCTTAGCAATTTATGTCCCATCTCTCAGCTCCAGGCCCCTAGTAGGCTCTTGTATTGAACCTTGACGATCAACAACGTTTAAGATCGCATTGAAAGTTATTTCTACAACAAAGGGTATAGTTCGGTAATACCCCAGCCTGTCCAACATCAGTGGTAGGTACTTGAACATTTAACGTACGCGTACCAAAAAATGATGATCTAATAAAGCGATGAAAATTGTGACTGGATTTGTCTATTGAAAGTGTGCACCGTGCGAAAAAGGAAGCTCGTTTGTGTTGGTTTAACTGCAATTTTGAACTCTGCTGTGTTCCTATAGTAGTTGAGTAAGTGTACTATGAATTGATACTGTTGGAACAGATCGTAATTTACTCATCTAGTTACCTTCGCACATTGAAATAGGTACATCTATAAGCTGAACATTTTCTTCATATGTTAAGAGGCAGGGAAAAAACGTTTTCACCACTTAGGAAGGCTCATTATCTAGCTGTCTTTAAAATGGTATCAACTTCGGTTGATGCGCTAGGGGTCATACGATGGGATGCGTCTATTCGTTTGATACTGGCGTCGGGTGCACCCATATTATCTGAAAACACCAATATGCCTTAAGAAGTGTTTTCTGCATTTGAATTTATGTTTTAACAAAACACAGCATCGTTGTTTCAACCGCCAAGGTTCTGTGTCGAGCGATTCTAATTAAAAAGCACCTAATCCTTTGAGAGACAGGAATTTAGAGTTCAGTTACATGTAGCTTGAGCACTGGAAGTCAAGTCCTTAAATTTTCGTAACTCTTGGATGATGGTGCAAGGCTTGTTTTATGGGTGGTCTGGTCCCCAGACCCATATAGTGCACCTGAGAAATCGATGGAATAGGTTTAAGATTTGGCTACCAAATTGCATTTTAAATTGTATTTCATGTTAGCATGAAGACTGCTACTGATTTGGAGAAGTGTATTGATGATTTCAAGAGTGAGACCAGTGAAAACCTTGACCTTGTTTCTGCATATGCAATCATCTATTTTAACCATTCATGACACATGCGGGAACATCAAGGGGGTATGTACAAGGGGTTTTGAGGGGTTAAAAAAATCAATGAAACACATTCAGTGTGACCCATTACATATTTTCAGAGTGGTAGAAAAAGGAAATTGAAAAAAAGCTGAATAGTGATACTGTATCGTTCAAACGTTAACGGTACTGGCACGTAGTTACAAGTCTCTTCAGGATCTCTAATTCTAGGTGAACATAGGGTAACTTTAGATTCCCACAAAGAGGCAGCAAAAAGTTCAAAGTTCATAAAGCGGTTCCAGGTCAGTCAGGAGGGATTAGATGTTGGTGTGCCCCCCTTCCCCTCTTCCCTCTGCCACCAGGACAGGATTAGCAGCTACAAGAGGGTCTGCAACTCCCCCAGTGGGGGCTCCCAGCACAGCCCCACCTCCCACATCAGGCACTGCCTCTCCAACAACGAGACGACCTCTGGTTCCAAGAGCTCTCTCACCTCAAACGAGGGTAGCGACCCCATGCAGTCTGGGTGTAATGGAGCCCTACTTGATTGATTGGCTTTCAAACAAAACTGAAGATGAGCAAGACAATATTGTAAAATTTTGTATAAAACAAGGTAGAAAGAGTAAAGCCCTTTGCCAATCACATGAAGAGTATGTTGCCAAGCTGCAAGATGAAAGGCTCATTGAAACTAATCAGAAAAAAAGATAGCAGATTCCGAAAAACACTACAAAAGAAATTAATTAGTGTTGCAGAGGGCAAATCCGAGTTGTCTGTAGAGTTTTCGGACCTAACTGATGACCAGATGAATACTATTTCGGAAGTACTAGGCAATCCTTGCACTATAAATGGAATCTACTGTGAACACTTGTGGTTTGTTAACCAGCAGAATGTAATGTATAAAGGTCATTTTATCAATGTAAAGTACTAAAAAAAAGTCAAAAACACCTAAAGTTACAGTTACCTATTGGAAATACGACGAAATGGAGGAAGAAGGAGAAGCGTTACAATGACACTGATTTAATTTGTAGTGACTATATTACTGGTGATCTACAGATCAATGAACCTGCTACATCTTAGTAATTGGAAATGTGTATCCAATATGGTAGTAATGTTTGGTGTATTAACTATTTGTTTTCCAACAACTGTAGCACAAAAAAGTCAAACCATCACATTTTTTTCTTCCCTCTCGCGTACATCCAAAAATGAGTGTTTGAAATGCCGCAACTTCTGAAATACTGCACCAATAAATACAAAAAGGCATTACTGTAATGCGCATTTTTTCCTCTTTCATTTAATATAAAAATCGCCGCATTTGATGCGATTTGAAAAAAATGTTCAAGTACCTATCAGTGGCTTTTATATCGCAACCCAGCTACGTGCCATAGATGTCTCAGCTCAGGTGCGTACAAGTGTCCATGGTGTGTGTGTCTCTGGTGTGTAGGTGTGTCCCTATTCGTAACGAGTTTCCTTACTGCAGAATGTTTCCACTCCCGCTCAAGTGTTCTTGCATTGCCCTAGCAGAGTGTTAGTTGTCTTCCTACAGGAGCGGATTCCGTGTGTGTGTGTGTGTGGGGGGGGGGGGGGGGGGGGGGGGGAGCTAATTAAAATCCGCAGCCTATATGGACACATCACAACATAAAATTTAGCCATTTAAATATCTACCTGTGCACAGGTAAAAAATAGTGCAGGTTCCGGTGGTTCAAACAAAAACCCAGTGAGTTCAAGGCCTTCTTTCTCAGCCTTGAATAAACAGCTAGTGCTTTGAAAATCCCTTAAGGGATTGTCACTTTATAGTAAATAATTTTGTTGATATGTAGAACAAATTTTTGTCAAACCATTGGTTCAAAATATGGCTGGTTTAAAGGCCATACCAATATTTCAAACCAATACTGAATTAACACTGTCTCAACAACATTGGGTAATTTCTAAGTCCGGCTTATGAAATTTTAGCAGTACGCCGATTACGAGTAAGTTTAGGTCCTAAACTAAGTACCATGCATGCATAGTTTAGGACCTCAAGCAATGCATATATATGGACGCGTTCACATTTGAGGCCAAGAAGAGAGGGATGGCTGGTTTTGTGGGGTCAAATGGCTGGATTTGCAACTGGCGATGGTGTTATAGAGCGTCCCGTTTTACGCGGCTTGTGGGAGAAGCGGGTGAGGTGGACATAAATACAGCTGATGAGAAAGTAGAGATCCTACGTAGTTCTCTCGCCATGTATGATCCCAACAATGTTTATGACATGGATGAACTAGGCCTATTTTACAACGCTATCCCACAATATAGTTATTTGCTTGAGTCTGAAGGAGATAAGATCAGTATGGCCAGGGTACAAAGAAAATGAAGGCATAAGATCGCTCGACCGTGATATTATGTACGAATGCCACTGCATGGTACTATTAAAGTATCCCCAGTTGCTGTAGGGTTAGCTATTTCAAATGCTTCTCCATGCCTTCCATATTTTTCCCAAAGCAGCGCTTGGTGTGACAAAACCATATTTAGGAGGTGGTGCATGGCATGAAGTATTCGATCCTATACCTGACGTTAAAACGCTACAACATCAGAACCTATTGCTCTTGTATTGGATGGATTTAGGCTGTGATGATCCCCTTAAGCAAGCAAAAATATTTAAATTCCCTCCTAATGTTACCAGCATTAACCTTTAGATCAAGGCATAATTGCAGCCTTGAAAGTTCGGTATAAGTGTATAGCCTTTTAGCTAAACTTGTTGAGACGGATGCGGATATTTGCCGGCTCCAATCTTTAGCACAGTAATTTCCTACAGAAAGTGCAGGATTAAAGTATGCGTGGCGCTCTCCCGCATGTAGGAGATGCTCTTGTCCTACTTAAAGATGCATGGCAGCATGGGCCTCAACCATTGCAGCTTGCTGGACTCGATGTCTTTCACTGCTTCAGTTAAATGATGCTGCAAGTAGCAGTGATTATAATAAGCGCATTGAAACCGATGCAGTGAATGATATGTGCCAACAGCTGTGTAGTTTGAAGCTTTCTTCAAAGTTGCTGTCATCAATGGGGCTGGACACTCGTAATACTGACGTGAAAAATGCTTCTATGTCAATGCTAGCTAAATAGATGTAGATGAAGGTCAGTTGTGCATGGATGAAGAGGTACAGACACAGGAAAAGATGTCACTTCTAACTAATGCACTCATTGACAAGCATGTGAACTAATTTGGGTGAATCTGAATGACACTAAGATAATGAAAGCTGCCATACAATTGTGTTTGTATTGCATGATTCTATTTAGTTTTCCTTCTGTTACTTATAACTCCTCTTAGTTATCTTGAAAGTTTTAGTTTTGCAACTTATTTTCACTATATATATCATCATATCCATTGACATGTACAAACACATGATTTCAAAAATCGATACATAACCTTCATCTTGTCTCGTAATGAAGTTAAAAAAGAGCCTCATGGTGTGTGTGTGTGTGTGTGTGTGTGTGTGTGTGTGTGTGTGTGTGTGTGTGTGTGTGTGTGTGTGTGGCATCGAAAAAAGTAGCACCTTGGTGGAGGAATGGGCACAACCTGAGTACCCAACCCAAAGTAGGAAAACTTTGAATGATGCGCACTATACAATACACTGTTACTTTCAATTTTAGCTCAAGTGGTTCACTTGCTTGATGATATGCACATGCACTCGTGCATGTTCTCTTGGTTATTCACCTTCGCTGAGCATCTTTATAGTACATCATTCAAAGTTTCCTACTTTGGGTTGGGTACTCATTTTGTGCCCATGCATCTCTCCACGAAGGTAACAAAGCAAGGTTGAAGCGGCTCTTAATTATTAAGTGAGCATGCAGGTATTATACACGTAGCCTCGTAATGAAGATAAGACGTTGGCAGGGAGTGGAGAGGCTAGGAAATAAATCTTTATATAGTGGCTGGAGAAAAGGGGCGGGTTACGAAGCGCCCACAACGTTTTCAATAGTCAATGAATATTATAAGCGGCACTACTAAAGTCGGCAGCGGTGTATCAACTGACAGTTATTTTAAGGGTACAATGAATGTTGCGCATTTTCTCCATCTGCAAGGTGCGAAAACATTTGCGAGTCCCCCCCCCCGTAAATAAGCCCACAACGTTTTCCACAGCTAATGAATAGTATAAGCGGTACTGAAGTCGGCAAGGCTGTATCAACTGACAGTTATTTTAAAGGTGCGTATTTTCTGTATCTGCGAGGTGCGAAAAGCATTTGCGAGTCCTCCTGTGTAGGATACAGTAACCTTTCGTTAGTAATGAGTTCACAGTTTACATGCCAGTTGCGCTCTGTGTACACATTGTGGGTGTAGACCATTTATTTTAATAGCAAAACAACAGTAACAGCACATAATAACATACGTCCTGGTTGTGTTATTGAACTAAGGATTATTTTTTGAATTTGAATGACAGCGCACGCACGCACATACACATACACAAATGCACAACAGGTCTGCATTTAGAGAGTGGAGTGTTTTCCACACTATTTGCTACGTTAAAGCGCCACCTCCAACGTGAAAACCAGACATTGGATGCTCGAAATTTAACAATACACCTTGCTGCTTCGCTTCGTATAGAGCACGGGCTTTTAACTTAGGCTCGAAATCAATGGGTATCATCTTAGCAACATGCTCAACATGGATGAAGCGGGCCTTGTTTTTTAGAGCAATGCCTAATCGTGGTTACTTATTGCATGCCCAATGAAGATGAAGTGCGTAAAGTTGGTCGTAGTGTGCATGAAAGCCATGAAGGCCAAGAAGCGTCTTACGATCACTTCCAAAATGTCCTAGCTTCTTAAACCAGTCCACATTCAAAATGCAGACCTGTTTGTGCGTGTATGCAGTGGCGTAGGAAGGGGATATAAAGTCCAGCGGCTTGGGGGCGGAAATCGGGCAGGCCATAATGGGGTGGGTGCGGGAGAGGGGTCCAGCCAAGAGGTATGGAGGAGTGCAGCTTCCCACAGGGGCCTGGGGGTACCGCCGCAGGAGCCAGCGCTTTTGGGGGGGGGGGGGGGGGGGGGGGGGGGGGGGTAGAAACAACTCCAAAACCTCCAAAAAGCGAACAAATTACACTTTGCGGGTTGATCCTAAAGGGGGAGTCAACCCCCACTACTTCCCCCATGCACTGCGCATGTTTGTAAGATAGCATTGAAATTCAAATAGCAGTACGCATGAGTAGAACAATACACCAGTAATTAACAAGTTAGGTAGCTTGCGCGTACGCACCGCGAGGCCAATTAGGACTGAATAATTAAATTAGAAATTCAATTATAACCGAGTACTGCCGAGAGCTAAACAAATATTTCCGACGTAAAAATGCAGCTCCTACAGTCACGCTCGCTAGAGTGGAAAATCCCACCTCGCTAGAGTGGAAAATAGCGATGATTCATTGACCTCATAAAGTTATTCAGATCGCCCGCTTTAAAAACTGTGGTACAGTAGCGGCTTGCTCCAGCGGTAATTATCACATTCGCTCCAGCGGAAAAATAGTTATTTCACCTGGTACAGAAGAAACTGTGGTGTACTTAGCAAACCCGCCTGTGGTTGACTATGCTCCTCTCTAAATGAATTCACTGTTTATACGCGGCTTTGCTGTGTACATAACGCTTCATAATCCGCCCCTTCTCTATATGAGAGAAGGGGCGGATTAGGAAGTGCTATAAACACAGCAAAACCGCGTATAAAAGTGAATTCCATTTAGAGAGGAACACAGGCGGGTTTGCTAAGTACACCAACAGTTCCTTCTGTACCAGGTGAAATAATTATTCCCGCTGGAGCGGATGTGATAATTACCGCTGGAGCAAGCCGCTACTGTATCACTATTAGGTTGTTGTTCTATTTAAGCGCGTGACTTACGCATGACCCTAAAACAATTTTAAGGTTCTAAAACACTGTATCTTGTTTTGTCGCTTTCGCACAGTTACACATTGCATTGCAAAACGACACATAAGGGCATACGAGTCAAGAAAATGAGATACAAACCACGCAGCGTACAACAAGCGCACGCAAACACACAAAACACACACACACACACACACACACACACACACACACACACACACACACAGTTCACCGTTTTTCGTAGCAACAGCACAGGTACATGTGCTAGTTGGATATCGAGGCCCGTGTCGATGAAAGCGCCACATAAGTAAAATGTTGCATTTGTGCATATGTTATTAATCAAAATGCGCATAACTTTTCACAGTGCTTCTGGAGTCATCTGAACCGTGTGTGTGTGTGTGTGTGTGTGTGTGTGTGTGTGTGTGTGTGTGTGTGTGTGTGTGTGTGTGTGTGTGTGTGTGTGTGTGTGTGTGTGTGTGTGTGTGTGTGTGTGTGTGTGTGTGTGTGTGTGTGTGTGTGTGTGTGTGTGTGTGTGTGTGTGTGTGTGTGTGTGTGTGTGTGTGTGTGTGTGTGTGTGTGTGTGTGTGTGTGTGTGTGTGTGTGTGTGTGTGTGTGTGTGTGTGTGTGGATGGGTGGTGTGTGTATGCGTGTATGTGTGTGTGTGAGCGTGTATGTGTGTGTGCATGTGCTTCATTTATCTAATGTGCTTATTTCCGGGCCGCGATTGTATGTAGAAGTCTATTATATCGCGGTGTATCGCGATACACCGCGATATCTTAAGGCCGACATATACGGGTCGACTTCCTGCCGATTTATCGCCTGCAACTCAAATGAATACGGGTGAAAATTCAGTAAACTAAAGTTTTACGGAGTTTAACGCATACTCATTTAAGTTGCAGGCGATAAATCGGCAGGAAGTCGACCCGTGTATGCCGGCCTATAGACTTCTACATATCTCGCGGCAGCCTGGCCCTTGCCTAATTAAATACTACATTGAAATTGCAGCGTGCATCAGTCCACGCCTTTTGTTGAACCAAGGGAAGATGCTGCACGAATTGCAGAAAATCAATGCTGGTAGCATAAACCAAGACAAAACTCTTTTATTTTTGCGCACAAAGACACATTCAAAGAGGACACACATGAAAGTACGTGTCAATGTCGCAAGGTTGGATCGCAAGGAAACGTATTATTTTCGATAGAACCCTAGACAACTCCTGCTCCTGCCGCTCCTGGTCTTAGTTACACACCCAATGGCATACGATTATTGTGGAGAGGGCCTCCCGCTATGGCTACAGGGCGCTTTAAGCTCCAAAACCCTTCACGGTGGCTTTATACGTTTCAAATAACCAGTTAGTAGATTGTGAATGCATGCACGCAAATATACATATATATTTAAAATAAACATAATGACAGAAAAATTTTATTTGGCAGCTGGAGCTATAGGGGGAACCACACTAAAAACCAGCACTGTAGGCCTATATACGCGCGCGGTCCACTCAGCGTTCCCACCACCGCGGCCACCAATCACATGCACTTCACACTCTCACATTCGCGCAGAATCCAACATGCAACAGCATACTATAGCGCATATTTGTATCCTACCAATCTTATGATGATGTGGATTTTCAGATCCTCGGCCGGGGTTGCTAGTACAGTTGGCAATAGCGTAGATATCTCAGGGCTGGGTATAAATTTTGGCGGCTTAATTAATTCATTGTTATGTTAACGCACGTGATATGTTATCATGCGGCCAAAAATCTGCAATGATATGTGTGTAAAACCAAGGGCGGATCCAGCGAGAGGTCCGGACCCCCCCCCCCCCCCCCCTCCCCTCAATAATGTGACTATTAGCATAATTATCTATATCCAGTGTTAATAGTTCAGTGCTTTCCCTCTATATTATATCTTAAATAAAGAGGTGTGCATGAGACGACGTTGCAAATCAGTGCACACTATTGAGCAGCTGATGAACTGGCGGTGTAACCATGCCGTTGAGAACAATATTGATCGTGCTTGTGTGTTGTGTGCAGGATAATTAGTGGTTTTTGGCCCAAAAAAGTGGATTTTCCCCTTAGAGGGTTTTTCCATGGGGTCAGTTTTTCTATAAGAGAGTGCTGGGCTCACTCTCATTGAATGTAGATAGGTAATGCCCCCCCCCCCCCCCCCCCCCCCCGCCCCTGCTCAAGCCTGCGTATGTTGTGATATTCAGCTGGAAGATACATGCATGTAGTGTCGTTTTGTATGGCTGATGTATGTGGTCAATGTTGTTGTATGTGTTAAATGTCATGGCGTGCATGCAGGATGCTGGCATCAATGTTGGTCATTTGGTGTGGGTGGGTAACAATAACAATAACCATGCGTAAATCAAATACCTCACGGGTTGGATTAATAATCGGATAAATTGCCCGTCCACCCACGCGTGTTCTTGGTATCTGTTCAGTGAAAGGTCAATTTGGGTGTCTCAGCGTCTTGCGGTTTGTTTTTCATACCACGTTTTGGTAATCCTTTACTTTACGGAGACATTTGAAATTCTTGATTACATGTACCACGATGCGATAAGCCCGACAATAAGTATGAAATCATTATGGACCAGACAGACATTTCCCCATGCATGCTCGTACATTGCTAGCACCACCACCACCGTCGTCGTGGCCGCTACATACTTCCTCGCCCCTAACTTTACCACTACTGTTGCGGTCACTGTGGTACTACCGGCGCACGCTCTTTCATTAAAGCCGCAAGCGCGCTGTCCACGTACTATTTTGTCCCATTCCCGCTTACATCTACCTCGGCCTTGACTCTGAAATTGAGAAACCGCAGCTTCAAGTTTCTTTCACTTCTAGCGTTTTAAACCACACCGATGAAGGAAGTGCGCTACTTCCATGTCGGTAATCACATGGTATATTAACTAATCTCGTTCTCATGCAGACTCACTTACGTAAGCATTACCGCAAACGAACGATATATAGTCTGGGAAGGAAGTTCAACTTTTTCGTTCTGCGCGCACGAAATCGTGCGCGTCCAATCAAATTGCAGCTACGTTGTGACTGAATAGATCATCTTCATTTACATCGGTGGTCTGCAGCTGCGTTTGATGCGTGCAATAGTTTTGCTAGCAAGAAGCCTTCGGTTTTTTATATCCAAAACTAGGCAAGGCAAGCGATCGAGACCGGCGCTGCGGCGCATTGTAGAAAGGAATCGAAGAGCCCCACTAATGTCGAAAACGGTCCAGCCAAACTCAAAAAAAAAATGAGCACAGACCCCGGACAGACAAAATGACTATCTGCGCATTCATTATCTGTTATATTTACGATTTACAATGCCATATTACCACAGCGCAGTTGCCAAAACGCCGCACACCGCAAACCAATTCTGTGTAGTGTGCGTTTCAATTCAGCGCGTTGCGCGTAGCTGATCATACCGCATTTCCATTAAATGCGTAATTCGTTAGCAGCTAGCAGTAGTATTAAAGGCTGATCTATTTCTTGACTTGGCCAGACCGTCCGATTCAATCTAGCTCTCTCAAATAAGCGCGCCCATTTTATAAAAGAGGCTAGGTATTCTAAAGCAAAATTTTAAATGTAGAAACACGTCATATCAATGCCACTTTGGCTTGGCTCAGTCAGTTTCTCTGTCCTGTCTGCGGCCCTTTTCCCCGCGGCCGAACTTTTTAATCAACTTGCGGACGGTCAAACCGGAAAAGGCCTGGGCGATCACGTTCCGGTATATCCAACCGCCAAGGGTTTCTCCCGATCCGCACTGCATAATTATTTGTATTTACTCTTATTCAAATATGGTGCAAATGTGTACTTCATTTTGGAGTATATTTAGGCATTCATTTTGTACTCGTTGAGTTTCTTCGTGGCGTTTTTGTAACCACTTATATTTTGTCGAACATAGTTTGTGACGCAAGCGGCAAAAGGAAGTAGTGCTTTGAATTATAAGTCATCGTTACCTAATTTGGAATAATAATGTGGTCTGGGGACCAGACCGATGGTCAAGCCGAGGTCCCAGAGATTAAAAACTGCGGTTTATGACCAGATTGGTTTCTTTACGGTTGGCCGTCATAATTTTGATGGTTACCCTATTCATAGATAGAAGAATACCTGGATATGAAACGCAGAGATAATTAGAAATGATCCGCGTTTTGGCACGTGACACATTTTGTGTTGCATACCAAGGCCGAAAGTATCAAAACCTTAGATTCCACCATGAATCACTATACATATACGTGCGTTCCCGTCAACTGATCATAGTAACTGCGTAGATGTGTCTAAATGCTATCTAGCTTGCTTTTTCCGTGCACAAGAGGTACCGCAACATATATCGATCCGCGGACGGTTAAATGAATATAACACACAAAACTAGAAGACATTTGCACATAACGCGTAACTTTGGTCTACCTTTGACAGTACGCGTTCCACACGTAAACTTATAGAAATGAATGGTTGGAAGCGTTTCTAAGTTGAGATATACATGTATGTTCCGAAGAGGCTGAAATGACAGATGCGGCACCTACGTAGAGTATGCTTAGTGAATTGCATGAACAATAGTCACTAACCTGGAAAGTAAGACAAGTGGGAGTACGAAGAATTCCGAAGATAACGATTTTTGTGTTGAATGGCGTGAAAGTTGGGAAAAAAGCGTACGCTACAAAAGGGTTAATCAAAACACAGTTCGCTTCGAAGGGTCCGCTGCCTACAATTTTTACAATTCAATGGATCGCGTGACGCGTTTCGAATCCAGGTATTCTTCTATCTATGCCCTATTTTAAAGGATTAGACGGTTGGGGCTTTGACTACTCCCGGACGGTCACGGACTGCATGAAAAATGTTCTTTGGCGGACGGCTGCCGGAGGTCAAGGCTGACCGCGAACACTGCCTGTGCCGCAGGGATCACGACAACCATCCCATTTCACCACGTCTGTACTTCGCCATTGACTTCACTTGCTCAAATATGATATCCTAGACCTTCAATAACGATTATGTTCATATTTGTAAAATTTAGAATTAATTTGTAAATGAAAAAAATCGGTATCATAAACAAATAATGTGTACTGATCTTCCAACTTATGCACCAGAAACTCTTGTATACATTGAGGTATGACGATACGCCGCGTAATCATCAGAGGGGCACAAAGGGTCGAAGGTCTCTCATAAAGCTGCCATTATACCATGTCGTAATTAGAATATGGACAATCTGTTTCTGGAACCTCGGCACTCTCATTGTCATGGTCTTCACAACATTCTTCCCAATCAATTCCAAATGACGCTATTTTAGCCTGAGTAGACAGATCATATTTACTGCTAATACCCGCACGCCTTAATTTAGTGCAATCATTGCAATCAAATTTCCTACCTACCACTTCAAAACATGCGCAGAACGTAGCTTACATTCGGTAAATATTCAAAGCACTCTAGTTCAAGTGTTGCACTAGATCCACTAATCGTATTCCTAGATCCGCCATTGGGTGCGTAGCTATAAGACCAGAGCAGGAGTTGTCTAGAGCTCTACCAAAAATAATAAGTTCCCTTGTGATCCAACCTTGTGACATTGACACGTACTTTCATGTGTGTCCACTTTTGTGCCCAAAAACAAAAGAGTTTTGTCTTTGGTTTATGCTGCCAGCATTGATTTTGTGCAATTCGTGCAGCATCTTCCCTTGGTTCAACAAAAGGCGTGCATGCGTGTTGCCATTCCGTGAGGTATATCAATTTAATTAGGCAAAAACCAGGGCCGCGATATATATCGCGATATGTAGAAGTCTATGATATTGCGGTATACATCGCGATAATCGCGATATCATAGGCTTATATATATATCGCGATATCTATCGCGGCAGCCCTGGGCAAGGCAACGATGCAACGCTCTAAATACAAACATTCTCTATGAGAACGTTGGTGGCATATGGGATTGTAAGGCAATAATGGCATAAAAATGAAGGAAACAAGGGTATAATAAGAAGGGGAAATAATGGTCCTATATTTCGCACACAAACATAATTTCCTACAAATGGGTGAAATATAGGACTATTATATTTCCCGTTCTTATTAGACCCTTGTTTCCTTTCTTTTTACACCACTATTACCTTTTTACACTGTCTTTGCCTTCTGGTTCGATGGCAACAAAGGGCTAAACTATCCGTTTCTTGGTACGCGAGTTATGCGCGGGTCGCGTTTAAAAATCTTATTCACAACCCGGGTGAATTCCTGTATAGGAACTACTAAGTTCCTGATTCGCTAACCGGGATGCATATCCATGCGAGGAAGCCTTGCACGTTTAAAAATTGCTCGTGTGAAGAAACGCTGAACCCCTTCCGCAATATGTTCAATATCTTCGAACAGCCAAGTATTCCAGACTGAAGTGTTGAATTCTAAAAGTAGCCTTATATTAGGCGTTAAATAGAATGCTGACATCACTAGTCTGGAAACCTCTTAGTAGTAGAGAACATCTAGAGTACGCTTTGGCCGCTATCGGAAACCTGCGGAAGCAGGTTCCATATATAGACGAGCAATAAACTCTTGGCTTAATATCTGATTAAACATAAACACCAAGATCTCGAAGATGAGATATACGTGCTCTAAAGTTAATAATGAGTAGGAGCTATTTGCCTTCCAAAGAAGATGCACCACGTTGCATTTTTTTTAAGCAATAAAAGCTGTCGATTAGATGACCAATCACAAAATGCAGACAATGAGAGTAGTATCACCAGAAGAATGATGAAAATAAATTTTAGTGTCATCAGCAAAGATTTTAGTTTAACAGGTGCCAACAGACAATCCGGGATATGTGAGGAAAAGAAGCGGATCTAAAACAGACCCCTGAGGAACACCGGCACTAATAACAGGTACATGTAGTGCAGGGGTCAACATCCGCTGGTATCGATTGCTAAGAAAAGTCTTCATCCAAAAACACAAAACAACCACATAGACATCACATGTCTGGGTGAAATGTGCATACAACACACTTTCAAACAATACATGTCATTGTTCCAATTATGAATAGATTTTGTAACAGAGACCTGCTGTCGTTCCACAGAATAAATTAAGGGATTGGAAACTGTATATACATTTACGTGACGTGACGTCTCGTTCCGTTACGTGACCGTGCTTCGCAAAGAACCTTTAAGCGGACGTATGAACCGTTGAGCATCTTTCCGTAAAGAGCTTCTTTAACCTATAACTGCGTGAGTACAGCCTCTTTGACACCAACAGATCATTATGCCATTCTTTTTACAGGAGCCTGTAAGTGCTCGTAGCTGCCACCTGATCGGGTTAGAGGTTGTGTGATTTTCCTGGACACAGGTAACATTATAAATCCATTTTGTGGATTACGTAGTTTGTAGTGTGGCGTTGTAACGTTTTGGGGTCTCTACGAAGCGTTTTGGCATTGTAAATCGTAAATATGAAAGGTAATGAATGCGCGGATTGTCTGTCTGTCTGTCCGTCTGTGCTCGTTTTTGAGAGTTTGGCCGGGCCGTTTTCGACACTAGTGGGCTCTTTCGATTCCTTTCTACGATGCGCAGACAGTGACCGGCTATATTTCACACCATTTTCTCATTCCTGAGATTAAATATATAGAGGGATTGGAAACGAATTCACGTTAACCATATATTTGTATGAGGCGATTATCTCGTGCTAAATCGTACCTTTAAGGGACGAAGGAGAAGGAAAAGAAGTATTTCTGTTTGGTACTTGAGGATAGTGACCAAAATCAGCCAAGTTTAGATTAAGTAAAATGGGATCGATAAAACAGTTTTTCGATAGTACAGTTTTTGAGCCGAAAACACTTTTTACACCCCTTACAATGCTTTTAAGTGCTATTATTGGAGTCCGTTGTTTTTTTTTTGTGGGATAGCTGCTTTTATACTAACTGAATGTATTGTGGCATGCATTGACGCATGAGTATGGTTTTGTCGCGAAAGCGCTTCTAGAATTGGAAGTATCGCTGGCGATTCCCGGATTTCATGACTATGAACAAATTATAAAATGCATGAATCGCCATGCAGCGATATTGTCAGGGATATCGCGCCGTGTGTACCGGGCATTAAATAACCCAAAACGGCATTATGTTAAATTAGTACAAACCTTTTGACGTACTGAAAGCTGTCTTTTGTTGATCTGCTTCTGCCACCTTTACTTGCCAGTACCCATTTTTCTGGTCAAGTGTTGTGAACAGTCTGGATCCGGCCAGTGCATCTAGAGTCTCAACAACACGAGGAAGAGGATAAGCATCTTTTCTGGTGACGGCACCAACATTAACATTATAGGAGAGCACCATGGACTATCGGATGGCTGGATCACTATAGGAGAGCACCAGGGACTATCGGATGGCTGGATCACTATATGAGAGCACCAGGGACTATCGGATGGCTGGATCACTATATGAGAGCACCAGGGACTATCGGATGGCTGGATCACTATATGAGAGCACCAGAAACTATCGGATGGCTGGATCACTATATGAGAGCACCAGAAACTATCGGATGGTTGGATCACTATATGAGAGCACCAGGGACTATCGGATGGTTGGATCACTATATGAGAGCACCAGAAACTATCGGATGGCTGGATCACTATATGAGAGCACCAAGGACTATTGGATGGTTGCATGGATCACTATAGGAGAGCACCAGGAACTATCGGATGGCTGGATCACTATAGGAGAGCACCAGGGACTATTGGATGGTTGGATTACTATAGGAGAGCACCAGGGACTATCAGATGGTTGGATCACTATAGGAGAGCACCAGGGACTATCAGATGGTTGGATCACTATATGAGAGCACCAGGGACTATCGGATGGCTGGATCACTATAGGAGAGCACCAAGGACTATTGGATGGTTGCATGGATCACTATAGGAGAGCACCAGGGACTATCAGATGGTTGGATCACTATAGGAGAGCACCAGGGACTATCAGATGGTTGGATCACTATATGAGAGCACCAGGGACTATCGGATGGCTGGATCACTATAGGAGAGCACCAAGGACTATTGGATGGTTGCATGGATCACTATAGGAGAGCACCAGGGACTATCAGATGGTTGGATCACTATAGGAGAGCACCAGGGACTATCAGATGGTTGGATCACTATATGAGAGCACCAGGGACTATCGGATGGCTGGATCACTATATGAGAGCACCAAGGACTATTGGATGGTTGCATGGATCACTATAGGAGAGCACCAGGGACTATCGGATGGCTGGATCACTATAGGAGAGCACCAGGGACTATCGGATGGTTGGATCACTATATGAGAGCACCAGGGACTATCGGATGGCTGGATCACTATAGGAGAGCACCAGGGACTATCGGATGGCTGGATCACTATAGGAGAGCACCAGGGACTATTGGATGGCTAGATCACTATATGAGATTTTGCGATGTAGTTTTTATAAGGTGCGAAACAACTTTAAAAATTTGTCGCAGAAAACTGCGATGCGAAGTTTTAATGTTTTCGATTACGCCATCATAGTATCGATCCACCCACGCTTACAGACACATGCTACGCGTATGTACGGTACAAAAGAAGACAACGCTGATTAATATATGGCTTTGACGACATAGCAATAAATCATGTGTGATTGTACAGAATCACGTGATATCGACACATTGCTATGCAAGTGAACTGAGTTGCTAATCAACTTAGACTTTGCATGGCAAAATTGCTATGCAATTTAATTATTCCCTGCGATTATCGGATGGCTGGATTACTCCTTTTTCCTCACCAACCAGCGTTTCTTCACACGAGCAATTTTTAAACGTGCAAGGCTTCCTCGCATGCATCCCGGTTAGCGAATCAGGAACTTAGTAGTTCCTACATAGGAATTGACCCGAGTCGTGAATATGATTTTAAAAACGCGACCCGCGCATAAAACTCGCGTACCACAAAATGGATAGTTTAGCTCTTTGTCACTATCGAACCAGAAGGCAATGACGGTGTAAAAAGGGAATAGTGGTGTAAAAAGGAAGGAAACATTAAGGGTCTAATAAGAAATGGAAATATAATAATACTATATTTCGCCCATTTGTAGGAAATTATGTTTGTGTGCGAAATATATATAGGACCATTATATTTCCCCTTCTTATTAGACCCTTGTTTCCTTCTTTTTTATACCACTATTGTCTTACAATCCTATATGCCACCAACGTTCTCATAGAGAATGTTTTTCTTGCTAGAGTGTGGCATCGTTGCCTTGCCTAATTAAATTAATATACTGACTGTACATTCACCCGACAATATGCAAGGAATGGCAAAGAGCATGCCTTTTGTTGAACCAAGGGAAGATGCTGCATGAATTGCACAAATTCAATGCTGCATAAACCAAGACAAAAACTCTTTTGTTTTTGGGCACAAAGACGCATTCAAAGAGAACACACATGAATGTACGTGTCAATGTCGCAAGGTCGGACGCAAGGGAACTTATATGGATTAATTATTTTCGGTAGAATTCTAGACAACTCCTGCTTCTGCCGCTCCTGGTCTTAGCTACACACCCAATGGCGGATCTAGGAATACGATTATGGTAGAGAGGGCCTTCCGCTATGGCTACAGGGCGCTTTAAGCTTCCCAAACCCCCAAAACCATTCACGGTGGCTTTATACGTTTCAAATAACCAATTAGTAGATTGTGAATGCATGCACTTATATATATATATTTAACACCGGTGGGTTCTATGAACGGGTACACATTTGTTTGGAACAGCAAAAATGAAAACTAATCGATCATGCATGTATCTCAAAAGCAATTAATTAAACGTACCCTGAAATTATTTTAAAGAACCCATTAATAACGGCTATGCTGTATTCGGGCACGCCCAACCGATTCCTTAATTCGTTTCGAGGTACTTTAAAGCTAAAAGTACAGATTTTTTCTATGCAGTTTCCATGCACAGATTTAGCCTAAATGTCTTTCTTAGTATTACAAGTAAATAAAAACATTCTCTACGAGAAAGTTGGTGGGATATAGGATTTGATTATGACATTGGTGGTGTAAAAAGCAAGGAAACAAGGTCTTATCAGAAGGGAAAATGTCATAGTCCTATATTTAGCACATTTCTAGGGCATGTGTTGTTTGTGTGCTAAATATAGGACTATGACATTTTCCCTTCTGATAAGACCTTGTTTCCTTGCTTTTTACACCACCAATGTCATAATCAAATCCTATATCCCACCAACTTTCTCGTAGAGAATGTTTTTATTTACTTGTTTTCTTTTTTTTTTTCATACCCATTTAATTATACAAGACATTAGTCTCGTACCCAGACCGTCTATGACGTAAGCGATTATCGCTGTAAGCAGTATAATCACTACGTCCATACGTATGGACGTAGTGTTTACAGCGATAATCGCTTACGTCATAGACGGTCTGGGTACGAGACTAACAAGACATAGGAGGCTGATAGTCGATTGTTTATCAAAGTATTATATTATATAAAAGCGAGTCCTCCAGCCGATTCTGAAGCTATTGGTGAAATTTTCATCGCTTAGAAATGTTCCTGTCCTGAGTTATGCGTTTCCAAGAAGGAGAAGAAGAATAAGAAGACGACCCGCCCCTTGTTCCGAGACTGGGTACGAGGACGGGCAGTACACTCTTGTTCTCAACAACCACGCGGTTCAGCGACATGAAACAAAAACGAAACTACTCATTTTTGACTTCTAGATCGATTGCTAAAACAAGCTACACGATCCGATCGTCGGGAGTGTTGTTACAGACGGGTCGCGTTTTTTTAATGACATTCATAGTCGGGGTCAAATCCTATATGGAAGTTTCTAACAAAACTTCCGATAAAGTCATTTTAGTTCTGAAAAGTGATCTTGATTGCAAGATGCATCAGCTTTTAGTTGCTAAAGCTGTACATTTATTCGTATCCTTTTGCGGGTTACTTTTGTGATAGGATCCAATATGGCTGACATTTCGCAGTGTTATTCTCATAAAAAGGCTACATGTGGAAGATGTAATTCTGGGATTTGCAGTGCCTGTTGTAAGTGTCCTAAAGTTTTAGGGCGTCCACGGAAGCATGATCTGGTGGGTTCTGTAGGGTCTCAACGCCGCAACGAGTATAGAGCTTCCCGACCTACATATTTAGGTGGCATGGTACCCGAAGAAGGGATTTCAGCTCTGCCAACTGACCAGATTGCTTCTAAACATTTTGAGTATTTACAAACTCATGGGTCTTGAGGAGGCATATGGTGATATAAATAATCTTCATCCATGAAGACAAGAATGAAAGTGAAGAATAGGAATGACATAGATGATAAGGAATTTTGCACTGTTGAGAGAGTCTTTAGAAAAGGTGTCTTTGGATTAATAAAATTACTGTTGCCATCTTTGAACTTGTCACCAACAGCCAAATTGAAAGAGATTTGCAGAATTCCAGTTGCATGTGTTGATAATGGGTTTGAAGTTGAAACTCATGCAGTCTTATATTGAAGACCCGTCAGAAAATTTGCATAAAATAGCAAAGGGCATTATAATATCGACAAATAAATTTGGACCCCAAACATCCGTCCCTGCTCGTTGTTTCCTGGCACATCTCAATGGCCTACCCTTCTCCTATGTGCAGCAATTGGGACAGTGTCCAGCAGAATCACCCTTCTGGCTAGTTTTTCAAGTTTTCAAATTTTTTGATTTTCCTTGAACACCCATGAGCTTCTGTCAAATGGTTCTTACGCATCCTAAATCGGACTATCTATCACAAAGTTATTAGGCACTGAATTTATAATTAGCCATACATTTCAATGCGAGCGTTACTTTTCTTTTGCTTGTTCTGGAAATTTTGAAAAAGTACCATAAGGGTGATTTAGCTGGACACTGTCCCAATTATTGTCTGAAGATGGGACTAAACATTCATCTGGCCATATACGTTCCTTGCTATTTCAAGCAAAGGTTGATTCAGCTTACCTCCACAAAGGTCTTGAACTACCACCAAGAGTGATTAGTCGACACAGACTGAGGGATGAAGTAGTTCAACTAGTGGTTGATACAATCTAATCATACGACAACATTTCAAGACTCGCGTGGCTACCAAAAAAAGCGCTCATTGTTATCATTGAAACATACTGCTATTGATAATATAGCACAGATGAAATCTCTGGTGCTGAAACGAGAGTGCAAGAAATTTACAATGACTATCTATCAAAGCACAGTGCTAAATTTCCAGCTGACATACCTTGCATGAAGAAGTCTATCTTTTACACCATCACAAGGGAAATCAGTGGCGGAAGCAGGAAACAGGATAGCAGAGCTGGTAATGACTATATCTAGGTCAATTTTCATCATGATAACTATTATATTGTGGAGAAAATAATTGACACTGTTGCACCTGCATCCGATGCAGATCAATCACTGCGGTTACAACTGTATCAGCAAAAATCAACTGTATGTACTTTTTAAACTTATTCTTATGCGCACCATGTTCTAGAAGGTGTCCAGTATCAATATGGTTCCAGTTTTGGTAACCAGCATCAATCAGTACCAGAGGCACATGTTCATGAGCAGGAGAAGAGGTTTTAGGGCTGTACAAAACAGTTTCAAACTTGGCTCTTGATCTGAAGGGAAGTTCTGATGCCAAGCAAAAAGAGCTCATAGAATTGGTGAAACAACAATTGGACCTCTGCAAAAACATTGCTGGAAATGTCAAAGCTGACACTAGAACTTCTTCAACACACCTCCCACAATACAGCTTAGATACTGAGAAAAGGTATGGCACATGTACCAAAAATCCCGCTGATTCATGTGGGCAACTTGAATGTGAAGCATGCTGTTGCCCGTTTCTTTTTTATGATCATCTGAGGTGGACAGCAATACAAATGCTCACAGATGTGACTCTTCTTGCTGATATTCTTGTCACCATATATCAGTGTGAACGACGAACGTTCCGGTATATGTCTCATGTGGTACATGATGTTCAGCAGCAGTACCTTATGAGGCAGGCAAGACATAATATGGAACAGGACACAGTTTATATTGTATTTGATTTTAAGCAGAAGTTCTGGGCCAGAGGATTTCGAGAAAGTGGGGATACATATTATGGGGAAAAAGGGATGCAGTGGTTCAGTGGTTTGGGATGGGGCATATGCATATGTTAAACATGACTTGGATCCAGGGCAATGTGCAACTGCAGCCACTGCTGAAGATAGTGATGGGGTTTATACAGAACAGGAAGATCATGCGGAAGGAGGTAGAGACGAATGTGAACAGGGCAAAGAGAACTATGATGTAAATATTGAACCAGTTGGATATCTTCAAGACCGTGATTGTGAAGAAGAGTACCAGGAAGAGTATTAAGATTATGAAGAATGTGATGAAGATTATGGAGAAAAAGATAATGAAAGTGATTATGACCATGAAGTTATGATGATGAATGTAAGAATAATGATGATGGATGTATGGATGATGATTGCGAAGAATGCAACGAGGAGTGTAAGAACTGTGAGGAGAATGTGACAAGGCAATGATGAGGAGATAATAGAAAATGATGCTACATCATGCACGTGTGTGGAATTTGAATCTGATTGTGAAGGTGATACCGGTGTGAGTGTGAAAGACAATAGCATGGAAAGTAGTGGAGAAGGAATGCAACTGCATTTCATTGATTGCATCGTTCTTGATGATGAGAAGAGTGAGCATTAATTGTGATCTCATGCCTAGAGGCTGGACTGCAAGCACTCCACCATTGCTTTCCTCACCTAAGACGAGTCATTTTTCAAAGTGACAATGCAAAGAATTTCGCTGGAAAGGTGACAAAAATGTTCATACGTGAATGTGTGTGAATGTGTGTGTGTGCGTGTATGTGTGTGTGTGCATGCGTTTCATTTATCTTGCAAATTCAATGGGCTTATTTCCGAGCCGCGATTGTATGTACTATTATATCGCGGTGTATCGCGATACACCGTGATATTATAGACTTCTACATATCTCACGGCAGCCTGGCCCTTGCCTAATTAAATACATGTACTACATCGAATGGCAGCGTGCATCCACGCCTTTTGTTGAACAAAGGGAAGATGCTGCACGAATTGCACAAAATCAATGCTGGCAGCATAAACCAAGACAAAACTCTTTTGTTTTTGGGCACAAAGACACATTCAAAGAGAAAGTACGTGTCAATGTCGCATTGGATCGCAAGGGAACTTATTATTTTCGGTAGAGCCTTAGACAACTCCTGCTCCTGCCGCTCCTGGTCTTAGCTACACACCCAATGGCATACGATTATTGTGGAGAGGGCCTCCCGCTATGGCTACAGGGGGCTTTAAGCTCCCAAAACCCTTCACGGTGGCTTTATACGTTTCAAATAACCAGTTAGTAGATTGTGAATGCATGCACGCATATGTATATATATAAACATTAATGAACCGAAAATTTTTATTTGGCAGCTGGAGCTATAGGGGGAACCACGCTAAAAACCAGCACTGTAGGCCTATACGCGAGCGGTCCACTCAGCGTTCATTATCCGCACCACCGCGGCCACCAATCACACGCACTTCGCACTCTCACATTCCCGCTGAATCCAACATGCAACAGCGTACTAACGCGTATTTCCGGTTAACACTGACTCGCATCATATCCTACCAATCTTGTGATGATGTGGATTTTCAGATCCTCGGCCGGGGTTGCTAGTACAGTTAGCAATAGCGTAGATATCTCAGGGCTGGGTATAAATTTTTCCGGCTTAATTAATTCATTGTTATGTTAACGCACGTGATATGTCATCATGTGGCCAAAAATTTGCAATGATATGTGTAAAACCAAGGGCCGATCCAGCGAGGGCCCCCCCCTCCCCCCCCCCCCCCCCCCCCCCCCCCCCCACCACCACCACCACCACCCCGCCGAATTCCTGGATCACCACTGACGTTTATAATGAAGCAAACATGCATGATGTTTACGTAATGGCAGCTCTGACCAGTGAATAAAATACTCCCTCCTCCGAAGGCTGAACGAGTTGGGAATTGTTGAGGACATTAATTATTAAAGTATGCAAAAATGTGTGGTCTCGTTCCCAGACCCACATGACGATATATTTCCTGTCGTTTGAAGGTACTGAATTAGACGGGAATTAAGCTCCCGCCAGAATGTCTTTATGACATGGTGATTGGTTGAATAGAGTGTCACGTGGTGGCGTGTATAAAGAGGTGTGCATGAGGTGACGTTGCAAAATCAGTCTGATACGTGCAAACTATTGATCAGCTGATGAACTGGCGGTGTAACCATGCCATTGAGAACAATATTGATCGTGCTTGTGTGTTGTGTGCAGGATAGTTAGTGGTTTTTGGCCCCCCAAAAGTGGATTTTTCCCCTTAGAGGATTTTTCCACGGGGTCAGTTTTTCTATAAGAGTGTGTTGGGCTCACTCTCTTTAAATGTATCTTAGATATGTAATGCCCCCCCTCCCCGGCCCCTACTCAAGCCTGCGTATGTTGTGATAATCAGCTGGAAGACACATGCATGTTGTGTCGTTTTGTATGCTGATGTAGGCATATGTGGTCAATGTTGTTGCATGTGTTAATTGTCATGGCGTCTATGCAGGATGCTGGCATCAATGTTAGTCATTTGGTATGGGTGGTATCAATAACAATAACCATGCGTAATGTCGGGATTTGACCTTTATTAAATCAAATGCCCCACGGGTTGGATTAATAATCGGTTTAATTGCCCGTCCACCCACGCGTGTTCTTGGTATCTGTTCAGTGAAAGGTCAATTTGGGTGTCTCAGCGTCTTGCGGTTTGTTTTTCATACCACGTTTTGGTAATCCTTTACTTTACGGAGACATTTGAAATTCTTGATTACATGTACCACGATGCGATAAGCCAGACAATAAGTATGAAATCATTATGGACCAGACAGACATTTCCCCATGCTCGTACATTGCCAGCACCACCACCACCGTCGTCGTCGCCGCCACATGCTTCCTCGCCCCTAACTTTACCACTACCGTTGCGGTCACTGTGGTGCTACCCGTGCCCCGCTCTTTCATTAAAGCCGCAAGCGCGCTGTCCACGTACTATTTTGTCCCATCCCGCTTACACCTACCTCGGCCTTGACTCGGAAATCGAGAAACCGCAGCTTCAAGTTTCTTTCACTCTAGTGTTTTAAACCACACCGATGAAGGAAGTGCGCTACTTCCATGTCGGTAATCACATGGCAATTAACTAATCTCGTTCTCAGACTCACTTACGTAAGTATTACCGCAAACGAAAGATAGTCTGGGAAGGAAGTTCAACTTTTTCGTTCTGCTCGCACGAAATCGTGCGCATCCAATCAAATTGCAGCTACGTTGTGACTGAATAGATCATCTTCATTTACATCGGTGGTCTGCAGCAGCGTTTGATGCGTGCAATAGTTTTGCTAGCAAGAAGCTTTCGATTTTTATATCCAAAACTAGGCAAGGCGAGCGATCGAGACCGGCGCTGCGGCCCACTGCGCATTGTAGAAAGGAATCGAAAGAGCCCCACTAATGTCGAAAACGGTCCAGCCAAACTCTCAAAAAAACGAGCACAGACCCCGGACAGACAAAATGACTATCTGCGCATTCATTATCTGTTCTATTTACGATTTACAATGCCAAATTACCACAGCGCAGTTGCCAAAACGCCGCACACCGCAAACCAATTCTGTGTAGTGTGCGTTTCAATTCAAACGATCACGCGCGTTGCGCGTAGCTGATCATACCGCATTTCCGGCGTAATTCGTTAGCAGCTGGCAGTAGTATTAAAGGCTGATCTATTTCTTGACTTGGCCAGACCGTCCGATTCAATCCAGCTCTCTCAAATAAGCGCGCCCATTTTATAAAAGAGGCTAGGTATTCTAAAGCAAAGTGATAGTATAATTTTTTATGTAGAAACACGTCATATCAGTGCCACTTTGGCTTGGCTCAGTCAGTTTCACTGCCCTGCCTGCGGCCCTTTTCCCCAGTGTTGCTGCGGCCCTTTTCCCCAGTGTTGCTGCGGCCGAACTATTTAATCAACTTGCGGACGGTCAAACCGGAAAAGGCCTAGGCGATCACGTTCCGGTATATCCAACCGCCAAGGGTTTCTCCCGATCCGCACTGCATAATTATTTGTATTTACTCTTATTCAAATATGGTGCAAATGTGTACTTCGTTTTGGAGTATATTTAGGCATTCATTTTGCACTCGTTGAGTTTCTTCGTGGCGTTTCTATAACCACTTATATTTTGTCGAACATAGTCAATTAGTTTGTGACGTCAGCGGCAAAAGGAAGTAGTGCTTTGAATTATACGTCATCGTTACCTAATTTGGGTCTGATGGGATAATAATGTGGTCTGGGGACCAGACCGATGTTAAGCCGAGGTCCCAGAGAACTTAACTACTCCAATGACTTTGAAATGTACAGATTTTGTTCCCAATGTATGAAAGAGTTAGACAACTTGCAGCTGTGTTCAGAAAAGACCTGCAAAACAAATAAAGCACAGACGTGTTGTCTTGCTGTACTCCCATTTTACAAGCATTTGTGCAATATTTTTACAGGTATGCTCAAGCTACCATATAATGCATACGTGATATTATTTCTTTGATGCAGATAAGTGGGATTCAAATGTGAGCATTTCAACAAAATGAGCACTCAAGATACTATTAAAGATACAAAGAATGGCAGAATAATAGCACCTCTTAGGGAGAAAGGAAAATTTTTATCAGTCCCTGAACATGCAGGACTAATTATCTGTTGTGATGATGTCCCAGCTTTCAAGTCATCAGGTTGGTGCTAAATAATTTAATGACTTGGTACATTATGTTGGTTTTTGCTAGGACAAACGTTGTGGCCTGCACTTGTCACTACTACTTCACTTCCGCCAAACATTAGAATGGATGCTGAAAAGGTCATGGTTGCTGCACTGTGGCTTGGGCCATGCAAACCACCAATGGACATTCTTCTTCCACCAACATTGTCTAAAATAGAGGAATTAGAAAGCAGAGGTATTGAGTTTATGACACCTGGGGGAACAAAAGTAATTAGTAATAGGAGTATTTGACTTTCCAGCAAAGGTAAGTGCATTGAATGTTGTCCAATACAACGGATATTATGGCTGCCCATATTGCACTGATAAAGGTGTGCATAAGTCACATCGCCATCTGTACCTTCCATCTGAACCACATAATCTTTGATTTCAGAGTGATATCAATCAATGGGCTCATGAAGCTTTTATTTTAGGAAAACCAGTTTTTGGTGTCAAAGGGTTATCATTGTTGTATCGCTTTTTATCAATACATCATATACCAGTTGACTACATGCATACAATTCTTGATGGTGTTGTTAAAGCCTTCTTATGCTCTTGGTTAAATCCCACTTATTCTGATTTAAGATTTTATCATGGAAAAGTTGCAAAAGATATTGATAGGCATTTACTGAGAATCAAACCGTTCAGGTGATCCCCTAGCCTCGTCCCCAGGCCCTATTTTTATATTAAAGTTAGCGGGGACAAAAAATAGGGCCTGGTATCCATTGTCAAGGTCTTGGTGCGCATGCGCTAGCCATTCTCCAGAATCTGGAGATTCGTCCACTGTTGTAATTTGGTTTGTAATCCTTTCCGTATACCTAGTCTGATCGAGTGATGGCGTATTCAGCCGAGTTCTGTGAAGCGGTAGCTTATTCTCTACGGTGTGTTCACCAGGAAAGCCTAGTACTCAAGGCCAAGCAGGAGGAAGCACTTTTCCATCTGTACAATGGTCGTGATGTGTTCGCTTGGTTTCCTACTGGGTACGGGAAGTCAATTTGCTACCAGCTGTTACCGTTCATGTTCGACTTCAAACTAAAGCGCACCACTGCTCCACAAGATCAACGTAGTTCAGTCCTAGTGATTTCTCCACTAGTTTCCCTGATGGTCGACCAAGTTTCTGGTCTACAGAAGAGAGGTGTTAATGCTGCAATACTCTCTGGAAACAAGCGTAAGTGTTCCTATGTTTAAAAATAAAATTTCGATGCCAATGTGTCATGAGGTTTTCTACTTATTTGTGCAGATGTGGACAAGGAACTAATTGCCAGTGAGAGGCAAGTGTCTCTTGGTCATTTTCAGCTCCTGTACAGTGCTCCTGAGGCCATTCTTGGTACAGACACCTTGTGGAGACAACTTCTTGTCTGTCCTCCTCTGTCAGTTAGCATTGTGGCAGTAGCTGTTGATGAAGCACACTGTGTCTTCAAGTGGTAAGTAGCTTGAGTAAAAATAAAAAACAACTCAATGTTTCCACCATGTAGGAGCAAAGACTTTCGCCCTTCGTTTGGTGCACTGAAAGACCTAAGGGCTTTTATGCCACCTGGTACTGCTACAGTAACTGTGAGAATGAGGGAGTACATCATTGAAAAGCTAGACATGGGAGGTTGTTTCATTGTGTATGAGTCTCCTAACAAGCCAAACATCTGCTACGAGGTGACTCTAAAGAAAACCATTGAGGAGGACTTTGAATGTATCATCAGGGATGTAGCTGCAAATAAGGTCAAAGCCCAGAGGGTTGTAGTGTACTGCCAATCTCTGGATATGTGTGCATCTCTGTATGCTCACTTTCTCCATGTTCTACAAGACGCTAGCTACTATCCTTCAGGTGCTGAACACATCAGTGACAACCACCTATTTGCCATGTTCCACTCTTGTACTGATGAACACAACAAGAGGGTGGTTATGTCCAGTCTAAGAGAGAGTGATAGTGTCTTACGAGTAGTGTTTGCAACAATGGCACTTGGTATGGGGGTTGACTTCAAGAGTTTGGCGTAGAGGGTATTCATAATGCACGTGCTGATTACTATCAAATCTATTTAGGGGATTTGATGAGAAGTTGGGGAACTTTGAGTGGTATCTCATCAATCACCTCCAGTATTTTGGCCTGCAGTACAACTTCAGCAACAATCTGTACATCTTTCACATCTGACCTCCTGCTGTGAGCAGTTGCTTCTGGATGGATGCCTGTCTGTCTCTCAAAACCAAGAGCAAGCCTCTCAAGGGAGGACACTGCTCTTGCAGCACGAGTACTAGCAAACTCGGTAAAGTTAGCTCCCATGTTCCCTATTATTTCTTTGTACAGCTTGTTGACATGTTCATTGTGGAGATCACAAGGAATGTTTCGACCTTTGCCACCATGTGTATTCACAAACCTTCCCCAGGTCAGCTGGTGCACAAGGTTCGGCTGGAGAGTAACAAGTTGGAATTGTAGTCTTAGAGCCTCAAGTGCATATTTCGTCTTCCTTTCTGCATGGAAGTGAAGCATACACAACTTCCAACACCTGATGACACGTTCTCCATCTCCTTCCTTGCAAGCATCGGTGAAGAGATGGACTATTGCTGCAAAGTGGCAGAGGACCTGTGCATAGCTGTGTACTCGATCACCAGTGTCTGGTACACTCTCATTGAGAAAAGCCTCTGGAATCACTGTAAACCTTCTAGCCACCTTCATGGTCAGGTCATTCAACAAAGACATGTTTACAATTATATCCTTTATGTCCCTTCAGGTCCTCCTATGTTGAGCTCTCTACATGCAGCTGCCACTATGTGTCCCTTGAACACAGTCAGTAACGCATCCTGGCATGTGTGCATGTCATCCTTTGGCTTGTTTGCTTTTGGTAACCGTCCAAGTCTTGTAAAGAGTTGGTTTAGCGACCCATGGTCTCTTGGACTGATCTTCACAAGCTTTTGCCAAATCAACTGCAGAAAATCAAAGGTACATGTACTTGTAATATACTAATAGTCACACTGAATTATCATGTGTATGTAATGTACTACATGTACTTACCATCATGAAGTTCATGACACAGTGCCAGTCCTCTACACATGGCTCCAGCTGCTCAAGTCGACCCTCTCGTGTGTTGGAGCACATCACATGACGCTTGGCACCCTGTTCTCGTTCACAAGTGACATGGTCGCCCCCTGTAAGAGCTACATGGCTGTACGATGCTCCTAAGTATGAGGCCCTCTCTCTCATTATGTGCACCATGTCACTGCTCTTGGTCTCATTCTTGTGCAGCACATCCAACACAAGGACATCAGACTTGTCTGCCATCTTGTCACTGTAGGTGTGTGGAATGTGAGGGACAACAAACTTCTTCAGCTGACGCAGGTCCTTCACGTAATCGCACAGTATTCTAGCAACAAGCACCTCCATGTCACTCAGAATAACCTTCATATCCTCTCGAGATGGCAGAAAGCAGTCTAAATGATGTGACATGAGGCTAGGTGGTGAGAACTCAGGCAGAGGAGCCGGAGGTGAGATGCGGGCCTTTATTGCAAGTAGGCTGAACATGTGTCTAAGTTCCCCCGTGATGGTCACTCCTGATGTCGCGTACATTGCACTGCTTATCCACATTGTCTCCTACAAACTTCACAAAAGCCCCTTCTCTTAGCCATTCATCCATCACTTTAGTGTGTTGTTTGCTAATTTCATTTACTCGTTTGAGAATGGCACTGTAGGAGAGAGTAACATTCATGTGATTCAGCTGTGTCCAAGTCTGTAAAAAGAAGTATGCTGTTATTTTTATGTTTCCTTTCCATGCCACACACAAACACATATACTTGCACACACCTTCTTGTGAATGTTACTTGAAAAGAGAACACTGGATACATAGGACTGCACCCCACACATAACTCTGTTGCGCTCCTTCAAGAGTATGGCCACTGCTGTGCACAAGCCTGGGTACTGTGCTTCCCCTTTCTTGTGCTTGTTCCTGCTGGCTGAGTGTTGTGTCACTACACAGTTATTCATAATGCTGAATAGAATTGGCGCCTTGCTGCTAATTTCTGAAATAGCTTGAGTCCATGTGAATTTCTCAGCCTGCTCGAGGGACATATGGCGGAACAGTGATACTGGCTGTGTGTTCTTTTTGCACAACAAGGAGCACTCATCATTCACCATTCGGGATACTTTGGACACAGCTTCTGTCTGAGATGAGGATTGGCAAAAAAAGCTCTGCAAATAGACTTCATGTTGCCACCAGCCAATGCCTTGACAATCTTTAGATATTGAGGACTCACAACTGTGATCACATCAGCACCATTTCGAGGTGAGTACACAGAAATCTGTATACATTGTGCTCAATAAGTATTGAGAACATTATAGTTTATAAAATATTCACCTTAACTGATGTAGGAGCAGCCATAGCACCTTCAGTTGTGTTATCACATGGTTCCAACACTATTAAGCTTGCTTCTGTAACTATGATGCATGTAAATTTGGTTGATGAATTTATGTATACAGCTTACCTTCAGCAGAATTCTGAGATACATTTGGGGCACCAATCACATGTAGCTCTTGGTCTCCTGGGCCATCTGTAGTACCTGATACCTGATCATTGATACTGTCACTCAGTGGCTCAGTGCAATTATCAGTCTGTGCTGTGTAAGCATAAATAAATCAAGTGTGGTACATTATATTTTTTATTTCCCTTACAGATATGGCAATCAAGATAAGTAAGTCTTCTTCCAGTGCGCTCAGGAGTCAGACGCTTGGCCACAGGTCTACACTGGCTAGTGTGAGGAGATGCCTCAGGGCCACTGGTGTCCTTGGTTCTTTTTCGTGTGATCTGCCCTTGTGAACCCATGGTATCACCAGTGCCAGAGCCAAAAGGTGAGGCTTTATTCTTCTCATAACTAGCCTTGGCTGTTCTTATAAATGACTCTGCTGACAAAAGTTTCCTATTGCAGATCCCGCAGATGAACTTAGTCAAACCATCATCTGGAGGCTGGAGCCACTGGGACATCAGCAACCTTGCTGAGCCTTTCTGCAAGACCTGAATTCAAAGATTTTGTAGAAAAGAGTGCTACACAGTGTGTGGGGGGAACAACACTGCCACAAATCCTGCAAGACTTTGACTCTTTCCTTGTCTCCATTTCTTAGCATTGATTTTGTTATATTTCGAAATGGAGCGCTATACGCAAATCCACGGGCGACGAACATACGACGGTCTGAGACGAGGTAACGCTTACGCGGAGAACCGAATTATTTTACGGAAAGGATTACAAACCAAATTACAACAGTGCACGAATCTCCAGATTCTGGAGAATGGCTAGCGCATGCGCACCAAGACCTTTGACAATGGATACCAGGCCCTATTTTTTGTCCCCGCTAACTTTAATATAAAAATAGGGCCTGGGGACGAGGCTAGTGATCCCCACGTTCAATGGGTACAGAAGCAGGCTACTGGAAAGCAAGTGAATACAGAGCATGGTTGATATTTTATAGTCTGCCTATATTAGTAAAGTTCCTACCACCAGATTATTCAAACCATTTTGCCCTACTCATAACAGCTATGCATATTTTACTAGGGTCTAACATTGTAGCAGAAGATATAGATGCTGCACATGTATTGCTGGAGCTATTTTATAACCTTATGCCACAACTTTATCCTGAGCTAGGAGATGCTCTCTCCTAACCTCCACAGTGCTATCCATTTGAGCAGATGTGTGCATGATTTAGGGCCTCTCTGGGCCTATTCATGTTTTGGTTTTGAAAACATGAATGGGCATTTTAAGTTGCATCGTCACGGCTGTAAGAACTTTCTACCAAGCCCAGTGCGTGCTATAACAATGAAGTACTGTGTTTCAAATTTTGTTAAACAGTTATCAAAGACTGAAAGGCCAGAAGTTCTTCAGTTTTTTGTTACAGAAAAGGAAGGCCATGAAGGGCCATTAGGAAATGTGTGAAACAGATTCTCATTGAGAATGAGATTCAAGCAGTTCAAAAAGCAGGATTTGAAACCCCTGATATTGTTGCAAATTATTCATCCTATTGCATCATAAAACGACTTATCACACAAAGAAAGTTAAATCTTTGCGGGATAGTTCAGTGTGTGAATTCATTCAAGGCCCAAATTTATGTTTGGGATCAATAAGACAGTTTTGTGTTCTAAAAGAAAGTCATATTGCCATCATTTATGTGTATGAACGAGAGTACCAGAAGGACTTCTTGATACCTTTAAGCCATCTCTTCAGGAATTGAAGACAGTAAGAAACACCCTATAGAACAGATATTTTGCAGTAGTTAAGAAGATATCTGTATCTAATCAGTTGGTAGCTGTCGGTGCATGTGTTGATGCAATAAAACAGAAGTGTGTGCATGTGCCCATCAAACATTCACCAACAGATGTTACTGTATTTCAACCTAATGTTTATGAATATCATCAGAATTAATTTTGCTTATTATTGTATTATTACTGTTCCATTTTCATGCATGTATCAATGTAACAATCATACTATCAAGTGAATAATTGGGTCTCGCTACATGTGATTGATGGCATCTTGCGTGTTTGCCTTGC
This sequence comes from Eunapius fragilis, assembly GCA_963681505.1. NCBI lineage: Eukaryota > Metazoa > Porifera > Demospongiae > Spongillida > Spongillidae > Eunapius > Eunapius fragilis. Next base: position 9,211,246 of record OY811978.1, on the reverse strand, counting down.
AATCTTGGGAATCTTGTGACTAATCTTGAGTCTTGCTGCTTGTCATTGAGGCAAGATCCCGATATCTTACATTTGTGGCTTGCAATCTTGGGCATCTTGTAAGAGTTGGTTAGAAAATCTTGCATTCTTGGTAAAATCTTGCCCAAGATTCGCAAGAATTTTTCACTGGGAAGACAAAAAGGCGGAGTAGAAGGAAGCGTTATTTGACTGCAACAACTGGCATAAGGTTTACAGGAAAGGTTACAGTAACTCGCCCTGGGTACTGCTTGGCGAACTGACACTGCTTAGAAGAGTTTTAGCCTTTCAAAGGCGCCATTTTGTGATGCAACCACCCGCTCGTGACACATTCCGTTAGTTGTTCGCTCAACGATAGTAGATGAAAACAAGCAGGACCCATAGCCAGTTACTTACCTGTGAGCTCTACATACCAGTGTCGTTAAAAGGCGCAAACGCGCACGGGAAGGTCTCCGCCTTTTGTATTGTTTATCACATAGGAGGGTTGCCACACCCAACAACAACTCATTAACTAACCAAGCAGCTGGAATATAATTTTCCCAGTTTTATTGTTCGTTCAATACACTTTGTACTGATATAAGCTTCAAGGGTATAGCTTTATAGCTATGAAAGGAAAATGAGGTTGGAAAGTGCGAAAATTATGCCGTAAAAATGATTAAAAAATTGGTGCCCTTACTAAGTGCCTTGACCGGTCTGTAACAGTAAGGGAAAATGTCATAGTCCTAAATTTAGCACACGAACATAGTATATGCTACAAACGGGCTGACTATGACATTTTCCCTTACTATAAATTACAGACCCTTGTTTCCTTGCTTTTTACACCGCCATTGCCTTCAAATCCTATATCCCACCAACTTTCTCATAGAGAAGGTTTTTTATTTACTTGTATATCGATGAGGGCCGGGCGAATAATTTACGGTATGTGTACGCAGCGCGTATGGCCGAACACTAGTTGCACCTGCCGAACTACTTTTCGTATATTTCCGTCTACCTCCGTCATCTTACTGTCTATCTCCGCATATCCCATGCACGTTTTGTAACGCGATATGACCGAAAAATATCGCGATGTATCGCATATCTATAAAATAGCGATATATCGTGGCAGCCCTGTATATACCTAAATGTTGTGGCTATCGTATCCATGGTGATGAATGAATATAATTAAGTACGAAGCAAAGTTCGCAGAGAGATGGGATGTGGGGCCACCAAACTAACTTCTAGTGACCGCGAGGCAATCGAAGTTAGACCGAGGACTCGGGCACCTTCAGACACCATCTATGAGTACGATATAGAAGGTAAGAGTGGCGACGGGACTAATAAACCGTAAACTAAACTGGAAATCGTAAAACCTAACGAACTCGTACAGATGGTGTAGAAGTAGGCGGGGCTCATAGCGGGAAAGCAAAGCTCACCAGTACAAAGAACTCTTCTGAAGGGACCGGAATAAGCGAAGTGGACGAATACACAGAATACCTGAGAGGGTTCTATGAAATTAATTGTAAATCGTTCGCCTTCTCCAAGTGGCCTCCAATTAGAACTATTCAGTTCGCGGAGCTAGCTTTGGCGGAAATCGTCAGCAATGACGTTGAACAACAGGAAAGAGGCGAGTCATCGCATCTAAGCACGCTGCAGCGCCCAGTGAAGAAAACAAGGGCAACCCTAGACCAGGTATACTGGTTCGATTCGCTCACAGCAAAAAAACGCGTCGAATCAATTCTTGATTTTCAATTGATTTGCCACTTACATTCTGGTACAAAATGTTTACATACCTGGTACAAACTGTTTACAATATGTACCAGAATGTAAGTGGAAAATCAATCGAAAATCAAGAATTGATTCTACGAGTTTTTTTGCTGTGGCTGCATTTAACGGGTTATATACTGATTGCTGCTTTCACTCAGGTAGCCAGGATGGCTGATGGCAAACGTTATCAGTGCGTCGTGGTGGAGGGGCAGCCGGGCGTGGGGAAGTCTACCTTAGCGTGGCAAATAGGAAAGAGTTGGTTTGAGCGCTCGTTGTTCGATGATCACCCCATCTTCGTCAGCCTGGAGCTTAGAGACAGGATGGTGCGCGATGCGAAACAGGCAGCGGACCTTTTTCACCACCCAGACCACCACGTGATGAAGACCGCTGCGGACTGGATCGTTAGAGTCGGTGGGAGGGGCTGCGTGTTAATATTGGATGGATTCGACGAGCAAGCGGTCGACCTGCAAAGCAAGTCCGCCATAGCGAAAATCATCAAAGGGAAAGAGCTTCCTGGAGCCACCCTCATTATCACAGCTCGCCCGCTTGCCAGCCACGCCCTCTGTCAGTTTCGACAAGGATGCGGGTTCCAGGATCAGCGGATCGAGGTGATGGGGTTTCGCAAAGGAGACATAGACAGCTATCTCGATCGCTCCCTGAGGGCTAACGCGACGCTCCTTGACAGCTTCAGAAGGTACATTGGGTGCCACCCACATATCTACAGCATGATGTCCGTGCCGATGAACTGCGCTATTGTGGTCGAGATGTACCGGAACCACACTGGCGTCGGGAAGCCCATACCGCGGACGATGACGGAGTTATACGTTGCCTTCACCCAGGTTCTACTGGTGCTTCACGAAAAGGAGCAGGCGGAGCAAGGTACCGTGCACATTTAACTCGCGGGCTGAGGTTTAATGCCTCTGCACTGATAGTACATACCTCACTGCAATACGCCACATATCATGCTCTCGTTAAATACTGGTGAAATGTGTCTGTGTGTGTGTGTGCGCGTTGGGGGATGGTGGGGGTGGTGGGTGGGTCAACCAGGTCTGCGTGTGTTGGGGGTGGGGCCTTGCTACTTCCGTCTCACGCCAAATGAGCGAGGCTTCACTTGGCAGCTCAATTAAACTGTATGCACACCTTAACTACCTCGCTTTCACGGTAACCTTCACATGCTTCTGCTATGTTCAGTGATGTGCAAGACTGCGTGTACAAGGATGCATATATTTATGTGCCATGTAATGTTGTGGGCTGACTAACTACAGGCATTGTACACAGTCACTCGTATTGTATGAATAAAAATAATAAGCAGTTAAGTGTGTTATGCAGAACTGATCTGGAAATGTTATGATTGTGCTCACTTTCAACTCATGCAGCAGAGGCGGATACAGGGGGGGGGGGGGGGGGTCCAGGGTGTCCGGACACCCCCCTTCCAGCCGATCATGAATAAATTAACGCGACCATATCTTAACCACTTCTGGTTATCATGGCGACAAAGCGGTCAGCAACGATACTCACGTTTTTCTCAAAACGAGTGAAGCAAACAGGTAATCATTTAGCACGAGAGTTCGCCGTATTGCCAGTGAAGGTGGAAGTATAGAAATAATGACTATTTTATTTTAATTGGTTAGCTACCATGGTTACAGCAGACCAGCCACTTGTAGAAGCTGAAGGCAGTTCCGGTTCGGGGTATGCACATGCAGCAGATAATTTTAGAGGTTCGTCGCAGCATCAAACATCGGATGTTGGCGGTACGATATGGTGTTGATTTTTTCTTCGCTGTACAATAGTTTTAAATGTATACATGTATACCATGCAGAATCACACAGTTGTCTCCAGAGTGCCTGTTGCTCCACATCTCGTTGCAGTGACTCCCTAGGCAAGTTTGTAGAAATATAGAGTTAGTAGAACTCTAATTCTTTCTGTATAGATTGTGCTCCAGAGATGTCATTGCACCACTCCTTTGGTAATACTGGCAGCCAATTGACGGCACACTCTGAAATCAGTACACCTGTCACACCAGGTACATTAAATGTGTTTAAAGTGCACAGTATCATTTGTAGTCGGCAATGATGTGCATATATCTACACAACCATTACAACTGAACAACAGGTTATAGTTATCGTTGCAGTATAATTACTGAAGTCATCACTTTATCTAGTTACATAATTTAAAGGCAACTGATGTTTGATATTAATTATAACTGTTGCAGCTTATGAAGATACTGACACCCTTGTCACGTATTCACATGACATTGGTGAAGTGGCCAGTGGTACGATACAGTCCACGTCACTTTCAGCTCAAGAAAAGGCCAGTTTTTTGAAAAATCATTTTGTTCCAGGCAAAGATTACAAATTTTCCACACAAATCTTGCCAAAAGAAGGTGGCAAAAAGCAGAAGATGCTCACGTTTCAAAATTCTTGGCTTGAGCAGCACAAATGGCTAGTATATAGCCCATCGCAACAAGGAGGGTTTTGCAAGTATTGTGTGCTGTTTCCTCCCACAACTTCTCAAATCAAAACAGGTGTTTTGGTATCCATTCCAATGAAGAAGTTCAATAAAGCAACAGGGAAGTGTGGTTATTTAGCTATGCATGAACAACTTGAATATCATAAAGATGCGGTAGTAAGGAGTATGTCCTTTATGTGAAAGTTTGGAACACCCAGAATCAAGCTTACCTTATAAAATTTCAAGTCTGAATAAGGAGTTGTATGACAAAAATTTCAGTATTTTAAAATCAATAGTAAAGGCAATAATATTTTGTGGAAAACAAAATGTACCTTTACGTGGTCATCGAGATGATAGCACATCTACAACAGTTAATAAAGGAAATTTCTTGGCTCTTTTGCACCTCATGGCTGAAACTGATACTGTATTAAAGGACCATCTTGAACAAGGAAAACGAAATGCTAAATGCACATCAAAAACAACACAAAATGAGATCATATCAATTATTGCTGATTATATTCGAGAACGTACAACAAAATCATTACAGCTTTCAACCAGTGTTTTTTCAATCATAGCTGATGAAGTTACTGGGAAGTATGACAATAAAGAAATATTATCTATTTGTGTTCGTTTTATTGAGGGGGAGAATATTAGTGAAGTGTTCTTGGATTTTGTGGAGTTAATAAGAACAACAGGAGCACACATTGCAGAAGCTATTATGCTAAGCCTGGCCCAAAACAAGGTCGACATACTCAAATGCAGAGAACAAGCTTATGATGGTGCAGCTGCTATGTCTTCTGAAAGAGTTGGAATGCAGGCAAGCTTTATATACCCATTGCAGAAGCCATGTTCTTAACCTTAGCATAGCCTCTGCTTGCAAGAAATAAGTTCTATGGTAGATGTTATTAATGAAACATTCAAGTTTTTCAATAATTCTCCCAAGCGACAAAGATTTTTTGAACATATTTTGGATGCTTTTGAATCAGATTGTACCAAAAGCAAGCTTCTTGGACTTTGTCGGACTCGTTGGGTGGAGCGGCATACATGTTATGAGACATTTTATGAACTGTATGTCTATATTTGCTGCTGCTTAGAAGCTATAATTAATCCTTCTGTGTATCTAGATAAAAATTTGGACCAAAATTGGGATTGGGATTCTGATTCAAAAGTAAAGGCACAAGGTCTCTTGCATTCCTTGAAGTCAACGCAAAACATTGTGTCATTTTTGGTTGCAAAGAATGCTCTAGAATTAATTAGACCTATTGCTGTTAAACTACAGAAGAAAGACCAAGACATTGTCGCAGCATCGAATATGATTGATGAAACAATAAGTAACATTAAGGATTTAAGAGAGAATATTGAAACAGAGTTTTGTGATTGGTTTTCAGATGTTAAAAGAATTGTGGAAGCTGTTGGTAGTAAATTAGTGTACCACGAATTGCTGGGAAACAGACTTATCGTGCAAATGCCACAACAGATGGTGCTACACCTGAAGGTTATTACCGTGTGAATGTTGCAGTCCCATTTTTAGATCATTTACATCAAGAAATGAGTAGCAGATTTGACCATGAGAACAGAGTAGGTAATGAATTGTTTAATTTAGTTCCAAGTATAATTATTACACTAAGTAATTTACAGCCATTAGTGGAAGGTTTGCTCTTTTGGAAACTTGACATGCCTTCACCTTCTTCACTTTTATGTGAAATTAAGTTGTGGCAAAAGCACTGGACAAAAAGATCTGAAGTTTCTGATATCCCTGAAGATCTGTCTACAAGTTTTGTCAGCTGTGATGCAGACGTGTATCCAAATATCATAGTACTATTAAAAATAGGGTGTACTCTTCCTGTATCTAGCTGTGAAGCTGAAAGGTCTTTCTCTGGCTACAGAAGAGTAAAAAGTTATATTCGAAGTTCAATGACTACAGAGCGACTTGCCGGTCTAACTCTAATGCACCTGCATAATGACATTGAAATTAATGTTGACCTAATTTGCCAACAGTATATTAGTAAATATAACAGAAGATTGTTTAAATCTTGTATTTTGTTCGAGTAAGCCATGTTGCATTTCATTTGTACATGTCATTGCATTTCATTTGTACATGTCATGTCATTCATATATATTGCTGTGTTAAAAAAAGTTAGTTTCCCGGATTTACATGCATTGTATGACACATGATACAATAACGTATTTAGCATTGTATAGTACGGGTTTTGAATAGATACAGGATGCTTGCATGCGTACACATGTATCATTGGACCTGACGCAATAATATAAATTTTCTAGAAACGAGCGCCGAAGTTGACGCGTACAAGTGAAATGTACGCGTAATTATATAGTCTCAAGTGCGTATGAAAGAAGTTGTGGTAGAGGTCACTTATTTGATATAGACCCTTTTTCGCCGATATTTAAATGAAGTACTTTGTAACCCGGCCTGATTATAGTTTAAATGCGACTGAGCTACGTACATCATGCACACAAATCACGATTTATGACCATTTCAGATGCATGCATCTATACTGTGCTAAGCATGGGTTTTTGGAAGCTAATTAATGATGCGAAAAGCGTTGGCTCCTGGGGCGGAGCCCCAGACCCCGATGGGGGAGCTTACAGCGCTCCCCCATACCCCCTAGCTGCTATTGTACCCCTCCCCTCATTAATAATTCATTATGGACACCCCCCTCATTCAATTCCTGTATCCGCCCCTGTGCAGATAGCACATCACTCCCATTTGAGTCTCAGACATTGCAGATACACCATGATGAATTGGTGGGCGCTATTCAGAACCCCACTGGTTTGTCACGCTTGCTTTGCAACAGTGGAGTGCTAATCCAGCAAGCATTTGGCAACAATGATCAGACCTCCACAAAGGAGAAGAACTCTCTGTTACTCAATGCAGTGGAGGCTAGAGTAATTAGTGTACCTCAGGTCTACCATGTCTTTGTGGAAGTATTGAAGAAAGACCAGTCTCTCATCTCAACCGTAACTAGGATGTCAATTACATGTGAGCCTTGTTACAATTTATGGGGCATAGGAACTCTTGGATGTGCCTCTAATCCCCACACTTGATTTAAAGCATCATATGGAGGTGTGAGGTTGAAGGCAGTTGTTAGCCTCTGCCCTTATTTTTAATGACAACCTGTTTATCCTGTTGTATAAAAGCGTGTGGAGAGGGCACATTGCTATAAAAGTGTGGGGGGGGAAACATTTGCGAGTCCCCCCCCCCCCCCCCCCCCTGTAAATAAGCCCACAACGTTTTCCACAGCTAATGAATAGTATAAGCGGTACTGAAGTCGGCAAGGCTGTATCAACTGACAGTTATTTTAAAGGTGCGTATTTTCTGTATCTGCGAGGTGCGAAAAGCATTTGCGAGTCCTCCTGTGTAGGATACTGTAACCTTTCGTTAGTAATGAGTTCACAGTTTACACGCCAGTTGCGCTCTGTGTACACATTGTGGGTGTAGACCATTTTTTAAAATAGCAAAACAACAGTAACAGCACATAATGACATACGTCCTGGTTGTGTTATTGAACTAAGGATTATTTTTTGTATTTGAATGACAGCGCACGCACGCACACACACATACACAAATGCACAACAGGTCTGCATTTAGAGAGTGGAGTGTTTTCCACACTATTTGCTACGTTAAAGCGCCACCTCCAACGTGAAAACCAGACGTTGGATGCTCGAAATTTAACAATACACCTTGCTGCTTCGTTTCGTATAGAGCACGGGCTTTTAACTTAGGCTCGAAATCAATGGGTATCATCTTAGCAACATGCTCAACATGGGTGAAGCGGGCCTTGTTTTTTAGAGCAATGCCTAATCGTGGTTACTTATTGCATGCCCAATGAAGATGAAGTGCGTAAAGTTGGTCGTAGTGTGCATGAAAGCCATGAAGGCCAAGAAGCGTCTTACGATCACTTCCAAAATGTCCTAGCTTCTTAAACCATTCCACATTCAAAATGCAGACCTGTTTGTGCGTGTAGCAGTGGCGTAGGAAGGGGATATAAAGTCCAGCGGCTTGGGGGCGGAAATCGGGCAGGTCATAATGGGGTGGGTGCGGGAGAGGGGTCCAGCCAAGGGGTATGGGGGAGTGCAGCTTCCCACGAGGGCCTGGGGGTACCGCCGCAGGAGCCAGCGCTTTTTGGGGGGGTAGAAAGAACTCCAAAACCTCCTAAAAGCGAACAAATTACACTTTGCGGGTTGATCCTAAAGGGGGAGTCAACCCCCACTACTTCCCCCATGCACTGCGCATGTTTGTAAGATAGCATTGAAATTCAAATAGCAGTACGCATGAGTAGAACAATACACCAGTAATTAACAAGTTAGGTAGCTTGCGCGTACGCACCGCGAGGCCAATTAGGACTGAATAATTAAATTAGAAATTCGATTATAACCGAGTACTGCCGAGAGCTAAGCAAATTTTTCCGACGTAAAAATGCAGCTCCTACAGTCACGCTCGCTAGAGTGGAAAATCCCACCTCGCTAGAGTGGAAAATAGCGATGATTCATTGACCTCATAACGTTATTCAGATCGCCCGCTTTAAAAACTGTGGTACAGTAGCGGCTTGCTCCAGCGGTAATTATCACATTCGCTCCAGCGGAAAAATAGTTATTTCACCTGGTACAGAAGAAACTGTGGTGTACTTAGCAAACCCGCCTGTGGTTGACTATGCTCCTCTCTAAATGAATTCACTGTTTATACGCGGCTTTGCTGTGTACATAACGCTTCATAATCCGCCCCTTCTCTATATGAGAGAAGGGGCGGATTAGGAAGTGCTATAAACACAGCAAAGCCGCGTATAAAAGTGAATTCCATTTAGAGAGGAGCACAGGCGGGTTTGCTAAGTACACCAACAGTTCCTTCTGTACCAGGTGAAATAATTATTCCCGCTGGAGCGGATGTGATAATTACCGCTGGAGCAAGCCGCTACTGTATCACTATTAGGTTGTTGTTCTATTTAAGCGCGTGACTTACGCATGACCCTAAAACAATTTTAAGGTTCTAAAACACTGTATCTTGTTTTGTCGCTTTCGCACAGTTACACATTGCATTGCAAAACGACACATAAGGGCATACGAGTCAAGAAAATGAGATACAAACCACGCAGCGTACAACAAGCGCACGCAAACACACAAACACACACACACACACACACACACACACACACACACACACACACACACACACACACACACACACACACACACACAGTTCACCGTTTTTCGTAGCAACAGCACAGGTACATGTGCTAGTTGGATATCGAGGCCCGTGTCGATGAAAGCGCCACATAAGTAAAATGTTGCATTTGTGCATGTGTTATTAATCAAAATGCGCATGACTTTTCACAGTGCTTCTGGAGTCATCTGAACCGTGTGCGTGTGTGTGTGTGTGTGTGTGTGTGTATGTGTGTGTGTGTGTGTGTGTGTGTGTGTGTGTGTGTGTGTGTGTGTGTGTGTGTGTGTGTGTGTGTGTGTGTGTGTGTGTGTGTGTGTGTGTGTGTGTGTGTGTGTGTGTGTGTGTGTGTGTGTGTGTGTGTGTGTGTGTGGATGGATGGTGTGTGTATGCGTGTATGTGTGTGTGAGCGTGTATGTGTGTGTGCATGTGTTTCATTTATCTAATGTGCTTATTTCCGGGCCGCGATTGTGTGTAGAAGTCTATTATATCGCGGTGTATCGCGATACACCGTGATATCTTAAGGCCGACATATACGGGTCGACTTCCTGCCGATTTATCGCCTGCAACTCAAATGAATACGGGTGAAAATTCAGTAAACTAAAGTTTTACGGAGTTTAACGCATACTCTTTTAAGTTGCAGGCGATAAATCGGCAGGAAGTCGACCCGTGTATGTCGGCCTATAGACTTCTACATATCTCGCGGCAGCCTGGCCCTTGCCTAATTAAATACTACATTGGAATGGCAGCGTGCATCAGTCCACGCCTTTTGTTGAACCAAAGGAAGATGCTGCACGAATTGCAGAAAATCAATGCTGGTAGCATAAACCAAGACAAAACTCTTTTGTTTTTGCGCACAAAGACACATTCAAAGAGGACACACATGAAAGTACGTGTCAATGTCGCAAGGTTGGATCGCAAGGAAACGTATTATTTTCGATAGAACCCTAGACAACTCCTGCTCCTGCCGCTCCTGGTCTTAGCTACACACCCAATGGCATACGATTGTAATGACCACCTGACTGCAGCAAAGAAGTGATTGGTATCAGCATACACGCATTTTTATATGTCATTAATTTTAGCGCATGCGTATAAGGTATACACACAATTTATGATCTGTCAGCGTCTCGTTACATCACCCCCCTCTTCGTAAGAACTCGTCCCGAGTTAGGAATATGGAGATCTTCCATAGTAGCTTGGAGGTCTTCGATCTCTCGTTGGGTACCTTGGCTCTGGCTGGCCGTGGCCTTCACCTGCATCAGGGCTGTTGTTCTCTCGGCATCGGCGCTACGACTCTATGATCCAGTTCAGCATTCTCTGGTTCACTCTCTGCGCCATCGTCATCCATTAACTGCAACTGATGTCCAGGAAATCTGTTCTTTTGGAGAACGTCGGAAACTCCAGGTTCTGTCTGGCTCCGAATTTCTGGGCGAGAATCATCCAGTCGAGTATTTTCTGGGCATGGCTTCAATCGGTCAAAATGCACGACTTTCCGATTCTTCCGAGCTCTTCTTGTGTCTTGTATCCTGTACACCACCGATGATAACTTCTTGATGACTTTAAACGGTCCACTCCACGGACAGTGCAGTTTCCTTGCCATTCCTCGACCCACAACCGGGTTGTGCAACCACACCAAGTCCCCAATCTCAAACGGTTTCCCGTGTACTTTCGACTCATAGACCTCCTTCTGCCTCTCAACGGTAGTGCCAAGGTGCTCTCTGACTCTAGAGTAGGCATCTTCCAAACTCCTTTTCAGATTCTTTGCATACTCGTGGACTGGCTGAGGTTCAGTTGGAGTAGAGCCATAGATGATGTCCAGTGGGAGCTTCGCTTGTCGCCCGAACATCAGAAAAAACGGGGTAAACCCTGTTGAGGGGTGAACAGATGTATTGTAAGCCATGCACACTTTCTTGAGACATTTATCCCACTCTACGGATAGTTCGTGCACTGTTGTCGCCAACATGCTAATCAACGTGCAATTGAATCGCTCTACTAGGCCGTCTGACTGGGGATGATACGGTGTTGTACGAGTTTTGTTGACATGAAGCAGCTTACAAATCTCCTGCACGAGGTTAGATTCAAATTGCCGATCCTGATCCGAATGAATCTGTTCGGGTATTGAAAATCGGCAAAATAATTCATCCACCAGTTTTGTTGCGACGGTTACAGCTTCTTGATTCGGAATACCGTAGGCTTCTACCCATCTAGAAAAATAGTCGGAGGCCACCAATACATACGTATTTCCACTCTCACCCGATGGGAACGGTCCGACAATGTCCACTGCCACTATCTGCATGGGGTACCCGGCTAAAATGTTCTGAAGAGGTGCTCTCCGTGTATGGGTCGGATTCTTTCGTGCTGCACAATGCGAACATGTTTTGCACCACGTACGTACATCACTAGCGTGCCCCGGCCAATAGAACCGTTCCCGCAGTCGGCTCAACGTTTTAGCTTCACCCAAATGGCCTCCAGCAATTCCATCATGCAAGTGATGCATTATATCAGAACGACTCACTTTTGGTGCTACTACCTGGAGATGGCTCCTCCCGTTTGCGTCTTCATGTCGTCGGTGCAGTATTCCGTCCACTATTTTCAGTTGGTCCCATTGTTCTGCCAGCTGGCAGCATTCTCGACTTCTTCCTTGAATGTCTGCGGGTCTCACCCTCGTACCTGAATGCATGGCTCGCAGCACGGGGCCAATAGCCTCATCCTTCTCCTGCAGCTCATGCATATTTCCGAAGTGCACTGGATCCTTTGACACCGTCACAGCATCCACATTGTGGCTTTTGACTTCATCCTCTCCGGTGGTATCACACCGTGACAGTGCATCAGCATTAGTGTGATTCCGTCCACTTCTGTGGATCACTTCAAAATCGAACTCCTGGAGTGACTCCAACCAACGCGCTGTTTGACCTTCGGGCTCCTTGAAGTTATAAAGCCACTGCAAGGAGCTATGATCTGTCCTTACGACAAAATGTCGGCCTAGGAGATAGTGTCGGAAATGTTTAGCAAATGTTACTACTGCAAGTAGTTCTTTTCTTGTGACGCTGTATTGTCTTTCAACTTTGCTGAGTACTCGACTAGCGTAAGCCACCACTCGCTCCTGTCCGTCGTGTAATTGTGACAACACTGCACCAACTCCAGATTGACTGGCATCTGTGTCAAGAATAAACATTTTGGTAAAATCTGGAAATGCCAGAATAGGTGCCGACACTAAACGTGACTTCAACTCCAAAAACGCTGCTTCACACTCTGTAGTCCAGTTGAACTCGCGTCCTCTTTCCGTAAGGCGGTACAATGGCTTTGCAGTGGCCGCAAAATTATTGACGAACTTCCTATAGTACCCAACTAACCCCAAGAACGTCTGAACTTCCTGAACCGTTCGAGGTACAGCCCATTTCCGTACCGCGTCGATCTTGCCTGGATCTGTGGCTACACCATCCCTCGTGATCCTATGTCCCAGGTAAAGGATCTCCTTCTGAAAAAGATGACACTTAGAAGGTTTTAACCGCAGCCCCGCCCTCTTAATTCTGTCCAAAACTAACTGCAAATTGTCTAAGTGATTTTGAACTGTTGTTCCCACTACAACGATGTCATCAATATACACAAGGCAACTACTCCACTGGATACCAGAAAGAACTAAATCCATTAACCGTTGAAATGTCGCGGGCGCGTTGCATAGTCCAAATGGCATCACTTTAAATTCGTACAAACCTTCATGAGTAGAGAAAGCAGTCTTCGCCCTATCCTCCTCGCTCATTTCGACTTGCCAGTAACCCCATAGAAGATCCAACGTGGAAAACCACTGGGAGCCACTCAAGGCTTCTATGGTGTCGTCTATTCTGGGAAGGGGATAGGCATCCTTACGTGTTATCGTGTTTATCTTGCGATAATCCACGCAAAATCGGTAGGACCCATCCTTCTTCTGGACTACGACTATCGGTGACGCCCAGGGGCTTGATGACGGTTGAACGACATCTTTCTTCAACATGTCTTGAACCAACTGCCTGACGTGCTCCCTCTTTGTAGGAGGGACACGCCTACATGGCTGTTTGATAAGTGGATTATTGCCAGTAACAATGGAATGCTTGACCACCCCAGTCCGCCCTAACCCATCTTCGGCATCCGCAAAAACATCAGCATGCGCTAACAGTAAGTGAAAAAGTTGGGATTTTTCCTCCACTGTCAAACCTACCCCACATTGCTCTGCTATTTCACGCAATACATCCTGCTTGTGCATTGGTACCTCAGGTATTTCTTCAGCGGCAGTTTCGGTGAGTTGAATTGGCGCCAACATCCATTCATCCATCTTTTCTACCGTGGCAATCTTTGTTCCTTTATTGTGGAGAGGGCCTCCCGCTATGGCTACAGGGAGCTTTAAGCTCCAAAACCCTTCACGGTGGCTTTATACGTTTCAAATAACCAGTTAGTAGATTGTGAATGCATGCACGCAAATATACATATATATTTAAAATAAACATAATGACAGAAAATTTTTATTTGGCAGCTGGAGCTATAGGGGGAACCACGCTAAAAACCAGCACTGTAGGCCTATACGCGCGCGGTCCACTCAGCGTTCCCACCACCGCGGCCACCAATCACATGCACTTCGCACTCTCACATTCACGCAGAATCCAACATGCAACAGCATTCTACAGCGCATATTTGTATCCTACCAATCTTATGATGATGTGGATTTTCAGATCCTCGGCCGGGTTTGCTTGTACAGTTGGCAATAGCGTAGATATCTCAGGGCTGGGTATAAATTTTTGCGGCTTAATTAATTTATTGTTACGTTAACGCACGTGATATGTTATCATGCGGCCAAAAATATGCAATGATATGTGTAAAACCAAGGGCGGATCCAGCGAGGGGTCCGGACCCCCCTCCCCTTAATAATGTGACTATTAACATAGTTATCTATATCCAGTGTTAATAGTTCAGTGCTTTCCCTCTATATTATATCTTAAATTCTGCATATATGTGTATGCTACATCTCTCCCCCATACCCTCAGTTCGATACGGCACCTTTTCCGCCCCTCTCCCTCATTAATTTTTCATGTCTGACCCCCCCCCCCCCCCCTCTCGCCAAATTCCTGGACCACCACTGACTTTTTAATGAAGCAAACATGCATGATGTTTGCGTAATGGCAGCTCTGATCAGTGAATAAAAAACTCCTCCTCCAAAGGCTGAACGAGATAGGAATTGTTGAGGACATTAATTACGTAATTTATTTATTTATTCAAAAATGTGTAGTCTCGTTCCCAGACCCACATGACGATATATTTCCTGTCGTTTGAAGGTACTGAATTAGACGGGAATTAAGCTCCCGCGGGAATGTCTTTGTGACATGGTGATTCGTTGAATAGAGTGTCACGTGGTGGCGTGTATAAAGAGGTGTGCATGAGATGACGTTGCAAAATCAGTCTGATATGTGAACACTATTGATCAGCTGATGAACTGGCGGTGTAACCATGCCATTGAGAACAATATTGATCGTGCTTGTGTGTTGTGTGCAGGATAGTTAGTGGTTTTTGGCCCCAAAAAGTGGATTTTTCCCCTTAGAGAGTTTTTCCATGGAGTCAGTTTTTCTACTGATAAGAGAGTGTTGGGCTCACTCTCTTTAAATGTATCTTAGATAGGGAATGCCCCCCCCCCCCCCCCCCCTTCCGCCCCTGCTCAAGCCTGCGTATGTTGTGATATTCAGCTGGAAGACACATGTTGTGTCGTTTTGTGTATGCGGAGACATTAGAAATTCTTGATTACATGTACCATGATGCGACAAGCCCGACAATTAGTATGAATATCAGTATGGACCAGACAGACATTTCCCCATGCTCGTACATTGCCAGCACCACCACCACCGTCGTCGTCACCGCCACATACTTCCTCGCCCCTAACTTTACCACTACCGTTGCGGTCACTGTGGTACTACCCGTGCCCCGCTCTTTCATTAAAGCTGCAAGCGCGCTGTCCACGTACTATTTTGTCCCATTCCCGCTTACACCTACCTCGGACTTGACTCGGAAATCGAGAAACCGCAGCTTCAAGTTTCTTTCACTTCTAGCGTTTTAAACTACACCGATGAAGGAAGTGCGCTACTTTCATGTCGGTAATCACATGGTATATTAACTAATCTCGTACCCAGACTCACTTACGTAAGTATTACCGCAAGCGAAAGAGAGTCTGGGAAGGAAGTTCAACTTTTTCGTTCCGCGCGCACGAAATCGTGCGCATCCAATCAAATTGCAGCCACGTTGTGACTGAATAGATCATCTTCATTTACATCGGTGGTCTGCAGCAGCGTTTGATGCGTGCAATAGTTTTGCTAGCAAGAAGCCTTCGGGTTTTTGTATCCAAAACTAGGCAAGGCGAGCGATCGAGACCGGCGCTGCGGCCCACTGCGCATTGTAGAAAGGAATTGAAAGAGTCCCACTAATGTCGAAAACGGTCCAGCCAAACTCTCAAAAAAACGAGCACAGACGGATAGGCAAAATGACTATCTGCGCATTCATTATCTGTTATATTTACGATTTACAATGCCAAATTACCACAGCGCAGTTGCCAAAACGCCGCACACCGCAAACCAATTCTGTGTGGTGTGCGTTTCAATTCACGCGCGTTGCGCGTAGCTGATCATACCGTATTTCCATTAATGCGTAATTCGTTAGCAGCTAGCAGTAGTATTAAAGGCTGATCTATTTATTACTTGACTTGGCCAGACCGTCCGATTCAATCCAGCTCTCTCAAATAAGCGCGCCCATTTTATAAAAGAGGCTAGGTATTCTAAAGCAAAGTGATAGTATAACTTTTTATGTAGAAACGTCATATCAGTGCCACTTTGGCTTGGCTCAGTCAGTTTCACTGCCCTGTCTGCGGCCCTTTTCCCCAGTGTTGCTGCGGCCGAACTATTTAATCAACTTGCGGACGGTCAAACCGGAAAAGGCCTAGACGATCACGTTCCGGTATATCCAACCGCCAAGGGTTTCTCCCGATCCGCACTGCATAATTATTTGTATTTATTCTTATTCAAATATGGTGCAAATGTGTACTTCATTTTGGAGTATATTTAGGCATTCATTTTGCACTCGTTGAGTTTCTTCGTGGCGTTTCTATAACCACTTATATTTTGTCGAACATAGTAAATTAGTTTGTGACGTCATTGGCAAAAGGAAGTGCTTTGAATTATACGTCATCGTTACCTAATTTGGGTCTGATGGGATAATAATGTGGTCTGGGGACCAGACCGATGGTTAAGCCGAGGTCCCAGAGAACTTAACTGCTCCAATGATTTTGAAATGTACAGATTTTGTTCCCAATGTATAAAAGAGTTAGACAACTTGCAGCTGTGTTCAGAAAAGACCTGCAAAACAAATAAAGCACAGACGTGTTGTCTTGCTGTACTCCCATTTTACAAGCATTTGTGCAATATTTTTACAGGTATGCTCAAGCTAGGTAGTGCACCATATAATGCATACGTGATATTATTTCTTTGATGCAGATAAGTGGGATTCAAATGTGAGCATTTCAAAAAAATGAGCACTCAAGATAATATTAAAGATACAAACAATGGCAGAATAATAGCACCTCTTAGGGAGAAAGGAAAATTTTTATCAGTCCCTGAACATGCAGGACTAATTATCTGTTGTGATGATGTCCCAGTTTTAAAGTCATCAGGTTGGTGCTAAATAATTTAGTAACTTGGTACATTATGTTGGTTTATGCTAGGACAAACGTTGTGGCCTGCACTTGTCACTACTACTTCACTTCCGCCAAACATTAGAATGAATGCTGAAAATGTCATGGTTGCTGCACTGTGGCTTGGGCCATGCAAACCGCCAATGGACATTCTTCTTCCACCAACATTGTCTAAAATAGAGGAATTAGAAAGCAGAGGTATTGAGTTTATGACACCTGAGGGAACAAAAGTAATTAGTAATAGGAGTATTTGACTTTCCAGCAATGGTAAGTGCATTAAATGTTGTCCAATACAACGGATATTATGGCTGCCCATATTGCACTGATAAAGGTGTGCATAAGTCACATCACCATCTGTACCTTCCATCTGAACCACATAATCTTCGATTTCAGAGTGATATCAATCAATGGGCTCATGAAGCTTTTATTTTAGGAAAACCAGTTTATGCCAGTTGACTACATGCATACAATTCTTGAAGGTGTTGTTAAAGCCTTCTTATGCTCTTGGTTAAATCCCACTTATTCTGATTTAAGATTTTATCTTGGAAAAGTTGCTAAAGATATTGATAGGCATTTACTGAGAATCAAACCTCCCCATGAGTTCAGGCGATCCCCACGTTCAATATGCACAGAAGCAGGCTACTGGAATGCAAGTGAATACAGAGCATGGTTGCTATTTTATAGTCTGCCTATATTAGTAAAGTTCCTACCACCAGATTATTCAAACCATTTTGCCCTACTCATAACAGCTATGCATATTTTACTAGGGTCTAACATTGTAGCAGAAGATATAGATGCTGCACATGTATTGCTGGAGCTATTTTATAACCTTATGCCACAACTTTATCCTGAGGAGATGCTCTCTCCTAACCTCCACAGTATTATCCATTTGAGCAGATGTGTGCATGATTTAGGGCCTCTCTGAGCCTATTCATGTTTTGGTTTTGAAAACATGAATGAGTATATTAAGTTGCATCGTCACGGCTGTAAGAACTTTGCTTTTTGAACTGCTTGAATCTCATTCTCAATGAGAATCTGTTTCACACATTTCCTAATGGCCCTTCATGGCCTTCCTTTTCTGTAGCAAAAAACTGAAGAACTTCTGGCCTTTCAGTCTTTGATAACTGTTTAACAAAATTTGAAACACAGTACTTCATTGTTATAGCACGCACTGGGCTTGGTAGAAAGTTCTTACAGCCGTGACGATGCAACTTAATATACTCATTCATGTTTTCTAAACCATAACATGAATAGGCTCAGAGATTTGAAACCCCTGATATTGTTGCAAATTATTCATCCTATTGCATCATAAAATGACTTATCACACAAAGAAAGTTAAATCTTTGCGGGATAGTTCAGTGTGTGAATTCATTCAAAGGCCCAAATTTATGTTTGGGATCAATAAGACAGTTTTGTGTTCTAAAAGAAGGTCATATTGCATGCCATCATTTATGTGTATGAACGAAAGTACCAGGAGGACTTCTTGATACCTTTAAGCCATCTCTTCAGTAATTGAAGACAGTAAGAAACACCCTATAGAACAGATATTTTGCAGTAGTTAAGAAGATATCTGTATCTAATCAGTTGGTAGCTGTCGGTGTTGATGCAATAAAACAGAAGTGTGTGCATGTGCCCATCAAACATTCACCAACAGATGTTACTGTATTCCTAATGTCTATGATTATCATCAGAATTAATTTAGCTTATTATTGTATTATTACTATTCCATTTTCATGCATGTATCAATGTAACACAATGAAACAATCATACTATCAAGTGAATAATTGGGTCTCGCTACATGTGATTGATGGCATCTTGCGTGTTTGCCTTGCAATCTTGGGAATCTTGTGACTAATCTTGAGTCTTACTGCTTGTCATTGAGGCAAGATGCCGATATCTTACATTTGTGGCTTGCAATCTTGGGCATCTTGTAAGAGTTGGTTAGAAAATCTTGGTAAAATCTTGCCCAAGATTCGCAAGAATTTTTCACTGGGAAGACAAAAAGGCGGAGTAGAAGGAAGCGTTATTTGACTGCAACAACTGGCATAAGGTTTACAGGAAAGGTTACAGTAACTCGCCCTGGGTACTGCTTGGCGAACTGACACTGCTTAGAAGAGTTTTAGCCTTTCAAAGGCGCCATTTTGTGATGCAACCACCCGCTCGTGACACATTCCGTTAGTTGTTCGCTCAACGATAGTAGATGAAAACAAGCAGGACCCATAGCCAGTTACTTACCTGTGAGCTCTACATACCAGTGTCGTTAAAAGGCGCAAACGCGCACGGGAAGGTCTCCGCCTTTTGTATTGTTTATCACATAGGAGGGTTGCCACACCCAACAACAACTCATTAACTAACCAAGCAGCTGGAATATAATTTTCCCAGTTTTATTGTTCGTTCAATACACTTTGTACTGATATAAGCTTCAAGGGTATAGCTTTATAGCTATGAAAGGAAAATGAGGTTGGAAAGTGCGAAAATTATGCCGTAAAAATGATTAAAAAATTGGTGCCCTTACTAAGTGCCTTGACCGGTCTGTAACAGTAAGGGAAAATGTCATAGTCCTAAATTTAGCACACGAACATAGTATATGCTACAAACGGGCTGACTATGACATTTTCCCTTACTATAAATTACAGACCCTTGTTTCCTTGCTTTTTACACCGCCATTGCCTTCAAATCCTATATCCCACCAACTTTCTCATAGAGAAGGTTTTTTATTTACTTGTATATCGATGAGGGCCGGGCGAATAATTTACGGTATGTGTACGCAGCGCGTATGGCCGAACACTAGTTGCACCTGCCGAACTACTTTTCGTATATTTCCGTCTACCTCCGTCATCTTACTGTCTATCTCCGCATATCCCATGCACGTTTTGTAACGCGATATGACCGAAAAATATCGCGATGTATCGCATATCTATAAAATAGCGATATATCGTGGCAGCCCTGTATATACCTAAATGTTGTGGCTATCGTATCCATGGTGATGAATGAATATAATTAAGTACGAAGCAAAGTTCGCAGAGAGATGGGATGTGGGGCCACCAAACTAACTTCTAGTGACCGCGAGGCAATCGAAGTTAGACCGAGGACTCGGGCACCTTCAGACACCATCTATGAGTACGATATAGAAGGTAAGAGTGGCGACGGGACTAATAAACCGTAAACTAAACTGGAAATCGTAAAACCTAACGAACTCGTACAGATGGTGTAGAAGTAGGCGGGGCTCATAGCGGGAAAGCAAAGCTCACCAGTACAAAGAACTCTTCTGAAGGGACCGGAATAAGCGAAGTGGACGAATACACAGAATACCTGAGAGGGTTCTATGAAATTAATTGTAAATCGTTCGCCTTCTCCAAGTGGCCTCCAATTAGAACTATTCAGTTCGCGGAGCTAGCTTTGGCGGAAATCGTCAGCAATGACGTTGAACAACAGGAACGAGGCGAGTCATCGCATCTAAGCACGCTGCAGCGCCCAGTGAAGAAAACAAGGGCAACCCTAGACCAGGTACTGGTTCGATGCGCTGCATTTAACGGGTTATATACTGATTGCTGCTTTCACTCAGGTAGCCAGGATGGCTGATGGCAAACGTTATCAGTGCGTCGTGGTGGAGGGGCAGCCGGGCGTGGGGAAGTCTACCTTAGCGTGGCAAATAGGGAAGAGTTGGTTTGAGCGCTCGTTGTTCGATGATCACCCCATCTTCGTCAGCCTGGAGCTTAGAGACAGGATGGTGCGCGATGCGAAACAGGCAGCGGACCTTTTTCACCACCCAGACCACCACGTGATGAAGACCGCTGCGGACTGGATCGTTAGAGTCGGTGGGAGGGGCTGCGTGTTAATATTGGATGGATTCGACGAGCAAGCGGTCGACCTGCAAAGCAAGTCCGCCATAGCGAAAATCATCAAAGGGAAAGAGCTTCCTGGAGCCACCCTCATCATCACAGCTCGCCCGCTTGCCAGCCACGCCCTCTGTCAGTTTCGACAAGGATGCGGGTTCCAGGATCAGCGGATCGAGGTGATGGGGTTTCGCAAAGGAGACATAGACAGCTATCTCGATCGCTCCCTGAGAGCTAACGCGACGCTCCTTGACAGCTTCAGAAGGTACATCGGGTGCCACCCACATATCTACAGCATGATGTCCGTGCCGATGAACTGCGCTATTGTGGTCGAGATGTACCGGAACCACACTGGCGTCGGGAAGCCCATACCGCGGACGATGACGGAGTTATACGTTGCCTTCACCCAGGTTCTACTGGTGCTTCACGAAAAGGACCAGGCGGAGCAAGGTACCGTTCACATTTAACTCGCGGGCTGAGGTTTAATGCCTCTGCACTGATAGTACATACCTCACTGCAATACGCCACATATCATGCTCTCGTTAAATACCGGTGAAATGTGTCTGTGTGTGTGTGCGTGCGTTGGGGGATGGTGGGGGTGGTGGGTGGGTCAACCAGGTCTGCGTGTATTGGGGGTGGGGCCTTGCTACTTCCGTCTCACGCCAAATGAGCGAGGCTTCACTTGGCAGCTCAATTAAACTGTATGCACACCTTAACTACCCCGCTTTCACGGTAACCTCACATGCTTCTGCTATGTTCAGTGATGTGCAAGACTGCGTGTACAAGGATGCATATATTTATGTGTCATGTAATGTTGTGGGCTGACTAACTACAGGCATTGTACACAGTCACTCGTATTGTATGAATAAAAATAATAATTACTTATGGCAGTTAAGTGTGTTATGCAGAACTGATCTGGAAATGTTATGATTGTGCTCACTTTCAACTCATGCAGATAGCGCATCACTCCCATTTGAGTCTCAGACATTGCAGATACACCATGATGAATTGGTGGGCGCTATTCAGAATCCCACTGGTTTGTCACGCTTGCTTTGCAACAGCGGAGTGCTAATCCAGCAAGCATTTGGCAACAATGATCAGACCTCCACAAAGGAGAAGAACACTCTGTTACTCAATGCAGTGGAGGCTAGAGTAATTAGTGTACCTCAGGTCTACCATGTCTTTGTGGAAGTATTGAAGAAAGACCAGTCTCTCATCTCAACCGTAACCAGGATGTCAATTACATGTGAGCCTTGTTACAATTTATGGGGCATAGGAACTCTTGGATGTGCCTCTAATCCCCACACTTGATTTAAAGCATCATATGGAGGTGTGAGGTTGAAGGCAGTTGTTAGCCTCTGCCCTTATTTTTAATGACAACCTGTTTATCCTGTTGTATAAAAGCGTGTGGAGAGAGCACATTGCTATAAAAGTGTGGGGGGGGGGGGGGGGGGGCACATTGCCATAAAAGTGTGGGGGAGGGGCACATTGCTATAAAAGTGGGGGAGGGGCACATTGCTATAAAAGTGGGGGAGGGGCACATTGCTATAAAAGTGTGGGGGGGGGGGGGCACATTGCCATAAAAGTGTGGGGGAGGGGTGCATTGCTATAACAGTGGGGGAGGGGCACATTGCCATAAAAGTGTGGGGGAGGGGCGCATTGCTATAACAGTGGGGGGAGGGGCACATTGCCATAAAAGTGGGGGGGAGGGGCGCATTGCTATAACAGTAGGACACACTACTTCTTTTTCAATTCTTTGCTGTGGTGTCACCGATATTCACAGAGGTCATGACATCCCCAGCAGTTATAGTAGTTCATCACATTGGTAACAGCATACAACACAAATGGCAATAACCCTGTTGCTTATATAGTTTTAAGTGGCATGGCATGATGTTAGAAACTCTTCCTGCAGTCAAGCAGCTGCAAGAAGGGACACTGGCTGTTCCCCAGGCCAAGTGGACATGCTTTGAAGGGCTGTTGCCAGCAACACTCACCCAGCTGGCTACTGTTGCAAGGATGGCTTATGAGAGTACTATGGGCAGTGAGACAATTCTTCATGATTTACCAGAAAGAGCCCAGACATTAGGTACGTAAAGTACTAGGGGCATAGGTGACTCAGGATGTGCGCAAAAGTGTTTGATATGCACAACTTCTGGAATGATTTTGGCACAATTGGATGTGACCTGCCAGGCAGTGTTAAAAACCCTTTGGCAGTGCTGTGTGTATGACAATCAGAAATTATTTATTTTACACTTGGACCTTAAACTGGAGATTG
>OY811978.1:8983054-9183054 GCA_963681505.1 Eunapius fragilis | reverse complement strand
TTATACACACACATGACCCTGGATGAGATTTACATTCACTTTTGAAAGCAAAGTATTCACAATAAAAGTTGAATCAGACCTGATGCGTTCATTTATTTTGTATGTGAATATATGTGAATATTGCTTCACTGCAGCACGCATAGTCTGGCTGTCAGTGAGGTCAGACACAGGCTCCTCCCTTTATTCCCTCCCCCCCCCCCCCCCCCCCCCCCCTCCCTTACCATTTAGACCAGACGAAATGGTGGTGAGGATGATGTGGAAATGGAGGTGGATGATAACTATAATGCTGAATCAAGTGGAGGTAATGTGCTTATAGTGTGAGTTTGGTAAGGTGTGTGTATGGGTGTGGTAAGGTGTGGGTGTGGTGTGGGTGTGGAGTGTTATGGTTAAACAGGGGAATGCCCTAGGGAGGGTGTATCCATCATGTTGGTGGTGGTGCATGCATAATTAACGGTTGGAAGCACATTTTCATTAGATGCTGTGTCTAAAAAGTAGGATGTTGTGACCAAGGACCCACATGCTGGATAGTGGCATGTTGTTGAATGCCAATACTCTATGCTGATGGCTATGCTTTACATATATTCTTACCTTCAGAGTTGTGAGAGAGAGCACATGCTGTGGCCTGGGAACCTGCAAGCATCAATTTTCAATATTTGCACCCACGTGAATCTGTTTCGGACCACACTCTTGTATTAAATTTGTAGTGGGAGATTTGTCACTGGTATATGTGTTTGTACGTTGTGTTCATTGGTGTATGTGTTGTGTTGTTGTCCTTTGATACCATAGCATCAATGCATGCACATTGATAGTCTCAGTATTCAATGTAGCAATTAACATATGATGTGGTTGACTTCACATGCAGGTTACACTGAGTCCCCATTACACAGGCCTATAGCTCCTTGATTATATCCATGGTGAAAAGTATTAAATGTGCTCTATGAGCAATGCTATTTAGTGTACTTGACTTAAGTCATATATGGATTTGTTGCAGACAACACTTAAAAAAAAAATACTGTAAGTATTCATCCAGTTCATCTCTGATTCATCCTAGTACCTTAAAATCAGATATAGATTATCTCTCCCTTAATTGGTCCGATGACAGCTGTTAAAAAGGGCGCAACCGGCTTACTGAACTTGTACGCTGCAGCATTGCGTGCCTTGTATACGAACCCTTCTAATGAGTTCCTCAAGATAATATACATGGGAACGAGGGTTGCTATGGTTGTGGATAAACTAACGCATAAACAACTGACCAAACTGTTACTTCCTTAATTATATACAAAATCAAGAATATCTTGTTATGTTTGTTTATGGGGTGTGGAGCGTCGAGTAATAAGGTCGCCCCATGCCCCTCCCCTTCTAATACTATCGGGCCGTCAAAGAAGCGCGGGAACCGCAACAATAAAGTCGTCCCGGCCGTAAATGCAAACGAGCATAATGATTGTCCCTCGGAAAGCGAAAAGGAACCCTCTGCGGATAGTAAAAGCCGAACAGAGCCAACTACAACAGAACAGCGGCACACGGTGTTAGCCACGACGAATCCACCTCGAATAGAGACACCGAGGCAAGGAGAGGATCGAGCAAAGCCACTAATAGTTTTGAAGCAATCTTCGGGACAAACGGTGGAGCCAGAGGCACCTTCAAGAAAGCAATCGGATGAAAATTGTATTGGACCATCGCGATCGGAAGAGAGTCGAAAGGTACCACCTCTACCAGAGTCAGCTGGAGTGAGTGCACAGGAATCATCTTTAGCAGAGCGTGAGCCAGCAGGCAATACCCCTCAAATTCAACAAAGTAAATCCCTTTCGAATCTAAATTGCATTAACTTTATATTAGTAACAGGATTGGTTAAACAATTTTATAACTAGTTTTAAAATTAGGTAAAATGTTATTTAATCAACACTTCTGATAAGATGCTTGCATGCAAGACTAAGTAAATAAAACTTGATTATGTAATTATTATAGTCGTCCCTCCAGTTCGAGGCTAGCTTCCTACGCCTGTCACCCCAGTCTAGACTCTGCTTTCCCAGCTAGTCTGGGCTTGAGGTCATTAGCTATCAAATGCATCTATAATATTCTTAGAACAGTAAAAAAAAAAAGACGATAAGGACGATATTACAACCTTGCAACCTTACATTGCAACGCAAGTAGGTTCTGGCATTTATAATATATAACATATAATAAATAAAATAAATATAATATTAAATATAATATTCATGAGCCATGCAGGAGTCATTGGGATCCCATCTGAAGAAGACAGCGGCGGTGTGAAAGACGTGAGAGGACCCAGTACACATCCTCCAATATGCGTAGATAGCAGCAGTACCAAAGATGATAGAGAACCCAGCACACAACTTCCAGTACGTTTAGGAAAGGGGGGGGGGGGGGGGGGGGGGGGGGGTAATTGAGTAACTGTTACCTTGGCCTCTGTTTATACAACTGCAATTGATAATTATAGTATATTGCAACACCTTTAAATACATATTCTAGTGTAGGCTTTATGCTGCCATGATTATTATACATAATTTACATATTTCTCCCTATTTCTATCAGGTATTAGGATTTTCAAATGATCAGAAGTGCACCCCTCCTCCACCAGTGGCACCTAAACCAAAAACTAAACTCCCGCTAGTGACATCAGTTGCAGGACATCAAGGTAAATGAATCATGCATTAATAAACAAAATCTTTATAATGTGAATGGCTATTATCAAGCAACTAAGCAGGAACTAAACGAGGTGGAAGCTGTGCGCCCAATCATTCTGGTCAGTGCATCACTCGAAATGTGAAGTGGTATCATTTATTATATTCTCCTCGATAACACTAACTCACTCTATTTGATTTTTGTAAATTTGGGCTGTGTTTCCTGATGCCAGGCGGTCATAGATTTCTAATACTTTTTAGGCCTCAGGAACTGAAATAGATACATCACCATGCGTTACACCGTCACAAATAAAGGTTTGAAATGCTGTATTACTACATGCATTCTTCATTCATGACCATTGCTGATTTCATTATCCAGGCTGGCTTGAGACATAATCCATTAGCACAAGTTTATGCAAGTTCAAGCCAGTCAGATGTGGATGTCCAAGAAACGTCTGCCGATGGCAGGTGTAAGGTATGTATACACTCAAATATGCAGGCAATGTCATAGGCGGCTTCGGGGGGGGGGGGGGGGGGGGGGCAGGGGTCATGGCACCCCCCTCTCGTGGTTTTGGTACCTCCCCAACCCCTATGAGTAATTTTTACTGTAGCGTTGCAATATGATTACTGCATGTAGCTATGTGTTTAAAATAGCTACTAACACTCGTCTGAGCGTAAAAATAATGACTAGGTGGCCACTCCCTTCGATAAGCGCCGCGTCCACCTATGGGCATCAGTGTATTTATTATTAATGTAGTCCTTGGATAGTATTCCCAACGCTCCCTCTTTATTTTAGGTCACACCAAGTGATGGCCAGCTGCAGTTGTGTGACGCAAGCAAATCTATTGAAGCAGTGAGTAAGGACAAAGGGGTCTCCTTTGATAGTCCTCCACAAAATGAAAAACTGTTGAAAACCCCAAACAAGGTATCAAATTCCCATCATGTGCACACTAGTTAGTAGCCATATCTGTATTGCATGCACACACAATAAGGGGAATAAGTAACGAAAAACATTCTCCAATGAGAAAGTTGGTGGGATATAAAGGAATTGGATGCAAAGATGGTGCAAAAGTTAAGGGGACAAGGTACGTTTTTGGGAAAGGAAAATGGGACAAAATCCTATAACGTATACATTTAGCACTTTTTTTCTGTTACATTTAAACGTGCCAAGTAGGTTCCCTTTCCCAAAACACCTTGTTCCCTTCCTTCGTACACCACCTTTGCCTCCAATTCCTATATCCCACCAACCTTCTCATTGGAGCAAACTTGTTTCCTCTATTATTTAAAATACAGTGTGCAAGTACTGATAAATGTTGACAAGTGAGAGTTAAATAGATTAAAAGTATGTGATAACGTATAGCTCGTTGTGTTTCTCGATCGGTACCACAGTTACTGCGTACAGCTGCATGCTCTGCAACTAGCGCGGGCGTTTTCTTTGCACACGTACGCTTCTGATAACCGATCTTTTAAAACTTGCTCTCTACTCTTGAGGCATATTCAGCTCGTCGTTTGCCGGGCTCTAATCTTTTTTATTTATTTTTTAACACGGATTCATTTTGGCAAAGCAAAGCGTAGAATACCTATAGTGGTAGATAACGTTCTTGTGTTTTTTGTGTGCACCCATTAGTTCTGTAACAGCGTACATTATTTACTATGTATGTAAAAGATGTTTATAAAACAAGTTTATACACTGGAAAAAAAATTATTATCACACTCATGCAGGATCGTGCCCGAGGTCCACCTCGTCGTCCACCGAGACGTGGCGGGTCAGCGGATACAGATTCAGCCATAACGTGAGGTCTTGCGCTACTCAGTGCTGGAATCGCATATTATCCGCCACGTTAATCCGGCCGCATGCATTGGTGTATCAAATTGTTTATGTTTTTATTTTTATTTTTAAGATTCGTTACTCGGTAAATATGTTGTTGACTTTTGTAAAGAGTGCACATATATTGAAAGCTGTTGGTACCGAGTAAACGTTTTAAAATAATAATAACAATGATAAGGTAATGTCGCCGCCGTATCAACTATATGATATTTGCACGGATGTACAAGATTAGTATGTGGACCAGTTTTTACTGGCGGGGTTAAGCATGGTCTATTACACTGCTCATGTTAATTTTAAAAAAAATACAATTAAGGTATGCACAAGTATAAAATTGATTAGAAAAATTTGTACAGACTAATTATAATTATATGCAGTTAATCCGGTGAACTGACAAGCGTAGCGGATACATGGCATTTGCCAGGCGGAAATTAATGGAGATATAAAGTAGCAGTTGATATGGCTGACTGGAATGTCAGGACAAATTGGTGTACATTGGCCTGGCCGCTAATGTCGACTTTTTGCCAACGCATCTCCCTATGAAGCTAACCACCGCTACGTGAACCAACAGTAAGACAATACAGAGGCAATTGCAGCACTGTGATATGACCGCAAACAGATTAACTGACTGCAATGAACGCAGGCCTTCAACAGACTTCCCCGCAGAGACCGCTAATAGTATTACAACGGAGAAAAACAGCAACACGGGGTAGCCCATCAAAGGTAACACCTCTGCCGTGACTATCTTGTGGTAGCGGTGCAACGCCGTGGTTTCACTCTCTCGGCAATACCGCCGTCGGAGCAGGCAGGCGATGGTTGCGACAAACACTCCACAGCTTAGCACCACCCCCCCGAAGAAGATAAATATAACCACTAGGAAACCTTTCATGACCAATTGTTCCGGGCAATTAGTAGCCACAATCACTGTCACGTACACAGCCGTCACGGCCACTGGAATCACCACAGAACTCACTGCGTAGAGCGGTTCAAGCTTGGCAAAATTTCTGTGCGACAGCGCCAAGGCCAGAATATGTATCGTTAGCCACATGATGGTTATGAACTTGGCTCCTATAAAGAGAGATGTAACCGAGTAGGCTACTACACACCTCACTGAAGAAAAATGAATCATGAGGTAACCGACCGAAAGAACCGTTGACAGTGCGATGGATGCAGCTACTTGATAGATAGCCAAGCGGTACAGAACTTTTGTGTACAACTTCATCTTCATGACTAAGACCAGATCCACGATGAAGACCAGAATGGAGACAATCCCAATGGCGACATTAGTAATTACTGCCCACGAAGACACCGATTCGAACATCCTGTTGCACGAGTGATTAGTCCACATTGCGGCTATGACTATAGAAGTACCAACTGCCTTTCAATTAGTTTCATTGTATACAAAACTCCATTCACGCGCTTTCCCCAATATGCTGCGCGTGACTGATCTGATGCGATATACCTTATAATTCCATTTAGCATCTTCAAGGATTGGTAACCTAAAGATATTATGATGAAACCTACGGGGTATATCAGACATCATATAACGTCGGTAACCCGAATGAATAAGGCACCAAACTGTATTTTTCGTGCATAGAATGGTATGGTATGCCTTCATGCTGCGTAGAAAATAGGAAGGCGATAGCGTTAATATTTCGGGGATTTATTGGATGCTAAATATATCAATTTACACTCGTATATTTATCCGGAAATATACGCTGCTCTGGCTCACGCGACTAGACCTATACCTAAATATCGAAACAGATAAATCGTAGAAAGGACTACTGAACCCCGGTCTAAATGCTTGACTCAATTGAAATTTCAGAAATACTCGGCCCCCGAACTTCCTAGGGAATGCGCGGTCCTTCCGAAAATGTGTACTTCCAGGGAACTTGGGTCCGTACGCCCGGGACAAAAGGCGGACCAGATAGCTTGGACTAGCGGCCCTTCCCCCCCCCCCCCCCCCCCCCCCCTCCCCCCCATAGTTAACGGCAAGAAATTATAAATCGTAACGCCGAACATTGTTCAGTTTGACACAACTTGCAGCTTTATATCTGTTTAGGTACTTTACCAAAAAGTTTCAAACAAACATTCATGCATAACTAAATGCATCAGTTTAAAGACCATATTGAATGGTTTTCAAAACAGTTTTCATCTTTTTTGTAGCTTAATCCTAACCGGAGAAACGGGCCTTTAAGTACCGATAAAACAATGTATGGTGAGTGATGCGGAGATATTATAAAAACTGTGATCGCGGTAATGCCTGTATTCAAACGGTCATAAGATTTTTGTCTTTCAACATTTCGATTCCAAATTTGATATGAAGAATGCCATGTTGTAGATCTACACAAATAATCTGCATTTAGGGAAGAAATACTATTTTCTTAGTGAAATTGTAACGTGTATTTATCGATGTATTATGCATTAAACTAAATTTCTTGACGCCCGTTTGAATGTTTCAAATAAATTAAAGATCAAATTGCCCCAGGTAATTAATGCTAAGAAAGACACTGGGGTACGTTCAGACAGCATATTATGCACTGGAGCGGCTTGACTTCTTACTAGCATATCATTTGATGGGTTATTGAGAGAACCATGCAGGTATGGTTCCAGCTGATGCTCAAGAACTTCTAGAGGGCTTCTTACAGCCAAGCTCATAACTTCATTAAATTGGGATTCCTCATCACTGGATAATTGTGCTTGCAAACACAGTAGAGTCTCATCCTCTTCACTTAGCTTCTCTCCAAAGACATTTGATATTGCAGTTAGAAAGAAAGTTGGTTTCTGTATCAGGTCCCGCAATGTCATTGTGCACATCTTAATCATGGGAATCATTTCAAGGTTTGCCTTACATTCGCTATTACTGTAAAGGATCTTCATCCAAGGCCCAGTTATGAATTTTCCAATCAATCCTAGTACTCTTAGCTGAATTATTATCGATTTATTCTGTAAATCATTAATTAAGCTAGTCTTCAAACTGTTTTTGCAGTAACACATATTTTGCAGATAGTACAATAATCTATCTTTGATCTTAAAAAAATTTCCAGCCAAAATAAAACATTGAATCGATTTCCTACATATCGAATAACAGTCCCTGCATGGCTTAACATTTTCACAACGCAAAAAGTACTTAAAGCCACTGCACAATCACTGCCAAATGTGCAACTTTGTATCCCATTGTCATTGTCATATACTTTTAATGTACTTCTAATCTTATTTGATATACCATCCAGTGGATGCACATTACATTTTAACTCTAAAAGTGTGTGCTGAAACAGTTCTTCTAGTTTTAACCATACACAGTGATTGACACTAACCTATCACTCATAGTACATTGTAAATGATTATGAGCTAATTTTTGAAACTACATCTAAATTAAAGCAGGCTGAATATGCCATAACAGCATCATATATCGAATTGGCAATGTGGGTAAAATAATCATCCGTTTTTTCCACCAGGAAGCTCATTAATCTGCAACACATTAGCTTTTCCTCCAGGGGCACATATATGTACCTCATTGATATGTGAACCATCAATACATGTTGCATCCCATGCTAATGTTATGTTATCTTGTGTAACTAAGAGTTCTCCAGACTGGATGTCACTTAACACACCCATCTCATAGGCCATACGACTGATTGTAGCCACACTTGGAAGGCTCTGTACGCAATCTCCAGTCATTTCTTTAACTACCATTTCTATTACTGTTGCAGCAGTTTCAACAGAAACATTATTAAGAAGACAATAGTATATGCATTTTCTGATAGGTATATCATACATTTTTTTATTTCTCATGGTATCAATATTGTTAGTTTTAGGTTGATTTTTAAAAAACGGTCTTTGCATGCATGGTTCACGCATCTCCCGCAATCCTATAAACTTGGTCTGTGGCGAAAATAAATTATTGCGCACAGTCCAAAAATTCTGAAAGTTGCATATAATAGCGCTCATAGATCAATACAACGATGCAATGTGTTTATACATAGGACCCGAGTATACACCCTCAAAAAAGGGCGTATTTATGTGACTCGAAGGTTGATTGGATTACATAATTCTACAAAGAAGTGTATTATAAATCCAATTTCTACATCTCCTAACAGAGTATTGATTCCTTTCTATGAAAACCAAATTCTGTTTTAATACGACAAGCAATGACGTAGCTGTGACACATTCAACGGCGAGCTGAAAATGAGCGATTGCGCATAGCCAGATCGTCCTAAAAGTTACAAGGTAGATAGAAAATGCTTGCCTGCAACGTTTTTTGACATTTGTGAGGAGGACCCGTCTTTGGAAGAGTACAATAAACAACGTTGACTTTTTACTCTAATTAAAAAGCAGTACATCCTTAATTTTGATATTGCGTACGATGTTAGATACAATACTGCGTGAAAGAGCGCTCAAAGCTTCATGATCCAGGCAAATTTGAAGTATTATCGTCTTTAAACTATCGAGAACTAGATTTTCAAAAATACCTACCTCTCTTAACCTTCGTATAAACCAGTCACAATTTTTACTGCATATGCGGAAGTACGTTACGTGAAATGATGTGAAAGTACCTAATCTGTTACATCAGTTTTGATATTTATTCCAAGACTTCTTCGTACCAATTAATGCATAGTACTTCTTAGTAGTGTATTAGTAGTTGGGATCACGGTCCGCGGAGGGACTGATGAAATTCAGTTCGGGTAATTAAAGTTCGGTCCGGGGGGAGGGTGGACAAAGAATTTTACCCGAGGATATAATGCACTAATGGCGCCCCCACCCAATATGAACGTGTATACCGTTTCTTCTACGTTCGTGGTAGAAACGAATTAAAAGGTTGCGTGCCGATGTTTGTAAAGACAAGACTCAATGCATGAGGTGCCTGCGTCCATTCGCGACTTCGAGTTAACACGATTATTTAATTATCTCTGATCTATTTTGGCGCCCACTCACTCCCACGCTCTACGCTACTGTCGGCTAGCTTTATTAATATAAGCATGCGATGGGTCTATACGGTTATATGCATGTAACTTCATGCCATTCAATCGTGCGCTTGCATGCATGCATGCATGCATGGAAGTCTTGACCTCAACGTTTAATATAGATTGCAGTCTAATCTAATGTATAGCTCGTGCCCAGGATCCCATGCTGCAATGCAAGCCGCTATAATATGTATAATTATATACACAGCTCATACGAAATAGAAATTCATGCGCATATTACATAATAAATATCATCCATTGCAGCTACGTGATATTCAAAGGCTGGGAGATCGCATTGGTCTCCCATGCAGGCCGGATTTCTTAGTATAAGAAGCCTATTTTATGATGATGCCAAATCCCTAGCGCACAGTTAGGAGTGACTTAGCAAGGTCGAGAAAGTTGGCTGTTAACATGGACAGGTTTCTTGCTTTATTCGCCATATTGATGTTTGACGTTCTCTTCGCTCGGTCACAAGGTGGGTACCTGGCTGACCTGAGTTATATACGGATATGATTCATTAGTGTACAAGCACGCCCATTTGCTGCTGATGATATGCATGCATATACCCATGCACCATGCACAATTGTATTATGCCGTTATTTAACCTGTGAAGACAGCGCGGTATAGTAACATACAGATGTTAATTTACATAATACATATACAGGTATGCATCATACGAATGTGTGTGTGTGTGTGTGTGTGTGTGTGTGTGTGTGTGCGCGTGTGCGTGTGCGTGTGTGTAGTCATGAGTGTGAGTGTGCATGTGGAGGAGGGCTTGCTCTATACAATAAATACGAGCTTTTGACTGCATGTATGCATACTTTGCAAGCAATGATGTCACTCTCGCTTTGATCCTTCATGCATGCATACAAGCTGTGAATATAAACACAGGCCCATCCAGCCAATAAGTCCCTTGGGTATGCGTAGTTATGTTCATGCAGCATTCTTTTTCACGCATTCATTTGTTGCTGCATGTTGATCCACGCATTCCATCTAGCGCCCGCGGGGTGAGATATATAAAGTGTGTTGTAATGCGGCCAATATGATATTGGATTAGGAAAAGTTTTATACTGACTGATGAGCGTTCACGTGTACATGTTATTCAGTTATCTCCCATGATTGATCTTCCCTACACCGACATTCCTAATACGTATCCATGCAGACTATTCTGAGTCACCGACTTCGGATGCCTGCGTTGCAGAGTGTCAGACCATTTCCGCTGATGACCCGACCCCCAGGGTCACTTTCACTGATATCTCTGTCCCTGCCACGTATACCCTATCGGGGAGCTCGGCATCTGATTATCTTCTTCTTTCTCCAACTCCAGACCCCATAGGTACGTAAAAACCCTGTCGTGTGCATGTAAATCTGTACCTTCACCCCCCTCATACAAGTTAAGTGCATGCATAGATCTCGATTGTAAATGCCTTTTGACACTGTTTAAATTGCTATTTGCTGTTTACATATGAACGATAATGTGATATAGATATAATATATCATGCATGCGAGACTATAAAAAAATATGTAACCTAGATCTTCAGCCATGCACTATTCATTTCACCAGCTTTAATCACAACACAATCTGGTTATCCAATCTGGTTATCCAATCTGGTTGTCCAATCTGGTTATCCAATCTGGTTATCCAATCTGGTTATCCAATCTGGTTATCCAATCTGGTTATCCAATCTGGTTATCCAATCTGGTTATCCAATCTGGTTATCCAATCTGGTTATCCAATCTGGTTATCCAATCTGGTTATCCAATCTGGCTATCCAATCTATATATAGCTGAGAGTTGTACATCATGTCTTCTGTTTTTTTTTTCAGCTAGTAGTACTCAAGAATTTATTTTGTCCGTTGGTACAACTTCACCGTCATTTAACCCGACGACATCAACCAGCTATAGTGCTACGGCGTCGAATTTTCGCACTGTGCCATCGAGTGATGCATCTATGGCAAGACCGGTTTATTCACCGCCGTCTTCCGTTCATCTCTCTACGTCAACCGTATACGTCAGCAAGGGTAAACAATGCAATGTAATATGATGGCTTTGATACACCTATTAAAAGACAGTCATGTATAGGTTTGTGCCATCCATTCGAAGGCTTATTCTAATGTAGATTGTCACCTTTCACGAAAGTATATATGATGAGTCCTTCAGATATGGGACGGTTGGTTTGTGAGCTTAATTACACACTATACATGCACGCTGTTCACTTTCAACACACATGTCCAGCCATCTTTAATTTGTGCCCAAATGACTAAGGAAATATAATTCTTCATTTCGTTCGCAGATAGGGGGAAAAGGCCGCGAATAAATTCATTATATAAAATCACTTGTAAAATCACCCACATCACTGAATTCTTACCCTTGCAAGGATATCTATAAAATTTGACGCGTTTTTCCCCTTCTGAACCTAGAGAGAGCATTACGTCAGTGCATGCAATTAAAGGCACGTGCACCAGGCTGTCATTCCTTAGTGGCTTGCCGATACTATATGGTTTAATGCGCTTCAAATGACTCTCTCCACAGAGGCTTCAACCTCTTCTTCTACTGTGCTGTCTACCTCAGTAAATATGTCCGTTATACTTTCATTATCCGCTCCGCACAGTTCCGCTATTTATCCGCCATCAACTGTCCATCTCAGTGGAGTCACAAATCCAACGCCCCCATCTACCGTCAATACTGGTATAAGTAAGTCTGACGGATTTTTTTTGTTGAATCCATTAAACACATGATTTCATGTAGAGTAAAACCAAGTTTGCTTGATTTGCACTGCATCGAATAATCGAATAATTGTGAATCAATAATTGATTTGACGCATGCGGTTCATTTTAAAAGTACTCTAAATTTTGATTATGGCAAACCTCTATATACATGAGTTTTCCGGGGTGAATAATATGCATGGGTCGAGGCGGTTCTTCAGGGTAACTGCCCTATTCCTTAATTGCGAAATTCGAGACAACTTACGCGCAGTGTCCTTCCTTCATTACGAAAACCCTTGCGCGTAAACCTAGATTCCTTTATTGTGATATTCTTTACATTATGATGCTTATGGTATGTATTTCTTAACTGATTATTCAGCTGCCGCAGATAGTAACACTATCTACACTGAACTCATTTTTGCGACGTCAGTGGTCATTATTGTCGTATCCCTCATCGTGGCAATCACAGTAGTCTTGGTGGTCTACAGGATAAAGCCTAAAGCGCAGGCACCGATCGGTACGTATAATTATTGTAATTATTACAATTATACATGTAGATGCGGGATAATTCAATTAGTAAAATGCACGTCTTACTGCCGTTATTGGGTTCACTTTTGAATTGACGATGCTGAATTTGAATATTACACGCGTATTCATATTTGAAGCTTATACGCTCTTTCACTCAGGTATACGTACATGCAGAGGTGCCTCTTTGCGGAAAGCCGAAGAGCAAGTCTATGTAAACTCTTCTGCTGTCAAAACTGGAAACTCAAAAACGAGGGAGGAATTAAAACTCGAATGTATAGAAATGAAAATTAAAGATGAGTCGACAACTGACCCCAATGAAGAGTACGAACTGATTTGTTACAATGAAGAGGAGACGGTCACTAAACTCTAATTAACATGCAGTTTAGTGTATTATACTTTGCACCAACGCGTTGTACATGGTTTTTCATTATGTTATTTGAAATGACATTTTATTTTATTATTATTTTTGAAGGTTGAAATAGTAATTGAATCACATGCCATACATATAAACACGGAATGAATAATTAGAAAAAAAAAGGACATGGTTCTTTTTCTCCATTAGTGTTCTCAACTTCCAGAGGCATGGGGCTCGTGCCGCTGTCATGTACAAACGTCTGGCTGGCCTTCTACTTTCCATCAAGAGAGAGGAATCCGATACTACTGTATAATTGCATGCAAGGATATAATGCCATCTCTGCTTTTCACTTCTTCGATCTGCAATTATGTTACTAAGAGGGGCAAAGTCTTGCCATCACACACCATAGTGTAATCTTGCCACCTAGAGGGAAAGATACCTTCCCTGGATACATAAGCCGTCTGTTTTTGATTCTCATGTAAGCGCTATAGGCAGATGGTGATGGTAGGAGTTGGCATTTGGATGAAAAACCCTGACATCACAAAAGGCTCTCTGATGTCGACCGCGTCTATTTTATTTTTTCATGCTGATAATTGGAACATAATAGCATAATACAGTATACCGTATAGCAGTCACAGTCAGGCATCTCCATGGTGAGTAGTATTACCATCCTGGACTGCAATAGAGAACCTTTGCATAAGGTAGCTGAATGAAAATAAACCATGATCTTTCAACCAAGCTCTCTTAAAAGGTAAGAGTCTCGGGGTCACGTGCACCGGAGGGCTCAATGGCCACAGAAGTAGGAAGAGATAAGGTTAGCATATTTCACTTGCTCTTCGTGTGCATGCAGCAACAAGGTTGTAAGAAAAGTAAAACGAGACTAACACCGTGTAATTTACACAACAGGTGTGCTAAATGTAGGCTGTATGTTTTCTTATTTGCACAGCCTTGCTCTCTTCCTTCTACCACCTTTGCTTACAAATCCTATATTCACTTTCTCTTCAGAGAGTGTCATAATAGTCTATTTTTGTTCACAATGTGTGCTTCAATTAACTTTGTGTTTCATATACGCCTGCTTAAAATTAAAAAAAGATATTTATTTAGACACCATGGAAGTACAATTATTGTATTTTGTACACACCTCAACAACCCCCCCCCCCCCCCCCCCCCCCCCCCCCCGTAATGGTGAAGCGTAGTTACTGCTGTTCAAACTCCCATGTGATGTGTACAGTTGGCCTAGGGACCGAATTAGCCTATTACAGCTGCAAAATTCACATATAATGAGCGTCGTAGCTAGGCAGGGAAATAGCGATTTCAGCAAAGCAGCTAGAACATTCTAGTAGTGCATGTGACACAAACTACAGGTTCCCATACATCTGTAGTCTAATAAATTAAGAAGATGATGATGCGTGGGCAGCAGTTCTTATAATTGAAAAAAAAAACTCAAGTTTAACAGTTACTGATTGTTCCATCTACATATTGCTCACTCCGTGCTGGTTCCAGGTGCATATATGGTGTGTCACTGGTAATGTCGTCGGTCTTGAGAAGTTTGGAATAGAGAGAGAGAGGGAGAGAGAGAGAGAGAGAGAGAGAGAGAGAGAGAGAGAGAGAGAGAGAGAGAGAGAGAGAGAGAGAGAGAGAGAGAGAGAGAGAGAGAGAGAATCTAAAGCACTTTATAATGCCCGACTACCCCCATGCAGTCATAATCAATAATTGCAATAATTAGATAATTGTGTAGACACAGCTATTGAATTGAGCAATGAATGCTACTCACGCCACGATTTCAAATGGATCTATTTATAGTCTTAAATCACTAAAATATCATTCTACCTTTCGTTTTAATTTGTTAAGTGGTTAGAATTAGCCCCCCCTCCGCACCCCCCCCCCACCCCCCTCCGCACCCCCCGCACCCCCCCCCCCCCCCCCCAAAACTTGTGCGTATGCATGGATATGCGCGCGCGTATTTTATTTGTTTATTTGTTGTGTGGATGGGTTGGCTCGCTACACGTATCAGGAAAATGGAACCTCACGTATCAGGAAAAGCATAGCAGTGCTGATGGATAGGGCCGACTAAGAACACCAACAGCTTCTTTTGCTTCCAGATGAAGTCGTTATTTTTCCTGCATGATACGTGAGGTGCGATTTTCCTGATATGTGAGTCCCCACTGTATGGGGAAACCGAGGCGTCCGCTATACATGGCAATGCAAGCCCTTCCGCCTCCCCCCCCCCCATATACCCCAAATAATTAATTAGTTTCAGCTAATCAACGTTTTTATGAATCGTGCATCGTACGTGGTAGGCTTCTTGTCTTCATTGCCCCCCCACCTCCGAATAAATGAGCGGATGCCGATGGCACATTATTAAATTTAGTGTTACAGTATACCGTGTCTAAATGTCATCACACACGTATGCACGTGTGGACGAGACAACGCGGAAGCACAGTAGCAATTAAGCCAATTAACACTACGGCCGTGCTTGCAAACAGGAAACCACATCTGTCAGCGATAATCACAGCCAAAACAATATAGGGTGTGTGCGTGTTTTGCATAATAATATAACATTATGTCCTTCTAGAGGCATAGCTGAAACCATGCATCATGTACCCCGCCGGCTACTTATGAACATCATGATATGATGGTCTATTCCACAGCCATGCAAGTGAACGACATACCACAAGAACGTGTGACTTCCCGAGATCCAACGAAGAACCTAGCGTTACACCCTCCGCAGTAGTCATCGATGCAGATAGCGTTAGGATGCCGAGGACATGTGGTTACTGAACATGGCGCAACGAAGCAATTCACCAGCGGCTTATCTTTAGGACACACTGGAGCAAGGGATTTAAAAACAAAAATATGCCATAACAGACTACACACCGCAGAGGCTTGTGACTTCGACCGATCCAACGAAGAACCTAGCGTTACACCCTCCGCAGTAGTCATTGATGCAGATAGCGTTAGGATGTAGAAGACATGTGGTTACTGAACATGGCGCAACGAGGCAATTCACCAGCGGCTTGTCTTTAGGGCACACTGTTCAGAGAAGAAAGGGAATTAGAAACAATTAAGAATATATCCCTTATAAATAGATATACCGCTTGCAGCAAGGTTTGCGGTTGCCACACAGAGAATTCCGGCCAGGATACAGAATACGATAGTTATCTTCATCGCTTATACCGTAGTAAGCCGTGTATATATGTCGATTCCCGCCGTAGTATACTGAAATTATTTTAACAGCAACGCTTACTTCTTTAAATACTCGGCAGGTGGCATGCATGCACTTTTGCCACTTCGCGAGGCAATTTAAAAAGTTAATTGTTGCAGTCTAAATAACTATATGCATGACTTCATGGATAGACATACTTATAAAAATACATAAATTAATAGCAACAAGCAAATTTTCTCTCGTTGACATGCATGTGTACATGACCGCTCACGATAAGGGTAAATAAAACTATCGCATTATTCTTAAATGAATTGACCTATATTGTGTCTGTACACGTGAAGGTGGGGCTTTTAAAAAGTCCATGCATTAGCATGCTGAAGTCACCATTACGAAGCACTAGAATATTGCACGTAATTGCATTTTTTTTTGGTACGTGGATCAGCCAGTCTGTAAATTATGCTGCATGCGATTCTCGGTAAGGTCGTATGTAATTTTCAATGATTCATACAAGACAAAAATTGCTCTTCCCCATGCCATCCGTTCAAACGCCAATTATATTTAGCGGAAAGCACCAGGGCCCAGTTTCCAATATCCATTCCTCCGATGCCTTAATTATCTTCCTTAGCTTTTGTAGTACGGTGATCTCTTCTGATAACAAATTAACATTGCCTCGCGTTTGTATGCATAATTATGTAGAAAAGCTCACAACAATAGGGTATAATTACGACGCTCCCACTATGTGTAACCTCTGGGACCTCATGAATGGAGAGGAAGAACAAGTTCGACTGAATGGAACACAGTGATTAGTTAGTGTCAATAGGGAGGACAAATGTGATGTACATTTGGACTTGGTACATGGTGTTGGGTTGTGATAAACCTAGCTCAATTACATAGACACTTTGCGACGGTGGCACCAAATGGCTCGCGTTTATGCACGCGAATCTCCATAACCGCGTAAAGTTTCTGCGTACCTTTAAATCAGTATATACAAAAATCATAACGAATACCACTTTCTTTCCTTAAATGCCGGTTGAAAACGTTAAGGTTCACGATGTTAAACACGAGCAATTCTTTATTTTTCAGTGGGTACATAATCGCATATAAGCTAGGCTATGAGAGACACAAGTGCACAGCATGGCAAACAGCCACGCCCACATAGTAAGGATACACCCATATTTTGGAATCGAAAGTTGGTGCGACCAAAGCAGCACCAGTCACACCTTGTGCGTTGACCATATATTCAAGGGTCACACTCCTTCCTTCACTGATGTATATGGGTGCTTTCAATTTTCAGTCCTTTTTAATAGCTAATTAACTTGTACACAAAGAAATCATGCAACAGTAAATGGTGACCGACAGTGACATGTGCTGCACAAATACTAATGACAACACGAAATGGTGTAATTGTATATAGACCTTTTCATCAGGTGATTTATCTCGCTATTCAGTACTGTATATCTGTTCGTGCCGAATTTATATTGTTTAAATGGCAGATTACGGCCCGAGTGGTCAATGACACATATGCGGGAGGGAGAGGGTGCATGTGTAGAGGGTAACCAATCCATCAGTATGCAAACCGACCGTAACATTTAATTTTGAAGCGGAGGGCGTGAACGTTCGTGTAAACTACATGGAGTAATGCGTGGTACAGTATTTGCTGTTTCAGCCATACAAGCACAGCTATTAATAGAACATCGGCCCACCTCGACTGGTCGGATAGCTATAGCAGCAGCGTCGCTTGTTAAATACGTTTAACGGTGTGTTCGTATAAGAATACAAATTAAGCTCGTTGACTATGCCGCGGGAAATGAGCGGTAAGTTCATGTGTGCATTTCGTTTGTGTGCATTCATGCGATTACTATATTGTGTACTCTGAAGGCTATATACATAGCCACCAGTTTTGATTGCCACCTGTATAAATATAGGGTTACGACGACCGGCTCTAACGATTCTACTGCAATTGGTGCTATGGATGCTGCCGGGCACGAAGAGTACAGCTGCAGCTGTTTGCACGTGTTCCGTTACATTAGGTCCAATACGCGAAGTCGACAAAGTCATGAGTCGTTGTATCGATGGCATCTGCCTTGTAGCCGAGAATGCAACAGTTGACGTTCACTCGGGTGATGCAATCGTATTTTCACCGGGAGAGTA
Source organism: Eunapius fragilis (assembly GCA_963681505.1). NCBI lineage: Eukaryota > Metazoa > Porifera > Demospongiae > Spongillida > Spongillidae > Eunapius > Eunapius fragilis. Next base: position 9,164,718 of record OY811978.1, on the reverse strand, counting down.
TGAACTTCATTCCATTTTGAGCATAAAAAACATGAATGATGTCACGTTGAATGGAAGTGAAGCCATGATTAATCGTACAAACATCATGTGCCTTGATGGTGGCGGTCTTAATTTCAGTGACATTAATAATCTATCGCTGAGCTATTTGACATTCATTGGATGCGGAAGTGGGTCGAATGCCGCTGCAATTCGTCTGACGAACGTAACTAACTTCTCGATGCGCGGAGTAACCTTTTTAAACAGTTACAATGCAGCATTGTATGGATACGCGGTAACAGGCGTCACTTTGATCGTAGGTTCATTTTTTCTCGGCAACTACAGTGGAATAATCCTAGAAAAATCACATGCAAGCCTTTTGTCTTCCTCTATGAAGGATACAATCAATGGCATCCAGTTACGTAGCGCCTTTCTTTCACTGAATGATTGCCAATTCATGTATGGCAACACGTCCATAATCATTACAACAGAGAATGTTGGATCACTCCTGGAATCAAGCTCAACATTGCATGTGTTCAACTCAACATTTAGTGGCTGCGGGTTTGGAATACACACGGCAGAATCACAATTGCTATTAACAGTAGACAAGGCGAAATTTAACGGCTGCAGATTTGGAATTCATGCAACGTCCGTGTCGACGACAGCAATGGTAAACGATTCTACATTTAGTAACTGCACGTATGGCTTGTATCTGAATTTATCTACAGCGCTGTGCGAAAACTGTAGGTTCACTAGCAATCAATTTGGCAGCTTACTTGCTGATAGTTCCTTTGTGGTGGCCAACACAGAATTCAGTGGGAATACCGTAGGTTTGTACGCTGTGAATTCCGCAGCTCATCTGAACAACACGTCGTTCATTGACGGAAAAAGTCACTGCGTTAGAGCGGCAAACACGACTATTAATGTCACAGGAAACACCAGTTTTAGGCACTGCCACTCGTACAGCTATGGCGGTGCTCTTTGGCTCAGTCTCGCGGTAGTTCGCTTTGTCGCTCCCACCACGGTCACATTTGCTAACAACAAGGCGTTGCTGGGTGGAGCTGTGTACGTACAGCCGTGGTTAAAACTTTTCACAAAGGAGGCATGCTTTTTCGAAGTAGACGATCGAAATGGCACTCTTAAAAACTCTGTCAGTCTTAACTTCTCTCAAAATCACGGGCACAGGGGAGGGAGTTCGCTCTACGCCGACATCCGTAATTGCAAACTCAGTGACTCTGGTTGGCAGAATTACGGTCTGACCAATCCAGAGTCACTTCTAGCCAGCATAAGCTCCGGGCTTTCGTTTGGCTACAACTCCACTACAAGGGATATTTCTTTTGAGCCAATAAAAGTGTGCATTTGCGAAAATGGGAGCATTTCAAACTGCCAGCAGACCGTGGAATTAGAAGTGTACCCAGGTCAGAGGGAAAATGTGACAATCGCATCTATTGACTTGTACGGTCAGATAGTTCCTTCCCTAGTTTATCTTGGAGACGATGAAAACCCTACTATTGACTACCACATAGCAGGCTTGGGTTTTACCTGTTACAACTTTACTTTACCCCGCGTCTCTACCAAGGGTTACTCCGATACCCCAAGTACACTGTACATGAGCACGGGAGCAGCTTTACCAACAGAAGGAATTTCAGCCGTCACTAAAATCACATTAAAGAAACGACAGTGTCCACTCGGGTTTATCCTAAAGGAAGAAATTTGCGATTGCGTGACATTCCTAACACGTAAAGGTGTCACGTGCGACATCGACACCCTGTCGTTTACCAAACCGATTGATGCCTTAGAGACAGGCTGGTTGGGTAAAATGCCCAGTGCAACCAGCGAAACAACTATAGGATATTCAAATGACTGTCCATTTGAATATTGCAACGGAGCAACGGCAAAAACCGTACGAAGCGACATGTTTGATGAACAGTGCAATTCTAATCGCTCGGGTATCATGTGCGGAGGCTGTCAAGAGAACCTGAGCGAGGATTTTGGAGAATCTGAGTGTAAGGCATGTGATAATAGATACATTTCACTGCTAGCAGTTTTTGCGATAATGGGCGTGGCATTGGTGGCTTTCCATTCTCTGCTAGACATAACCGTCACCAGTGGAACTATTACGGGTCTTGTATTTTACGCTAATGTCATCAATATTGACACTTCTCTATTCTTTCCGCCGTCCGTGACCAAGACGCAGTATGGTAAATTTCTTTACGTCTTCATGTCGTGGATGAACCTTGACTTCGGTTTCGATGTTTGCTTCTATGATAAGATGGATCGTTTTGGGAAAACGTGGCTTCAGTTTGGCTTCACCGTATACGTCTTGGCAATAGTGGTTGCAATAATTTTAGCAAGCCGCTGGTGCCATAGTTGTGCAATGCTCAGAAAAAGCAGCATTATACCAGTTCTCGCAACCTTGATTCTACTCTCGTTCACTAGGACATTGAACACTGTGGTCAGCATATTTCAATACTCAGATGTATCCTATGTCAGCAATAGCAGCATTAGCGTTAGACGAGTCTGGATGTACGACGGTAACATAGAGTATTTTGATGAGAAGCACGCTTTGCTGTTTGCCTCCGCAATCGTCGCTTGTGCCGTATTCATAGCTCCGTATACTCTCTTAATGCTGTGTTCTCCTTTTCTACAAAAGACCTCTCATCTGAAATTGCTCTGTTGGGTCAACAAATTAAAACCATTTATCGACTGCTACCAAGCTCCGTATAAGGATCAATACCGTTACTGGACGGGAATACTTCTGTCGGCTCGCATCTTGCTCAGCGTTGTGGCAGTCTCCACAGTAGTCGACAGGACTATTATGGTGTTAACAGTGAACATCGCGTCCTTAATCCTGCTGATAGCCTTCCTCGGATTAGGCGTCTACAAGCGTTGGCAGGTACTTGTGCTCGAAGGATTTCTGTACGCCAACCTTAATGTCATGAGCCTAGTTTTGCTGTACATCGATGCCAGCCGCGATGAATCAGAAACGTTTAATAAAGCGGAATTCAAAGCGAAATCCACGATTGCAGTCATTACCGTCGGAGTGGGAAGTGCTTTCGTTTCCTTTGTGGGCGTTGTTATATACCACGTCTATTTAAGCGTTTGGAAAAGGTTTTTCCGACCGGCTGAAAAGGTCGCCGTGTCTATCGAAATGAACGGATTGCCAACCAAAACTATTCAAAATGAATTACGCGAACCCCTGATGGATTGAATAAAAGCGAACTTCTCAGTAATTGTGAATTTATGCACGGTGCTAATATAATTATAATTATATTAATCTTATACAGTGTACAATATAGCTTGCTGCAGCCAGCTGCGTGTTAAGAGCTGTCGTCTTACTGACATGTGTATTGCTTTGGTTGTTGTACTTTTATTGCTTTGCAACATAATGTTGACACGTCAAGTTATAAGCGGGTGTATACAAGCGACGGAGGAAAGAAGGCGGGATATATCGCTCACGTGACATTGTATATTTTTATGTATGGGAATAATGGGATCAAAGCAGCGAAAAGGGACCTATAGCGCTTTTTTTTTTCAAGTTTTCAATCTATATTTCATATTCAAAGAGACACCTATGTCCTCTACAACTTCTTTCGTAAGCACTGGAAATTAGACTGTCTATCATGGAGTTACAGTGGCCTGAATTTTTTATTACGCATACTACTTAATTGCACGCGTCAACTTTGATGCTCCTTCCTGGAATTTAATAATATGCGCTACGTCCTTTTCGCTGCCTCGACCCCACGTTATTATTTGTATACGAGTCCCCATATTTGTAATTGCAGCAGGCTCCAAAGACCCAAAGGTTTCTGTTGCTTCGCTTCTGCGGCAGATTCTAAATGGTACACCTAGCCCAGATCAACACCATGCACCCTCTTTGGTTGCTGAAGCGCCAAGCGCTAAGCATTTTGTGTCACAAAAAAAATAATCCGCCCGCAAAATTATATCCTAGGAAAGATATCAGACTGCAAGAATTTATCCCACCCCGGCTGCCATTTTTTAAAACGCATATCCATATTTTGCTATATAGTAACCTGTACAGTGTACGCCAAGACGTCGGACACATTCTCAATTATTTAAAGTCACGCGATGTCTATACCACTGACTTAAGTGTTGAAAATTGGACATGCAGGACGTTTATCATTCGGAATTTACCAGTAGCGATACAAATGCAGAGCTTTTTATAAACATAAAATACAACAGTTATACTGTCTCAGCAATAAAATTAATCTTTATAATTAGTCGGCCACACCCTCACTGGTACCCGTCGAGTAATGTCCGCTTGTAAAGAAGGTACGTGCTTGTCGTCGCCTTAGCCTATTAGTGGACTGCATGCAACATCAATGCGCCTTAAATTGTTGACCATACATGCTCACATATAGCTGTCGTGCCGTGTTCGCAGAATGTGACGCATGCATTTGTCAGTCGGATATATATATATAACGCATATCACATTGTACACAAAACCAGATGTGGTGAAGGGACTTAAGCTCCTCCAGGAATACAGGGCGAGGCTTGGGGGTTATACGGAGGAGGACCTGGCCCTGCAAAACACGCTTTCCGACGCCATTGTTGCCCTCAGCTCCAAACTGTTCACTGCTCTACTGGGTACGTTCGGCATTCAGACGTTTGTATAATAATTTAAAAACTTATACAAGTAATAGCAAAGGCCTATGTGTATTTAGTAATAGTAATCTGCCTCGTCTTCCCGCTTATGCCCCTGACGTAGATGGAGCCATCCGCCCCCTTTTATACATTCCACCTATACTTGCCATGTACGTGTGTACAGTAAAATTTTGTACTATGTGGCGTATCGCTTAACGTGCATATCCCTTCCTTCAAGTTTCCTTCCCTAGTCTCAACCCTCTCTGTATCTTTTTGAATAGCTTGAGTTGTTATCATGCTCGATTTCAGATATTCATGATACTCACGTCACATCACTGGAACTCTCAAAAGATGTGGAACTAACCACCAAAGACGTGATTCCATGTAACGCTGGCTTTACCGTGGCTACGCCCTCGCCTGTCTCATCGTTCGCCCCAAACATGTCCGGAAATATAAACACGGCTAATTCATCCACTGATTCATCCAAAGGATCCTCAGATGTGCGCAAACAAGTGAGTCGTTTCAGCTTTATATCACTAATTGTTTCCAACGCTCCATTCATCAATGCACCAAATTATGAGAGCATTCCCCACTAGCTGTGTGTGTGCGCGCGCGTGTGAGTGTGTGTGCATGGGCGTGTGAGTGTGTGTGTGTGTGTGTTTGTGTGTGTGTGTGTGTGTGTGTGTGTGTGTGTGTGTGTGTGGTGTGTGTGTGTGACCTGCATGTGGCATACACAATTGCTCAGGCATGTTTTTTATCACCCATACAGGCATGTTTGGTGATAAATGAATGTTATTCCCGTTCATACCTAGGAGTTCAACAAAAAACCACCACAACATCTAGTGACGCGTTCCGTTAGCTATTCAGATGCTGTGTTGGTGTGCCCTGCATCAGAGGACTTGGACTTGGAGGCAGCAAAAATGGTATGCCCCAATCTGTTCATGGCAAAATAGTTACACCACTTGCATCACAGGAGGTGTGTCTCGAGTCACAGGAGATTTGTCCTGAATTACAGGAGGTGTGTTCTGAATCACTAGGGGTGTGTCATGTGTCACAGGATGTGTCCCTTGAACCACAGGAGTTGCACCCAGGATCGCAAGGTGTGTGTTTTCAACCACAAGAGGTGTCTCCTACATCACAGGAGGTGTGTCATGAATCACAAGGGATCCAGCTTGAGTCACAGGGAGTGTGTCTTGAATCACCAGATACACATCCTGCGTCAAAGGAGGTGTGTCTTGAATCACAGGTGGTATGTCCACAATCACATATAATGTGCCACAAGTCAGATTATTGAATCCAAAAAAGGTGCGCATTGAATCAGAGAAGTGTATCCAATTGAAGAAGGAAGAAATTTTGACTATTGTTCTGGAGAAGGTACTATATCTCTATTTGAATATTCATTATGATGCATATTAACATATTCCAAGAAATCTGGTGGATTTGGGATTAGTATCATGGGTGGAATGGACAGACCAGTTTCCAAAGCCAATAATGGCATTTATGTCACCAAAATTATTCCCAACACACTGGCAGCTCAAGACGGCAGACTAAGGTAAAGAGCAACAGTAATCCTCTTCCTTACTATAGTGTTTAGCAGTATGTTAGGATTGTAAGTGTAAGATAAGTAATTGTAATAATGAAAAACATTGCTGTGTTAAAAAAAAACTTTATTCTAAAATTTTTATTTCAATTATAAATATTATAATATTATAATATCGTGGAGGTATTTGGTGGTTGGGGAAATGAGGCACAAGAAGCCTCTCAAGGGTTGCCAAAAAGCTAGCCATCAGAACAAGTCGTTTCTGGCCTGAGGTGTTAGCCTCAATGTACTGCCGCCTGGGCATTACACTGATGTGTCAAAATGCTACGGCTTTACTGGGAAGAAGATCCACAAGTGAAGTCGATAATTGTTTAGTGTAGCTCAGTATTTAGTTTTATATCTGAGTAGTTTAAATATCATGTATGCTTCGTGTATTCTCTTGTATCTTGTTTTAAATCTTAACATCATTCTTAATAATCGTAATATTAATGCGCAACACTAAAAGCCTTAGTATTCTGATACCTCAGGTTGATTGTTCCTACAACCGCAAAGCGTTGTACATTCTTACACCACCAAATGATAAGTATAATACCGATCTGTTAAATCACAGATACGTGAATGTTTACTTCCATAATTCCTCAGGAAGGGTGACCAAGTGATTTCTGCAAATGGAATATCCTTGGAATGTGTCACACACAACAAGGCAGTGGACATCCTGAAGATGGCAAATGCGATAACCTTGGTAATTAATCCAATCAATTCACACTGCACAGATTTAATTATGCACGCATTTTAATCATTTGTGTGCGTGCATGGGCCTTTGAATGAAAATTAAGCCTGCGCAATCTTTGCATCCCCCCTCCACGACAGGTTATCAGACGTACTGAGGGACAGAATGAAATCACAGACCAGACAACGCACCAATAAAAATGTCAAGTCAGGTAATTACTCTCGCATGCAAGTACTTGTATACAAAACCTTTAATGCAATATATCATTTATCTATTAGCACCTATACCTATGGTTTACCCAAATATGTGTTAGAACATTCATAACTAGCATACACATGCATTGCTGGAAATAGTAAGATGAAATGTGACCTTGATTTAGTACTTAGAGCAAGTTGGTTTGTTTTAATAGTAGTATGTTAAAAAAAAATTCCCTCATAATGTTTTGTTTAACTTAAAGCTTTATGGGCACTATAAGCAAATTAATTGAGTAATATAAAATATCATTATAAAAATTAGTGGAGTATAAATATTGCTCGTTAACTAATGAACTGATTTACAATGCATAACACTTAATAATTTTCAGCTTTATTTCACACCTTTGTAGGTCTCAAAAAATAACCAGGAGGCAGATTATGCAAGGAAATAAAGATTGTTTAGTAACGTTCATAGGTTATATAATGTGCTTGAGAAATTACAGCACGAAAGTTAACAGTTTGAATTGCTCTTCAATAAATAGGCAGCAAGCCTGTCACGCATGTCTTGTACATACATTGTCATCTATACTTTTCACTTTCAAAATTATTGTTCCAGTCATGCACCACTCCAAACTTATGGTTGATATTGATTGGTCGGTCACCTGGTTTGCGAGCGGTAGCTGATGACCAGCAGTGGACCAGTGTGAGTGGTGGTATCACTTGGTGGGGCTGGGTGCCCATTCCTCCAGATGCCTCTCGCCAATATGGGGGGTGGGGGGGGGGGGAGCGCTGATAGGTATAAATGGGATTTCTACTGAGAGAGGTTAGACTGTCAGAGGAACTGCGGAGTGAAGATGTCTTGTGCGATGCAAGCTTGTGGAGGAAGGACAACTAAGCAGGTGGTGGTGGTGACTTGCCTGTGGAGCAGTGTGAACAGTATGCATTGGGGAACCAGACGCAAGGTACAGTGAAAATGGCTAGTAGGAGGAGATCCATGGAGATAGCTTATTGCATCTGGGTGATGTCTTGCCTGGGAACTGAAAATGCCAGCTTGACCTGTAAGTGGCGTATCTGAGGAGTGGGTTTGTACAATATGGCCATCAAAGTGGCTTATCTGACAGATGTATAGGAAGTTGGGAAGGGGAAAATTAATGGGTGTGTCTATAGGTAGAGGGAGGAGGGGACCTAAATTAAAATTTTTTTAGGGCGGTTGGGAGCCCCCCCTCCCCCCCCCCCCCCCCCCCCCCGACCCCTGTGCTATGGAGCAGAACATGCTAGCTATAGTGAAGTGGTATCCATCTGGCATAAGTACCATGTCATGCAGCAATGATCCTGCAATAATTTAGCCCTGGCACATACCTGAAGCATGCAATGAAGAAGGCTGCATAAATGTGGCCAAGCATCAAGTATTTAATCACTTCAGCGATAATGCATCATAACCTCATTCTGGTATAGAACGGTAGACAATGTGTGTACGATAATTTGCAGTGGGAACAGGGGGGCCGTTATTTGTGCCCCCTTCTACGCCGTACATAAGTACGTAGTGACCCTTGTAGTGTTCCGCACCCTGCTGAAAAGTTTTTCAAGTACGGTGTTTAACGTTTGAGGCGAGATTTGATGACACGAAAGGGGAAGAAACGGGCACGTGATCTCTAGATTTCTAATAGTAGGCCTAGTGACGCCGCCAATTGGTACGTAGACTAGACTGAGAGAAGTACTAGGATTACACTTGCTAGGACTGCTTTCATCGTTTCTCTCTCTGTCCTCACCTTTCTCATAGGCGGTCGGATAAACATGAACTCCACAGCTCCGGTGATGGCTTTGCTCCAAACACATTCAAAGATGGGGTTGAAGCGACATTGGTTTCAAACCGCAGTGATTCTTTTAGCCTGTTGGTCTGTTTCGGCTTTCTCTCAAAAATGCTTTGACACAGCTACGGACAATGGGTATCATGTTTTGTAACTGCGCTATCCAGTCTAATTACTGCGCACCGTGTCCACATATACCCCTTAGGCAAATACACTACAGCAACCCATTGCTTCAGCTTCATATCGATAACTTTTCCATATCCTGTAAGTTTCTTACGTGTGTGTGTGTGTGTGTGTGTGTGTGTGTGTGTGTGTGTGTGTGTGTGTGTGTGTGTGTGTGTGTGTGTGTGTGTGTGTGTGTGTGTGTGAAGTAACTGTGTCGTTTAAGAGGCCACCCTAAATAATCCCTTTATTTTTATTGTTCAAGTTGTGATTTTCAGTCATTGTGTATTGGTGATATTGTTCATCACTTTCCCTCTCTCCCTTCTATCCCTCTCATACCTCTCACGCTCCCTTCTGTCCCTCTCATCTCACACTCTCCCTTCTGTCCCTCTCATCTCTCACTCTCCCTTCTGTCCCTCTCACTCCTATTTCCCTCTTTTCTTTCTTCTGTCATTCACTTCCCTCTCTCTCTCCTCCTCCTGCCCCTCTCCCCTCCCCCTTCTGCCCCCCCTCCCCTCCCCCTTCTGCCCCCCCTCTCCTCTCCCCCTTCTGCTCCCTCTCCCCTCCCCCTTCTCCCTCTCTCTTCCCTCCCCCTTCTGCCCCTTCTCTCCTTCCCTTCTGCCCCTCTCTCCCCCTCCCCCTTTTCCCCCCTCTCCCCTCCCCCTTCTGCCCCTCTCTCCCCTCCCCCTTCTGCCCCTCTTTCCCCTCCCACTTCTGCCCCCTCTCTCCTCCCCCTTCTGCCCCTCTCCTCCCCCTTCTGCCACCTCTCCTCCCCCTTCTGCCCCCTCTCCTCCCCCTTCTGCCCCTCTCCTCCCCCTTCTGCCCCCTCTCCCCCCCTTCTGCCCCCTCTCCTCCCCCTTCTGCCTCCTCTCCTCCCCCTTCTGCTCCCTCTCCTCCCCCTTCTGCCCCCTCTCCTCCCCATTCTACCCCCTCTCCTCCCCTTCTGCCCCCTCTCCTCCCCCTTCTGCCCCCTCTCCTCCCCCTTCTGCCCCTCTCCTCCACCTTCTGCCCCCTCTCCTCCCCCTTCTGCCCCCTCTCCTCCCCTTCTGCCCCCTCTCCTCCCCTTCTGCCCCCTCTCTCCCCTCCCCCTTCTGCCCCTCTCTCCCCTCCCCCTTCTGCCCCCTCTTTCCCCTCCCACTTCTGCCCCCTCTCTCCTCCCCTTCTGCCCCTCTCCTCCCCCTTCTGCCCCCTCTCCTCCCCCTTCTGCCCCCTCTCCTCCCCCCTTCTGCCCCCTCTCCTCCCCATTCTACCCCCTCTCCTCCCCCTTCTGCCCCCTCTCCTCCACCTTCTGCCCCCTCTCCTCCCCCTTCTGCCCCCTCTCCTCCCCCTTCTGCCCCCTCTCCCCTCCCCCTTCTGCCCCCTCTCCTCCCCCTTCTGCCCCCTCTCCTCCCCCTTCTGCCCCCTCTCCCCTCCCCCTTCTGCCCCCTCTCCCCTCTCCCTTCTGCCCCCTCTCCCCTCCCCCTTCTGCCCCTTCTCTCCTTCCCTTCTGCCCCTCTCTCCCCCTCCCCCTTTTCCCCTCTCCCCTCCCCCTTCTGCCCCCTCTTTCCCCTCCCACTTCTGCCCCCTCTTTCCCCTCCCACTTCTGCCCCCTCTCTCCTCCCCTTCTGCCCCCCTCCTCCCCCTTCTGCCCCCCTCCTCCCCCTTCTGCCCCCCTCCTCCCCCTTCTGCCCCCTCTCCTCCCCCTTTCTGCCCCCTCTCCTCCCCCTTCTGCCCCCTCTCCTCCCCCTTCTGCCCTCTCTGCTCCCCCTTCTGTCCCTTTCCTCCCCTTCTGCCCCCTCTCCTGCCCCCTCTGCTCCCTCTCCTGCCCCCTCTGCTCCCCCTTCTGCCCCCTCTCCTCCCCGTTCTGCCCCCTCTCCTCCCCCTTCTGCCCCCTCTCCTCCCCCTTCTGCCCCCTCTGCTCCCCCTTCTGCCCCTTTCCTCCCCTTCTGCCCCCTCTCCTGCCCCCTCTGCTCCCCCTTCTGCCCCCTCTGCTCCCCCTTCTGCCCCCTCTCCTCCCCGTTCTGCCCCCTCTCCTCCCCCTTCTGCCCCCTCTCCTCCACCTTCTGCCCCCTCTCCTCCCCCTTCTGCCCCTTTCTTCTCCCCTCTCTCTTCCTTGTTCCCTCTCTCTCCCCCTTCTGCCCCCTCTCCTCCCCTTCTGCCCCCTCTCCTCCCCCTTCTGCCCCCTCTCCTCCCCCTTCTGCCCCCTCTCCTTCCCCTTCTGCCCCCTCTCCTTCCCCTTCTGCCCCCTCTCCTCCCCCTTCTGCCCCCTCTCCTCCCCCTTCTGCCCCCTCTCCTCCCCCTTCTGCCCCCTCTCTTCTCCCCTCTCTTCCTTGTTCCCTCTCTCTCCCCCTTCTGCCCCCTCTCCTCCCCTTCTGCCCCCTCTCCTCCCCCTTCTGCCCCCTCTCTTCTCCCCTCTCTCTTCCTTGTTCCCTCTCTCTCCCCCTTCTGCCCCCTCTCCTCCCCTTCTGCCCCCTCTCCTCCCCCTTCTGCCCCCTCTCTTCTCCCCTCTCTCTTCCTTGTTCCCTCTCTCTCCCCCTTCTGCCCACCTCCCTCACTTCTCAACTCTCTGACTCTTCTGCCCTTATCCTTTAACACCAGGGAACACTTCCAGCACTTCATCTGCACAGCTAGCTCAGACTTACTTGACCTACTGTGAGTCACTCAAAATCGCCAACGCTGGGAACACTTCATTTGCCTTCACACGTTGCTACACCAACAACAGCAACTGTACAGATAATAGCAGTTACAGCATTACTGTAGGTGGATAGTGACCGCATGACATATGCATTACATCATATTGCCTGAATTGCATCATATTACATTGTGTATGTGTTCAGGTGCATTACATCTTGTACATGTGTTTGTCTGCATTACATCATTACATCCCATTCCTCAGTAATCTAGTACATGTACATGTGTTTGTTACATCATGTACATGTGTTTGTCTGCATTACATCATTACATCCCATTCCTCAGTAATCTAGTACATGTACATGTGTGTACCACGCTTTGCCATATATAATTTGAGCACACTCCCTTTCCTTCTGCATGCAGTTTCATTTCATATCTCGCTTGGACACTTCAACCTGGCAGCTGTCGGCTGTGAACTATTCTGACGCCGGCATGTCTTTGGTTAACTGTTCTGATATGTCTCCTTCTGTTTCGGCCAAGGACTGGTCTGGATCTGGCTTCTATTGTGGTGTGTAGTGTGTATGTATGTATGTATGTATGTATGTATGTATGTATGTATGTATGTATGTATGTATGTATGTATGTATGTATGTATGTATGAATGTATGTGTGTATGAATGTATGTATGTAGGTATGTATGTATGTATGTATGTACGTACGTACGTATGAATGTATGTATGTATGTATGTACGTATGTATGTATGCATGTATGTATGTATGTATGTATGTATGTATGTGTATGTGCGTTGTGTGCATACACACAGTACAAACTATAAATCATGTAGTGTGCAGTTTATTTTGTGTGATCTACCGTATTAATCGTAACGTGTGTAACGTGGGAAAGCAGTCATGTTGTTGTCATTAATGTAAATCATTAAAGCCCAAAGGTATTTAATTTGTAAACAAATATACAACGTCATTTTAAATATAACAGTACAACATTGCACATTTCATTAACCATCACCCAGGCTGTGTTAGTTTGCACCCATTTTGGGCCTTCACTCATCAACCTCATCCTGTTTAACTCCCAAGCACATTTCCCTGGCGTGCTTTTTTCTATTGTGCAATTGGTCTACAGGTCTTCACTTCTTCTGCAGGTAACATCAGCTGTTCCCTGCCTCATGGGGAAGTGAAGCTTCAGCAAATATGGGTGCAGGCTTTTAGATCAGTGAGCAATGGTGTGTAAAAGCATCTGTAAACACTGCCCATCTATGTGTACACTGTGGTAGCATGTGTGTGTGTGGTACCATGTGTACCATGTATATGTGGTACCATGTATATGTGGTACCATGTGTGTGTGGTACCATGTATATGTGGTACCATGTGTATATGTGGTACCATGTGTGTGTGTGGTACCATGTATATGTGGTACCATGTGTGTGTGTGGTACCATGTGTATATGTGGTACCATGTGTGTGTGTGGTACCATGTGTATATGTGGTACCATGTGTATATGTGGTACCATGTGTATATGTGGTACCATGTGTTGTGTATGAGGTAAATTACCTGTTCATTGCACATGGTAGCCCTGAATAGCCTATTCTATTCAAACATTGTACATATACACACATTCATATACACAAAACGGGTGAGCAATCGATTTCTTTTTAACAGCTGCACCTCACTCTCTCCATCTTCTCCTCCTTTTGTCACTGTACAGGTTCATCCTTTCTTGAATGTGGCCAAAGCAGTTCGACCAACCTTTTGGTAAGTGTTTTGGTAAGTGTTTTGGGGTCTCAAGGCATGAATAATTCACTCCTGTGAATATGATACCATTCTTCATGTCTAGGAAATCCTTTGGTAGTGATGATAACCCTCTGGTAGAGAAGGTAACCTGGTAGTGAAGGTAACCCTCTGGTAGAGAAGGTAACCCTCTGGTAGAGAAGGTAACCCTCTGGTAGTGAAGGTAACCCTCTGGTAGTGAAGGTAACCCTCTGGTAGTGAAGGTAGACCTCTGGTAGTGAAGGTAGCCCTCTGGTAGTGAAGGTAGCCCTCTGGTAGTGAAGGTACTGGTAGTGAAGGTAACCCTCTGGTAGTGAAGGTAACCCTCTGGTAGTGAAGGTAACCCTCTGGTAGTGAAGGTAACCCTCTGGTAGTGAAGGTAACCCTCTGGTAGTGAAGGTAGCCCTCTGGTAGTGAAGGTACTGGTAGTGAAGGTAACCCTCTGGTAGTGAAGGTAGCCCTCTGGTAGTGAAGGTAACCCTCTGGTAGTGAAGGTAACCCTCTGGTAGTGAAGGTAGCCCTCTGGTAGTGAAGGTAGCCCTCTGGTAGTGAAGGTAACCCTCTGGTAGTGAAGATAACCCTCTGGTAGTGAAGGTAACCCTCTGGTAGTGAAGGTAACCCTCTGGTAGTGAAGCTAACCCTCTGGTAGTGAAGGTGTAACCCTCTGGTAGTGAAGGTGTAACCCTCTGGTAGTGAAGGTAACCCTCTGGTAGTGAAGGTAACCCTCTGGTAGTGAAGGTAGCCCTCTGGTAGTGAAGTGTTCACTTATTGGTGTGCTCTTCTCTATTTTTCCATCCCAAGATGTGACTGAATTTGGTAACTGACATAATACTATATTCATTCCTATTCCTGGATTGATTAGTTTTTAATTATGTAACAGTAGTTTCTTGATACTGAATTATTTTTGGATGTTTGTGCATGCATGTGCTACACACATTCTGTGCACCTTATCACATCCAGTCTGGCGGATTAATTCATTCATCACACAAATGGCTATGGAATGTTGCTGTCTTTTTGAAGCAGAGTGGTATGTGTACTTTTGTAGCCATACTTTGGCATGGAAAGGTTGGCTCCTTCGTGAAAAAGGAGATGGAGACCTTTTTGAAGGGATGGACAGGGAATGGACACCTTTATGAAGGGGGTGGAGACCTTTATGAAGGGGATGAATAAGGGGATGGAGACTTTATGAAGGACACCTTTATGAGACCTTTATGATAGGGATGGATACCTTTATGAAGAGATGGACACCTTTATGTAGGGGATGGACAGAGAATGGACACCGTTATGAAGGGGATGGAGACCTTTGTGAAGGGGATGAATAAGGGGATGGACACCTTTATGAAGGGGATAGATACCTTTGTGAAGGGGATGGATACCTTTATGAAGAGATGGACACCTTTGTGAAGGGATGGACACCTTTGTGAATGGGATGGACAGTTTAAGTGTCTTGCTGTATGTGTTTAACTGCACGTGTGTGCTTGTGTACATGTTTGTGGGGTCTGGGTGATTGTGGCAAGGTTAGAGGGTATCCTCTTGGGGTCCGGAGTACAAGCTGTTGAAAACACATACCCACACATGTACTCCATTTAAAGCACATTTGTATAAGTCCTTTTTGGTTGCTTTTTTCCCTCCTGCCTCCTCTCCCTTCTCACCACTCTTCATTGTGGCATGTAGATGTTTTTAGCTTATAATTTATATTCACTGACTGTACATAGATGTAGTGAACACTCATGCTGTTACATAGATGTAGTGAACACTCATGCTGTACTTGTACTTGTTCCCGTAAGTCTCCATATTAAGGCGGTGTCATGCCTTTGGTGTCATATGCCTTGGGTGTCAGTTGTGCAGATGTAGTACTAATGGTAGCGATGATAGTGTGGAGGAGAGCAGAGGTTTACACATGGGACCATGGATTACTTCTATTTACATGTACCATCATTAAGAGAAACGATATTTACATTTTGGAATCATTCCTCTGTTAGAAGCCATATATGGACCTGCATTCTAGCTACCTTGTGGATATGATTTGGTGATTTTGATCAGATTTTGTTCTTGCCTTATGTAAGCCAATGGGGTGGTGTGTTGGCCTTCCCATTACATATGAGCCAATGGTGGTGGTGTGTTGGCCTTCCCATTACATGTGAGCCAATGGTGGTGGTGTGTTGGCCTTCCCATTACATGTGAGCCAATGGTGGTGGTGTGTTGGCCTTCCCATTACATATGAGCCAATGGGGTGGTGTGTTGGCCTTCCCATTACATGTGAGCTAATGGTGGTGATGTGGATTGCCAACCAAATACAACGCTTCAGCAATAACTACATGTACTCGGCCTCACCTGGTTCAATAATCTAACCCTGAAGTGTGTTCTTCCATGATTACCTTGGCTTAGTATGGTCCCTGAAATAACCCTCTACATAATGCCTAGATTGTCTACATAATTGTTTTGGCCTAATATGGTGTTTAGGTTATGGGTTTAGAATTTTGCAGACATGTATTGGAATGCTTTAATTCAGTTGTTGTGTTGAGTTCCACATTCCAGCAGATTGCTTCTGTGCATTTAAAAGAAGGGTTTTCCTCAGGGGATTTGGTCCTCTCCCTCCTCCCCCCCCCCCCCCCCCCCCCCCCCACCTAGGTAATCTAATAATAGCTGATATTTATGCCCATACTACTACTACTGAACCATGGGTCATCTAGAGGGAGGAGCAGGTCAGGTGCTGGCCACATGATGATTTGGTATTCCATTTCATGACACTCTAGCCATTCAATTCACCCTCTTTGGAGGTCCAGACACCTTAGGAGTTGTATTAGTCGTCTTGTAATTATGCTGTGTACAATTGTCCAGAATGTGTTATCGTTACAAAAATGTTGTACAAGTGAAATAGTGGTGTACATGTACATGTAGTGCAGGTGTGCTTTAATTAGGATGCATGTTTATTGCTTTGATTCATCAGTGTCTACTTAGTATTATATCCAAATGTTCAAATAGTATGCACCCCACATGCTGTGTGTACTACTGGTGGGCTTGGCTTTGTGTAGGGGTTGTATTTCAAGAGAGATAAGTGTTGGTGTGTTGAGTAAGCCTGTGGTCACGTAGCATGAGGAATCTTTTTGTTGTATTTGTCACTTTGTGCCGTGTTTGTATAAGGCGATCATGCTTGTCAGTATATCGTTTTCTCTACCTCGTACAACCACACCCCTCCTTCTAAACCACACACCCTCCTTGTAAACCACACCCTTCCTCCTAAACCACACACCCTCCTAAACCACACACCCTCCTTGTAAACCACACCCTCCTTGTAAACCACACCCCTCCTAAACCACACACCCTCCTTATAAACTCCTCTGCTTTTCAAGCCCTCTGTTACTTATGGTATTACTTTATATAGGGTGGATGAGATTGTAACACATCCTTCCTCTCACCACAGCTCAATTTAGGGATTGGTGGAGCAGTTGGTGGAGCAGTTTCCTTGGCAGCTGCAGTGATAGTGATCAGGTTCATTTACCAGAGATGCCAATATGGGAAATACAACCTGTTGAACGAATAGTATGTACTGGTAGCCATGTTTTTTCAATTGTTCTGCGTTCCGTCACTTTGTCCGTGTGTGCATGTCTCTCTCTCAATGATGATGATTTGTTCTCATCTAGTCATGTGAGGTCTAGCATCCGTCTTCAAAAAGTTCATTTAGGTTGAGGTGCACATGGCAACGTACACTATGACATCATTGAACTCTTACATAATTGTTTGTTCAAACTGAAGCCATCGTATGTACCTTGATGGTATGAGGAAGAAACCATATCATTTGGGACGGCAGGAGTACCATCAATTCCTGTAAGGGTAAACATTGCATGCTCGCCATGTCATCTAACAACGTGCGGTTCAGGTTCACCCCTTTCATGGTATGTAGTGAATCCTTGTTGCCCCAGTGGTGCCTTGCCGTACACACATGGTCAGCCATGCATCCGTCTCCTGCCTGCTACTCATAAGCTTGTCTCTACATGTACATGTAAACAACATACTCATCATTTTACACTTTTCACCAACAACCTTCCCCAACCAGTTATTAACCACAGATGTATGTAGTTGAAAACGGACTGAATGATGCAACACAACATACAAAGGATTAAATGGTGAACGAACGACTGGACAATAGAATGTTTAACATCCCCCCACGTGGAACATGCCCGCATGTCTACTGCCTTGACGAAATTGGGGAAAGGGTGGTGGCGTTCCTGACTCGGCTATAACTACATCAGCATCTCATTGATAGAAGTCTTGCAGCGTCATGCTCATGGCGCCGTTATGAAGCATCTGGTCATACCGTAGCAGCTGTACAACGAAGCCTTCATTCGGTCTAGCCACTGGGTTCCTCTCTTTCAGGTGGTAGAAGGCGCTTCGGAGCGTCCAACCGTACGTCTTCATGAGATAGGCCAGCACCAATGCCGAGGTCCTGGATATTCCGAAGTACGAGTTAATCAGTACTTTACCCGCTGCATTGTGAAGCGGCTTCCCGCCAGCGGGAACGGCGCCCGGCGCCCAGTTGGTTTCAGGGCCCTTGGGCCGCGCTCTGTCAATGAAGGCGAAGCATTCGTCCAGAAAAGGTAGCAGCTCTTGTTCGTCGTCGTCCTCCAAGGTAACCGTCTTGTACTCTACACCGGGGAACTTAACATCCACCTGGGCGTCGGTGAGGTTTAGGACCAACTTTATTCCCTTCCTCGTGACTAAGTCCTCGCTTTTGATGCTGGCCAGGTTACCTATCATTAGGAAAGGAAGTACCTCCGTTGCGTCAACCTGTTCGTAAAACGATATCCTCTTCGACTGAGTTTTGGCGGGCTCTACGTGCACCGTCTTCTTTGGTCGTCTAGTTACAGCAGTGTCGATGGAATCATTCTTCTCACCGCTTGATTCAGACGTTGTCACTGGATTATGTCCATTCTCTTTCTCTTCTGAAATAGACGGCATCGATTTTGGTTTAGAACTACCGTGTCCCATTTCCCGATCACTACGTTTATGAC
The DNA here is from genome assembly GCA_963681505.1 of Eunapius fragilis. NCBI lineage: Eukaryota > Metazoa > Porifera > Demospongiae > Spongillida > Spongillidae > Eunapius > Eunapius fragilis. The sequence continues at coordinate 9,146,299 of OY811978.1, read as the reverse complement.
AAAGCGAGTGCAAATTCGTATTTATGGGTGACGCGAATTTTATCGCGCATGCGTGGGAGTTATATAATTATCCAGTCGCGGTTTATTTGTAAAAAGTCACCGTACCGTCGGTACTGATTAGCTGCACTGAATACAGATTGTGCACTATAAATCACTTCCATTGATTATAGATCGCTTACTCGTCTAGTGGTGCCAATTGCCACTGATGTATAAAAGGCTATTAGACATTAGCTGAAGTGCTTCGCGCAATCTGATTGGTCAATTGCAGATATCTAAACGCGGTAGAAACCTAGAGAAACCTAGAGAGGGACTCTAAGTGCTGGGGGGGGGGGGGGGGGGGGGGGGGGGGGGGGGGGGGGATTCTAAGTGCCCCGGGCACTTAGAATCCCTTCCCCCCCCCCCCCCCCCCCCCCTTTATTGGCACTTAAATCCCTCCCGTTATCGTTATCGTGTTGCGCGATAATGTATTGATTGCTACGTACGCGTTGCTATTGTCTAAATTGGTTAGACACTGAAACCTTTGGGATCTACGTGATTTAGAATCCCTCTGGAGTCCTTAGTAGCGCCCTCGATACCGCTCGGGACGCTACAGCCCTGGGCCCTCGGGGATTCTAAATCACGTAGATCCCTCGGTTTCAGTGTCTAACCTATATTTAGCAGAGTTTCTTTATTCGTCGTAGGGAGCGCCGTATCAGGAATGGGCTATTCCATTTAATGATCTGACCGTACAGGGGGACGGAAGTCAGAACAATAAATCACCCTGGACAGTTAATAAATCCCCTGAAGCTAACCACCGTAGATAACTAATTTGTCTTCCGTCCCCCTGTACGGTTTTTAAATAGAATAGCCCAATGTGGGATTAAATATAGTTGAACTATGCTGATAGTTTTCTAAGTGATAAACTGCTAACATGATTTGTACCTGTGTATTTTACATCAAATTATTGATCTTATTTACAAAGCAACGTTTCCTTATTTATTTATTTTTGTTCCTGGTAAGAGGTATAGGTAAGCCGACTATTAACAATAACGTATCTTTCGCCCGGCTAGCTCAGTCGGTAGAGCATGAGACTCTTAATCTCAGGGTCGTGGGTTCGAGCCCCACGTTGGGCGTTTTTTCTCTCTCTTTTAATCTTTTTAGTTTATGGTGCAGAGCACCAACCATTCTAATATGCACGTGGAACTAACAGTTCACTTTAAACGAGAGGCTGCCTTGCAACGGGCATTGTTCTTCACTTTGCAGAACATGACAGTATACGTAGCTAGCCTTTCGTTCAGGCCGCGTATAGCCACATGATATGGCTTGTCTAACCTGTTTGCAACCTATCCGGCCAGAGACTTAAAAAGTAAACTAAGAGGCTACATAATGTTGGACATCAATACCTTCCTCTTTTAATTTGTTGCTCATCTCTTCAAACTACGTTGTATGGTGGTCTATACGATGGGTTGGCAATAACAATATCCTGACCTTTTATTTTTTTTAATACTGCCTAAAATTATTAATAAAAATCCACATCAATGCCCTCGGACAATTGCTCGGTGACTTCAAAGGTCTACCTTCTTGCTGCAGTGAAAGCGTACAATGCCATGGTCAGTCAGCCAGATGCCATCTCAGTTGAAGTGTACTTGATGTACCACCCCGCCAGCACGTACTATCCTCTCACATTGAAGAAGCTGACTTCAGTTCACTTTTTTTCTGATGCAACTACCGTGACAAAGGCCAGATTGCAAGCTATCTCTGCGCCTCAAGCCCATGCATGGCTTAAAGTGCAGCCTTCACCAAAGTTAGGTCTTGCGTTGATGCCTGATGAAGCACAGGTCATTTTAAAATGGTGGCTTGACCTTCCTTTGACACCTGAGGGCACACCATGCCCACTTTGTCATCACAAAATGGATGCTTGGGGACATCACATGCTCACTTGTCGCTCTGGGGGAGATGTAATAACCAGACACGACCAACTCAGGGACTGCATTGCTGACTTCTGCCACAAGGCATGCCTTTCCCCACAAATTGAGAGAGGAAGTGGCATTCTTCCCAAAGACCAATCAAGATCAGCAGACATCCTAGTGCCAAACTGGTCCCTCTCACGCCCAGCTGCATTTGACATTAAGGTCATCAATCTGCTTAATTTGCAATTTATACAAGAAGCGGCTCAAACCTGTGGTCATGCAGCTGAGATGGGAGAAGAGGCCAAGCACTCAAGAAATGATGAGGCATGTGCCCTTAGAGGATGGTCATGCATCCCTTTGGTTGTGGAGGTGTTTGGGGGATGGGGCAATGAAGCCTTCAATGTACTTTTGGCCATATCCAAAAAGGTAGCCACTAAACTCTGTCGACCTCTGAATGAGGTTATGTCGGGCATCTACAGTCGCCTCAGCCTCACCCTCATGAGGCAGAATGCCAGGGCAATTTTGGCCAGATGTGTCTCACCAAACACTTGCTTTGACTTTTAGTTATTTATAGTGCTTATGTTTTAAATTAATGTATTTAGCCTTGCTCATCCACTCCAATAAGTGTATTGCTTATGTATCAGTGCTTTGCTATTATAAAAAAATACATAAATATTATTGTTACACAAATAAAAGGACTTATTATTTTTAAGGTCACAAAGCCCATTGACAGGTGTGCGCACTCAAGCCAAGAATGCAGGTCCTGCGACTTCTGCAGCCTGCAGACCAATTTATTTATGTCACGTATCAATTATTATTACGTAACTTGGTTGCCGGTACCATAGAGGTTCCATGCCGGTACGATCTTGTTGGGCGTAGCCCGATCTTCGCGTTTTGGCGGAAGTCGGCCTATGCCAACATTTGTGTGGGCTATAACACATATGTGGGCTATTATCACATATAACTACATACGCTATTAGATCGCCAAAACGCGATCTAATCTTTGATGTCGATCAACGAAGCGCACAGTTCATACCAGCAACCATTTCTCAGTCTACCTTCTGTTTTTCAACGGTTAAAACTCCGTGGGCTACAAAAATGCATGCGCAGGGAATTAATGAGACACACCCTTTTTAACGCCCGTATTGTGTATACATGCATATCTAAGCAAAAATGAGTCGGCCTATCTTGACATTGATACTTTGCACGAATTTCCTTAGACTTTGCGGCGCTCAGAATGGGTAAGTAACGGTTTAATAATTAAAGATTTAATTTTTTCTTTATATTGCTGCATGAACTTACGTTTATCGTTGCTTTTTCACACCTGCAGAGTTTGCTACTCTACGGCTTCTCAAGTCTTGACACAGTCGTACTACGTACAGACTTCGTACATATACTACTACGATTGCAGTAACTTAGGTTGGGGGTGGAGCTACTGCTCAGCGTAAGTGTATTGGTAGATTGCATGTCTTCAATACACAGAATTCAACTATGGTTTTCTTTGCCCGTGCATGTGCATGCAGAACCGGCTACACCAGCACTCTCGCGTACGCTTCAAGCACGGCCTACGTGGCCCAATTCACGTGCTGCACTGGATACTCGCAAGTCGGCACTACACAGACGTGTGTAGGTGAGTGTAGGGGGAGTGAGGGGGAGGGTGGGCCTTATCACTCTCCCCCCCCCCCCCCCTCCCCCATGTCCTTACATGCTTTTGTGCATCAGTATTTATAAACGAAACGAGAGTACATGCCTGGATTTTTAAGTGTTACCAGCGCTCGATACAACTCGACATTTCTTGTTTCACAGACATTAACGAATGCTCACCCAATGGAGGACTGGGCCCGTGTCAACAGACGTGCACCAATACAGCTGGGTCGTACTACTGCAGCTGCCAACCTGGTTACCAATTGTCAGCCGACGGCACACACTGCAATGGTGAGTATACAGTTACAAGCCTGCAGTGCTATGTTATTTTGTCACAGCACTGTGTTCAGAGGATGTCCAATACATAGCGGCCATGTTTTAAAAAGAAGCATATACATACGGTATAATCATGCAGGCAGCGGTTATACCATTGCATGCGTGATCACACACACCATTTACAGCAACGTTAGATATAAGATGCCCTGTTTAATTCTTTTAAGTCCGGGGATTAAATTCCATTAAAAATACTTGGTGGTGTGCGCTAGCTCGTTAAGGTTTACACATGCACGAGCAATTTTTGGGAGGAGTGGTACTCTACGGTACAATGAATTTACGTCAAGTATAATGAAATAAGCAATGGTATATACTTTATGCTGTGTGCAGCATGCTATATGCTTTATCAAAACTTTTTAAAAAGAAAAATTGTCATTGGATAGATATTAACGAATGCTTACCCAATGGAGGACTGGGTCCATGTCAACAGATCTGCACCAATACAGCTGGGTCATACTACTGCAGCTGCCAACCTGGTTACCAGTTATCATCTGATGGCACACAATGCGATGGTACTTACATGTGTAGTTCAGTGGCATGCAGTCTGGCTTGGTTGGAAAAACAGTAATTCTCTGCATAATCATCAGTGAACTAGAAAAAACTAACAAGCTATGAAAGTACATGGGTTTGCCAACCAAAGCCACATCTCCACTGCTGTAGTTGAAGATTAACTTGCCTTTTACGATATAGACATCAATGAGTGTGCTCCAAATGGAGGACTAGGATCCTGCCAACAAAACTGCACTAATACCAATGGATCATTCCTCTGCAGTTGCCTAAATGGCTACACCATTTCTGGGGATAACACAAGTTGTCAAGGTCTGTGAGAGGAATTAAAAAGTATTTGTCTTGCATGTCTGATGCTATCATAGAGCTATCACCATGCAGCAAAATGCAGTAGAGTAAATGATACCAATAGATACGTAATCAGTAGTTAATAACAGAATAACTCTATTGATACAGTCATTTATGAGCACAAATGTATATAAATTCAATATTTAATTTTACTGAATTGCAGATATTGATGAGTGTGCTTCAAATAGAGGATTGAGCCTTTGCCAACAGATTTGCATTAACACAAATGGATCGTATAACTGCAGTTGTAACCCTGGGTATATCCTAACTGGATATGCTTGCAATGGTGAGTATATGAACTGAGATTCTCTTTGTGTGCTGGTATATATGAATGCCTAGCTAGGTCAGGTGAAGAGTGTAACCTGCCAAAGTTACTATAAAAATAAGAAAATGACACATCCTGCTTGTAGATATCCTGCTGGAAGGGATGGGCAAATAATTAAAATACAGCAATTTTTTTGACGAATACTTCAAATTGTTGCCTTTGACACATTTACATGTTGGTGTAAGAATTTTTTTTTCTTGTAGCAATCTCTGGATCAGTGATCTCTGTATACATACATAAATTTAGCCTGTTGTGTTAATAGAAGTCTTGCAATCATAATGGTTGATTGGTCTAAATGATAATTTTAAAATGAATGGCATGGATTGAGTTATTTGGTCATCCACCTTAATTTCTCTGCTTTCAACATAATAGCAACAACTTCTACCATAACATCATCCTCTGTCACTGGTAACACACAGTCAATTAATCCAACAACAGCTGCAACCACTGTGCAAATCACCGTGTTTCCAACTGTCACTCAAAGTCCATCAAACAGTATTTATGTGCAAGTCAGGCTACTCAATGTTGCAGATTTCAGAAAATGGAATGTAAGTATATGGATTGCATGTCAGCCACTGTGAATTATAAATCATTCTTGTCTCTGTGCTGTGCATGTAGTTCTGTATACTGGGTATAATCAGAATTGCTATATGTATTACTATTAACAAAGTGATTTTATTTTCAGTTACCAGCTGCTATGACTCTGTTATCTCAATCTATTGACAACAGTGTGAATGCGTTCTGCAAATGCAACTTCTCTATGTCAAACGCAGATGTTATTTGCTATGACATCGCCAGAGTGACCCTACGCGGTACAGTTGAGGCTAAACAGTTGGCATATCTGGAGGACTGGGTCTTTAACATGGCAATAACTATTGATATTCAGGGGATGGTGTTGACAGTGGATAATTACTGCCCAGTTGTGATACAATCTCTTTCTGACCCCGAGTGTGCTGTTGCTAATGTGAGTACCCAGCAGACCGGGGACAGAAGGAACCTTGCATTGACCTTTGGGCTCCCAGCTGGGTGTGTGGCAATCGTTGCATTAATAACCGCAGGTGTAGTGGTAATAGGTTTACTTATCAAGTCCCGGAAGTCAAGCGAAGGTCACTGGATGTAAGTGTACCTACTACATTAAAATATAGTCCTTTTCATTATCTTTTATCTTAATACATTGTATGTGTATATAGCTGTTGATTACTGTATCTAGCAAATTTATCCGTTTCCTGTAGTATCAACCCGCTGTATCGACGCATATGCAATGCTCCTGTCTACTCTGCTGTAAGCAATAGTGCGGCTGTAGAAGACCCGGTTATGACCTTGGATGAGAGGAATCTAAAACGTCTTTACCAAGAAACGTCCAAAACGACCCTGGCCATGTGAAGGGTGACTATGTGTACATTTTTTTTTTGTCAATTTCATGTTTTCAGTTCTAAATAAAGATGTATGTAATACCATAAATAAAATCTGCATGCTGTAACGGAAGCAATATTCGCGATTCCTTCATAAAAACTACTGACTTCATTATATCGATGTACAGTACAACCGATTATATGACGACTTGCTATAGTACTGGACCATACTATGTGCAATTACCTATAATTTCACGTTTTATATGAGATTACATTTTCTTCGTATGTAATGCGACGTTTAGGGAACATTAAAACACTTAATACTTTACCATCGGTAATACAGAGTATGACAACGGAATAAAGAATTGAACTGCATACTGCGGGCATTATTGCCATCGCATTAACTGATCTCAGTTATTTATATTCCACTGCGCTCTTTTTCTCTCCGTCATGACGGCAGACAGCGCCGAAAAAGGCGTGGGGAAGCGTGGAAAATCCCTAATCCGCGTATGCTTGGAAGTAAGGGGCGAGAAGTGGTTTGCTTCGGAATCGCTGACAACGAAGTCCTTGGAAGAAAGTATTGATTCAAATGGAGTGGCTGATACGGAAGCGGTGGCAGCTCCATCGGCGAAAATTTTCCCTGCACTCCCCTTATCTGGAGAAGAAACGATAGGAGGTATTGAGCGCGAAACAGCAACTTCGAATGCTTTAGCGGGAAGTTGTGAAGACATAGAAATGTCTACATCTGAAGGGTTCACTGAAAACAGGCTATTTTCTTCATTCGTGGAATTCAGCGATGTTTTGTCCAGATTTTTCGGCGAGGTTTTGCTTGGAATTGATGGACTGCTTAGCTTATCCATTGATAGCAACAAAGATTGCTCTTTTTTCAACGATGTTGCACTCACATGCACCGCCATAATGTTTTGAAAAGCGGATTCTGTCGAAGCGTTAGATTGCAACTGACGAGACATTGTCTGGTCATATTTTTCATCTGATATGGCATGTTTGGGCGTTGCATTTGTTCGGGACGAATTGGATTCTTGAGGATTACTGCCTGGAGTATTTATGAACAAACTATCCCCCTCTTCTATGTTGGATGCAGCAGAGTTTTCAGTCTCCGGTGAGGATTTCGGGACTGGATTAAGTGATAACGTTGTTCTCGAAATATCATTGGCCTGAGCCGTTGATTTAGATAAATCATTGTTTGGGCTTGATTGGTTGTGACTTTCCGCGCACAGTTCCGTCTTTGTCTTCTTATTGCAGTTGCTATGGTTTGCTTGCCACAATCGTGCAATGTTAGCAACTGTGCCTGGCTTTGGCCGTGAGTTGTCTATTGCCTTATCTTGGAGAAATTGTGGAGATGAAATGCTATCTTCCCTTGATGTTGATGGATTTTCCACGTAGATGGAAGGCTTTGACTCATTAACAGCAAAATCTAGTCTTAATTCCTTTTTCTTTGCACTTGCTTCATGAAGAAATACAGAATTCGGTGCTATATCATGTTTGGTAGGCAGAGCTTGGTCCCTCAATACTTCAGCAGATTTTTCTTGCGTTGATTGCTGCAATGGGTTGTTCTTTGCAGAATCACTACTTGGATCGGGGAGAAATGCTGTTGCCTCGTCTTCAATAGGAATTAGTAATCCTTGGAGATATTCAGAAAATATTATTTCATTATCTTTATTAGTATTTTTTGGTACATCATTTTGTTGAAATCCCGTCAGTGAATTTGTAAAGAAAATGTCTGATTCTTGCTCAATAATGCTATCAACTCCTTCAGTGGTGGCATTTGACAGTATGCTCATGTGAGTTTGAACGGGACTGAGTTGAAAATCTTCAGCTGTTTTAAATTTCTGATACTTTGCTTTCCTATATTCGGGAGGGAGGGGAGAGACGGGAATGTAATATAATCTTCTGAAATTGTACACTACACAATAAGGCATTACACATTACCTCACCTCATTACATTACACATTACCTCACCTCATTACATTACACATTACCTCACCTCATTACATTACACATTACCTCATCTCATTACACTACACATTACCTCACCTCATTACACTACACATTACCTCACCTCATTACATTACACATTACCTCACCTCATTACACTACACATTACCTCACCTCATTACACTACACATTACCTCATCTCATTACACTACACATTACCTCATCTCATTACACTACACATTACCTCACCTCATTACATTACACATTACCTCACCTCATTACATTACACATTACCTCACCTCATTACATTACACATTACCTCATCTCATTACACTACACATTACCTCACCTCATTACACTACACATTACCTCACCTCATTACATTACACATTACCTCACCTCATTACACTACACATTACCTCACCTCATTACACTACACATTACCTCATCTCATTACACTACACATTACCTCATCTCATTACACTACACATTACCTCACCTCATTACATTACACATTACCTCACCTCATTACACTACACATTACCTCACCTCATTACACTACACATTACCTCATCTCATTACACTACACATTACCTCACCTCATTACACTACACATTACCTCATCTCATTACACTACACATTACCTCACCTCATTACACTACACATTACCTCACCTCATTACACTACACATTACCTCATCTCATTACACTACACATTACCTCACCTCATTACACTACACATTACCTCACCTCATTACACTACACATTACCTCACCTCATTACACTACACATTACCTCACCTCATTACACTACACATTACCTCACCTCATTACACTACACATTACCTCATCTCATTACACTACACATTACCTCACCTCATTACACTACACATTACCTCACCTCATTACACTACACATTACCTCACCTCATTACACTACACATTACCTCACCTCATTACAACACATTACCTCACCTCATTACACTACACATTACCTCACCTCATTACACTACACATTACCTCACCTCATTACACTACACATTACATCACCTCATTACACTACACATTACCTCACCTCATTACACTACACATTACCTCACCTCATTACATTACACATTACCTCATCTCATTACACTACACATTACCTCACCTCATTACACTACACATTACATCACCTCATTACACTACACATTACCTCACCTCATTACACTACACATTACCTCACCTCATTACAACACATTACCTCACCTCATTACACTACACATTACCTCACCTCATTACACTACACATTACCTCACCTCATTACACTACACATTACATCACCTCATTACACTACACATTACCTCAGCTCATTACACTACACATTACCTCACCTCATTACACTACACATTACCTCACCTCATTACACTACACATTACCTCATCTCATTACACTACACATTACCTCACCTCATTACACTACACATTACCTCATCTCATTACACTACACATTACCTCACCTCATTACACTACACATTACCTCACCTCATTACACTACACATTACCTCACCTCATTACACTACACATTACCTCACCTCATTACACTACACATTACCTCACCTCATTACACTACACATTACCTCACCTCATTACACTACACATTACCTCACCTCATTACAACACATTACCTCACCTCATTACACTACACATTACCTCATCTCATTACACTACACATTACCTCACCTCATTACACTACACATTACCTCACCTCATTACACTACACATTACCTCACCTCATTACACTACACATTACCTCACCTCATTACACTACACATTACCTCACCTCATTACACTACACATTACCTCACCTCATTACACTACACATTACCTCACCTCATTACACTACACATTACCTCACCTCATTACACTACACATTACCTCACCTCATTACACTACACATTACCTCACCTCATTACACTACACATTACCTCACCTCGTTACACCACATTACCTCACCTCATTACACTACACATTACATCACCTCATTACACTACACATTACCTCACCTCATTACACCACATTACCTCACCTCATTACACTACACATTACCTCATCTCATTACACTACACATTACCTCACCTCATTACACTACACATTACCTCACCTCATTACACTACACATTACCTCACCTCATTACACTACACATTACCTCACCTCATTACAACACATTACCTCACCTCATTACACTACACATTACCTCACCTCGTTACACCACATTACCTCACCTCATTACACTACACATTACATCACCTCATTACACTACACATTACCTCACCTCATTACACTACACATTACCTCACCTCATTACACTACACATTACCTCACCTCATTACACTACACATTACCTCATCTCATTACACTACACATTACCTCACCTCATTACACTACACATTACCTCATCTCATTACACTACACATTACCTCACCTCATTACACTACACATTACCTCACCTCATTACACTACACATTACCTCACCTCATTACACTACACATTACCTCACCTCATTACACTACACATTACCTCACCTCATTACACTACACATTACCTCACCTCATTGCACTACACATTACCTCATCTCATTACACTACACATTACCTCACCTCATTACTCTACACATTACCTCACCTCATTACACAACACATTACCTCACCTCATTACACTACACATTACCTCACCTCATTACACTACACATTACCTCACCTCATTACACTACACATTACCTCACCTCATTACACAACACATTACCTCACCTCATTACACTACACATTACCTCACCTCATTACATAACACATTACCTCACCTCATTACACTACACATTATCTCACCTCATTACACTACACATTACCTCACCTCATTACACTACACATTACCTCACCTCATTACTCTACACATTACCTCACCTCATTACACTACACATTACCTCACCTCATTACACTACACATTACCTCACCTCATTACACTACACATTACCTCACCTCATTAGACTACACATTACCTCACCTCATTACACTACACATTACCTCACCTCATTACACTACACATTACCTCATCTCATTACACTACACATTACCTCATCTCATTACACTACACATTACCTCACCTCATTACACTACACATTACCTCATCTCATTACACTACACATTACCTCACCTCATTACACTACACATTACCTCACCTCATTACACTACACATTACCTCATTACACTACAATTACCTCACCTCATTACACTACACATTACCTCACCTCATTACACTACACATTACCTCACCTCATTACACTACACATTACCTCACCTCATTACACTACACATTACCTCATCTCATTACACTACACATTACCTCACCTCATTACTACACATTACCTCATCTCATTACACTACACATTACCTCACCTCATTACACTACACATTACCTCATCTCATTACACTACACATTACCTCACCTCATTACACTACACATTACCTCACCTCATTACACTACACATTACCTCACCTCATTACACTACACATTACCTCATCTCATTACACTACACATTACCTCATCTCATTACACTACACATTACCTCACCTCATTACACTACACATTACCTCATCTCATTACACTACACATTACCTCACCTCATTACACTACACATTACCTCACCTCATTACACTACACATTACCTCATCTCATTACACTACACATTACCTCACCTCATTACACTACACATTACCTCATCTCATTACACTACACATTACCTCATCTCATTACACTACACATTACCTCACCTCATTACACTACACATTACCTCATCTCATTACACTACACATTACCTCACCTCATTACACTACACATTACCTCACCTCATTACACTACACATTACCTCATCTCATTACACTACACATTACCTCACCTCATTACACTACACATTACCTCACCTCATTACACTACACATTACCTCACCTCATTACACTTCACATTGCCTCATTACACTACAATTACCTCTCCTTCTTGCGCCTTGCAAGCTTCAATCCAACCAGGGCAATATTATAGCAGCACAGTATCATCACAGCACCACCTGCAGCCATGCTCACTTGGAACTCAAAGGTGCTTGCGATTGGTTGGGTACTGCTGGACTGTGAACAACCTATTGCACTTAAAGAAGGGATCTGGTAGCTGCAAAATGATTTGTCCACAGTTAGCATATTTAATGCTAAATAGTTAGATTGGTTTATCCAATTAAGAAAATATTTCATTTCGTTTGATGCCACAGCCCCCACCAGCAATATGCTCATGTTATCATAGCAGTACACTTGTGGAGTTGTTATGGTGAAACTGCAGTTGCATGATACGGCAATTGCACCTTCGAGAGCCACTGTCAATTTACCAGTGAAGGTTTGTCCCTGTGTGAATAATGCACAGTTACAGAACAATGTACTATAGTCAGGAATTAATGTGATGAAAGCATTATGAATATGAACCAAGTCTAGCAAGACATTTGATGATCAGGCAGTAATAGCATCTGTCTCATGATAGCTTTGTGTAGTTCAAAATATTAAACTTATCCTCTTGTCTCTGAGAAACCATCGAAAGTATTTTAGGTATTCCATACTATTGTTTAATGTTTGGCTTTATATTATTAATTTCATGCAATGTGTATGGATCAAATCTTAAACATAAAGTTAAACATAAATATGGTATCTGTATTGCACATACAAATGTTTTAGACATAGCCTCATCAGTCTAACTTCACTTTGTACTGTATGCACAATAACACACTAAACTCACTTGATTACAGTTCGAAGTTCCAATCAGTCGCACTTGAAAATATGAAATGCTGTTAATTAATGGAGTGGGACTTGTAGTTGATGGAATAACTACAGAAATGAGATATTTAGTAACATATTTGCATAAATGAATTTCTCACATGCATTTTAATTATATGAGTGAGACCATGCAAAATAACATTGAAAACAGAATGAATTTGCAAAAACGCTTCATAAAAGGTAAGATGCATTGAATTCCATTCATTGAGTGAAGCAGGTTATCTTTGATTAGCAAATGACTTATTTCTAAGTCACATGAACAGATCAAAGTTAAAGAAGTATTTAAAACAGATAGTTTTTACCTCAGCATGATATGATTATGTGATGATAAGATGATAACAATGCATGATGCCATCTCTTATCTGCTTATGGTAGCTAGCTTTTGTATCAAATATACAATACGCTGCAAAACACATGATTGTGTTTTACCTTCAGAAGAGGATAATATGGTTGATGTAGAGACAGATTGTACCACCGGCTTAGTAGTGGAGATAAAGGAGATGGACAGGGATATTGGGATTGAAACTGACACAGCAAACCTTGCAGAAGCATATGTTACTGTTTGTGATGCAAGTATTGCCATTGATATAGGCTTGAAACTAGCTGATGATGTATTAGCGAGTTTTATCACAGGTGTAGAGGCTGCCGGAAAGCTTGACGCAGATATTGATAATAATGTTAGTGTTGAAGTTGAAACAAATGTCGGTGTTGAAGTTGATACAAATTTTAGTGTTGAAGTTGATACAAATTTTAGTGTTGGTGTTAATATAATTATTGGTGTTGATGTAGATAAAATTGTTGATGCTAATGATACAAATTTTAGTGTTGATGTTGAAATAATTGTTGGTGTTGATGTAGATACAAATGTTGGTGTTGATGGGGATACAAATGTTGGTGTTGATGTAGACACAAATGTTGGTGCTATTGTTGATACAAATTTTAGTGTTGATGTAGATACAAATGTTGGTGTTGATGTAGATACAAATGTTGGTGTTGATATAGATACAAATGTTGGTGTTGATGTTGATATAAATGTTGGTGTTGATGTAGATACAAATGTTGGTGTTGATGTAGATACAAATGTTGGTGTTGATGTAGATACAAATGTTGGTGTTGATGTAGACACAAATGTTGGTGTTGATGTAGATACAAACGTTGGTGTTGATGTAGATACAAATGTTGATGTTGATGTAGATACAAATGTTGGTGTTGATGTAGATACAAATGTTGGTGTTGATGTAGATACAAATGTTGGTGTTGATGTAGATACAAATGTTGGTGTTGATGTAGATACAAATGTTGGTGTTGATGTAGTTAAAAACGCAAATGTATAAGTTGATGGAAATGTTGCTGTGTTAGTTACTGTGGCCTTCGATGTCACTTTAGCTGTTGAAGTTGACTTTATCGTAGATGTAGTAGTTAATTTTATCGTTGCTGTTGGTGTGAAAGTGGATAAAAACGTCATTGTAGACTTCGATGTCACCGTAGCTGTTGAAGATGACTTTTTTGTAGATGTGGCAATAAACTTAATCGTTGCTGTTGGTGTGAAAGTGGATAAAAACGTTTGCGTGGACTTTGATGTCACTTTAGCTGTTGAAGTTGACTTTATTGTAGATGTAGTTAATTTTATCGTTGCTGTAGCGTAGGTTGTTATCTTTGCTGTGGAAGTGGCCTTTATCAGCGCTGTTGTTGAAGTAAATTTTGTGGTAGCTACAGCAGTGGATATTGTCTTAGATGTAGACATTGATAAAATACCTGATGTTGAACTTGACGGCGATGCTAATTGGATGATTGCTATAGTAATATCATGAAGCTAAAGCATTATAACATGCTATATGGAACTATCGATGAGAAAATTAATGGGCCTTGTGGATTCATATATATAAATTCCGAAATATGTCAGGTTCCTACTTTTGACGCAACATGCCACACCAATTGGTATACGTAAACAATACATTTTGTTGTCTCACTCATGTGGAGTACCGACGTTACAAGGTCCGATACCCCAAAACGGCCACATCTTCATGTAGGAGCGTCCAAATCGCTTCAAATTAGCCATCTACGTAGAAGAGTCCTGTCGCTATTGATTTCTTCTGTTCGTTAATTTTTACTTTTTCTGATACGGACATATAGCTGTGCAGAGTGCATGTACGATTTCCTGCTCGATCGCGCCAATTATTTAGGCACCCGCCTCCCATATATATACATTGAATGTCTAAATCACTGGCGCGAATCGAGCAGGAAAACCGTGCAAGCACTTTGCACAACTATATCTCCGTAATGGATGAAGTAAAAATTAAAGAACAGAACAAATCAATAGCAACAGGGTCCTTCTAAGTATAGAATTTGAAGCGATTTGAACCTCCTCATGAAGATGTCCAGGCAGTTTGGAACCCTATGGGGTAACGGATCTTGTAATGTCGGTACCCCATATATGACCAAAATTGATTTTTACAAATAAAAATGGTGTGGTATGTTGTGTTAAAAATAGGAACCCGATAGCGTTAAGACATATCAATTTGACTTGGATGCTATATATATAAATCCACAAGGCCCATTTTCTCGTATATATATTATATGTATAATTATGTGTGTTATTCAGTTTATGAGTTCAGTTCAATAATACGTTTTAACTTGGATTGTTGGAGATCAAGCGGCGTTACATATATTTACACACACCTCCACACACACACACACACACACACACACACACACATACACACACAATACACACAGATACACATGCACACACGTTCGCGCACAAAGAATACGTGCACCACACCACACAGGTTAATAACGGATTGGCAACGCTTTACCTTTGAATTCATTCATTTGGCGCGTGCACTTTAAATCTATATGCGTGCACACACACACACACACACACACACACACACACACACACACACACACACACACACACACACACACACACACACACCACTGCACACGCACACTCAGTACACATTCGACACATGCAAGCACAGTGATTTTCCCGCATACCTGCAAAGGCGTGTCCCCAAAGAACCAAAAACAAAAAGAAGCAGGTCCAATCCATCCTACATGCATGCATGTAGTGATGCGTAGGATAAAGATACATCAAGAGCCCATGCTTATACAATTAACGCTTGCATGCACACTACGGTAGATGTAGATGCCATTTGAATGCAGACGTGTAGGCGGAGGTTCAATAGCGGGCAATACGTATACGGCGCGCGCAATTGAGCTGTTCTTTTGCCTCGATCGAAAGAGTAGTTAAAACGAACGAGCTGCGCTTTGACTTTTACGGGCTTCTATATTAGCGTTATGCCTGGTTTGAAAAAGGGAACGGACCATTCGGAGAAGGATAAATTACTTCTTTTCTTTCTCCCAATGATACAAATGCTATATGGTCACAGAGACTAACATTTAGGCCTCGGGGTACACTTAATCTAATAACGGTATTGTCAGCTATGGTGGCGGTGTGGTTGTGGGCGTACAGTAGTCAGGCAAAGAAGAGAGTCCCCAAGCCACACCGCCACCTTCACACGCATCGAATCCCTATCGTACATTTACCAACAACTTCGATTACCCCCCCCCCCCCCCAAGTTGGGTTTATAGTCCGACCTTAGCGTATTCACTATAAGGTCGAGCTAAAGGTCGAGCTATAACCCAAGCCAAGTGCTATAGATCGAGTAGGGGCTCAAGGCAGTTCTTCAGGGCACGTGCCTTATTCCTTAAAAGTGAAATTTTACGTGCAGCGCCTTTCTTAAATAACGAAAACCCTTACGTATAAATCCATATAGATTCCTGTGACATTCCTTAAATAATTATTATGACGCTTACGGTAACAATGCAAAAGTTGACCCCGGTAGGGAACTTATGTGCTCCCCATTACACTTCGGCTTGTCGGGAGGGCCCCCCCCCCCCCCCCCCCTTTCTCCTTTTTGTAGTAGTTCCTGTTTCATATTACAACTCCGACATTTTATTTCTCTCTAAAGAACCCTGCAAGGTTGTGTCTAAGATGTTGTATTTCCCTCCTCCATCCCTGTACCTGTGTCAGTCCACTCACCCCTGTTGGGATAACTGGGAACGCCTATGATATATACTATACTTGTATACCACGGTCATAACAAGAGGGGTCTCAACCGACCGTGTTATGTAAGAGAGCGAAAGATGAATAACCCCTTGCAGTTATGGCTCTAGCTAATTCGTCAGCCTTAACTTTCAAACAAACAATATAGACGGCAATGTCATGCATCCGATATCTATATCCGACAGCAGAATTTGCATGTATGCAGTCTTCACTCATTTAAACTCAAACGGGATCGCTTATTTGTATATCCTACCGCTATTTGGTGCAGGCTTTATACGAATAAGTTAACCGTTCCTTGCAAATGACTCACCTAGTTATAGCCTGCTTCTTTAAGTCCTGCATGATGAGAACGAATGAAGTATACCTTGTGACATTCCTGTTAAGGAGTGTGAAAAAAACTTGAATTTTTTTATTGCATTCATTATGAGTGCGCGCTAATGAATCTGTCCAGTTCACACAGCTAAACAACAGTATGTGAAGCTCATGTAATGCATACATGACATTATATATGGTACGGTTTATAAGCGCCCCCTTCCGCCCCGAACAAAAAAAAAAAAAAAGGCTCTTTCTAAACGTAATTTGTTGCGGCAGTATGTCAGGAAATAAAATGAATGAAAAAGATACGTGGGAGCGTAAGTTATTACGCTGGGTGGTGGGGCGGCTTATAAGCGACACTTTGTGGTACATGAAATGGCCAACGCGGAGCAGCTGCATGGACCTAGTGGAACGGATGCTATGCAATGGGAAATTTGATGCAATATAGTGCCTACAGTATTTACCTAGACCCAATGGCAGCACTGCCACGCTTAATTGCAAATGGTGTATATGTCATTCACAACCATCCGGACGTGGTCCTCCAGTCACTGGATACCTGGCCTCAGCTTCCTCCATCAGTGATCCCAGTGTGTTTGACTGCCTCAGTACCTCCCACCAGGTACGTGTCACTAATGGCCACCTCCACCCGTGCCGATACGTTTATAGGCATGTGCAACATTAATGCATGCGATATTAGTGCTGCATGGGGTTGTACCCCATTCATACTAATGAATTAAAACTAGTAATTAACAACACATTCATATATAGTTAGACTATCAACGATCAGGCAGAAAATAGCATTTGTCACTATCCTATTTCATGGTATGGTATATGATTCAAAATGTTAACATCCACTTTTAGGTACCTATAGTACAAGTTTTTAACTTTCAAATACTTTGGCCTGATACCTACAACATTAGGCGTTAATTTTCAGAGCTAATATACCAGCACACAAAGGAATCTCAGTACATCTACTAACCATTACATCTTTTGGCAACATTTAAACTGCAACTGAATGGAACTTATCACCGCAACCAAGTGAGTTTCAGTAGCTAGTGTGTTGCTATTCATAGCTAATGAAGGCAAAAGGTTTTAGAATGATACAGGGAAATGGTCCGGTAAAGAGTAAAATGAAGCACCAATGTAATGACCCTAAATGTATGGTGGTAGAAACACATGGAGCTTGGAGTAAGGAAGCCACTGCCATCTTTTCCACAATTGCCTCCAGACTTGCCACCTCCACGTGCCGGCCAAAGTCCGTAGTATTCCATGAGATCTATGGCCGGTTGAACCTCAACCTAGTCCATGCCAACTCAACAGCTGTCCTCTCTAGGATAGCTCCTCCATTATAGATGTATTTTGCCATGTGTTGTGTATATATTTATCTATACATATAATATATATATATACATGAGACAGTTCAAGACAAAATTTTGTGATTCATGTAAATATAAAAGGTATAAAAATGATAAATCTGCTTGCGGAAAGGAAGCAATATATGCATGCTGACTTCATTGTATGATTGTACATTAATTAAGTGGCTTCAATGACCACCACGACAGGGCAATTACGATTATATCCATGTTTAGATTTATATGTGCAGTTGCCTAATTTTTATGCATGCGCTCACGAAATTATTACTACGCATAGTGCGATCTTTAGAGAACATTAACGCCTATGTACTCTACTATATCGGTAATGCATATAGTACGCCAACGGAAAGACGAACTGATTTGCATACTGCGGGCATTATTTTCATGGCATTAACTGGGCTCAGTTATTTATATTCCATCGCGCTCTTTTTCTCTCCGTCATGGCGGCAGACAGCGCAGAAAACGGCGTGGGGAAGCTTGGAAAGTCCCTAATCCGTGTAAGCTTGGAAGTAAGGTCAGCATGGGGCGAAAAGTGGCTTGCTTCGGAATCGCTGACAACGAAGTCCCCGTCTACATTGGAAGAGAGAATTGCTTCAAATGGAGCGGTAGCTTTATTGGCGACAATTGTCACTGCACCGCCATTATCTGTAGAAGAAGTAACGGGAGGTTTTGAGAGTGATACAGCATCTTCGAATTCTTTAGCGGGAGGCTGTGAAAACATAGATATGTCTGCATCTGAAAACAGGTCATTGTCCTCATTCATGGGATTTAACGATGTTTTGCTACTTATATTCCATTGAGCTCTTTTTCTCTCTGCCATGGCGGCAGATAGCTGCAGCGCAGAAAATGGAGTTGTGAAGCGTGGAAAATCCCTAATCCGCGTAAGCTTGGAAGTAAGGTAAGTTTGGGGCGAGAAGTGGCTTGCTTCGGAATCAGTGACAACGAAGTCACCGTCTACATTGGAAGGAAGAATTGCTTCAAATGGAGCGGTAGCTCCATTGGCGATTATTTTCACTCCACCGCCATTATCTGTAGAAGAAGTAACGCGAGGTTTTGAGAGTGATACAGCATCTTCGAATTCTTTAGCGGGAGGCTGTGAAAACATAGATATGCCTGCATCTGAAAACAGGTTATTGTCCTCATTCATAGGATTTAACAATATTTTGGTCTGATTTTTTGGCAAGGTTTTGTTCCCAATTGATGGACTGCTTTGCTTATCCATTGATATTAACAAAGACTCCACTTTCTGTAACGATTTTGCACTCACGTGCTCCGCCATATTGCATTGAAAAGCGGATTCCGTCGAGGTAGTACCCTGCAACTGATGAAAGTTTGGCTGATCAAGTTTTTCATCTGATGTGGTCTGGTTGGGCTTTGCGTTTGTTCGGGACGAATTGGATTCTTGAGGATTACGGCCTGGAGTATTTATGAACAAACTATCTCCCTCGTGTAGGTTGGATGCAGCAGAGTTTTCAGTCTCCAGTGAGGATTTCGGAACTGGATTAAGTGACAACGTTGTTCGGGAAATATCATTAATCTGAGCAGTTAATTCAGATAAGGCATTTTTTGGAGAGCTTGATTGGTTTTGACTTTCCGCGCACAGTTCCGTCTTTGTCATCTTATTGCTATTGCTATTGTTTGCGTGCCAAATTTGTGTAATATTAGCAACTGTGCCTGGTTTTGGCCGTGAGTTGTCTATTCCCTTATCTTGGAGAAATTGTGGAGATGAAATGCTATTTTCCCTTGATGTTGATGGATTTTCTACATATATGGAAAGCTTTGACTCATTAACTGCAACGCCTAGTTTTTGCCCCCTTTTTTCTACGCTTGCTTCCTGAAGGGACAGGGAATTTGACGTTGTATCATATTTGGAAGGCAGAACTTGGTTACTCAATACTTCAACCTCATTACCGAATTTCTCTTGAGTTGATAGCTGCAACGAGTTGTTCTTCGTTGCAGAATCACTACATGGATTGGGGTGAAATGCTGGTACCTCATCTAAAGTAGGAATTAGTAAACCTTTGTGTTCAAAAAATATTAGTTCTTCAGCTCTAGTTTCATTTTTTGATAGATCACTTAGTTGAAGTCCCATCAATGAATTTGTAATGGAAATGTCTGATTCCCGCTCAATAATACTATCAACTTCTTCATTCCATTTCGTGGTTGCATTTGACAGGTTGCTTACTTGAGTTTGAATGGGACTGAGTTGAAAATCTTCAACTGTTTTAAATTTCTGATACTTTGCTTTCCTATGTTAGGAAGGGAGGGGTGAGCCATGCAGGAATGTAATATATTCTTAATCATTGCACGTTACATTGCACATTACTTCAATACACTACAATTACCTCTCCTTCTTGCGCCTTGCAAGTTTCAATCCCACCAGGAATAGATTAAAACAGCATAGGATTATTGCAGCTCCACCTGCAGCCATGCCCACCTGGAGCTCATAAGTGCTTGCTATTGTTTGGCTATTGCTGGGACTTGAGCAACCTACTGCACTTAAAGAAGGGATCTGGTAACTGCAAAATGATTTATCCACAGTTAGCATATTTAATGCTAGATAGTTAGATTGGTTTATCCAATTACGAAACAATTTCATTTCGTTAGATGCAACAGACCCCACCAGCAATATACTCATGTTATCATAGCAGTACACTTGTGGAGTAGTTATGGTGAAACTGCAGTTGCATGATATCGAAATTGCACCTTCGAGAGCCACTGTCAAATTATCAATGAAGGTTTGTCCCTGTGTGGATAATTCATCATTTATATTCATACATCACTATTCACAGAACAATGAAAAACTATAGTAAGGCATTAAGTTAGTATGAGAAATCATTATGAATATGAACCAACTCTAGCAAGACTGTTGATGAGCAGGCAGTAATAATTATCTCTATTTCGTTTTACTTGACCTTTTCTGTATCATAGCTGTGCACAACAACACACTAAACTCACTTTATTACAGTTAGAACTTCCAATCAGTCGGAGTTGAAAATATGAAATGCTGTTAATTGATGGAGTAGGACTCATAACTACCGAAAGAGATATTTGATCACATTTTTACATAAAAGAATTTCAGATCATACACATGCATGTGAGACCATGCGAATTGCAAGCATTCTGAATGCATTATAGCTTTAGTACAGGATGAGCTAAATGAGTTGAAGAACCGGAAATGAATAATGACAAGCGGAAAAAATCTGCAATTTAGAACTTAAAAAATTATTTACATTTTGTTCTAAACTACATACACAACCTTTAGCAGGAATGGCCAACTTTGGAAATATTATTTTTAAAAAGGATTAATTTACCAACGGGGACCACATTTTATTGTTGTGGAATTATTTTAAACAGACTGAATTAACCAAACGAATTATTAAATGAGATAAACTATCTTCGATCAACATTCTTGTGTCTTTTATGGTTGAATTCCATTAGAACAGATCAAAATTAATGAAGTTCTTTAAATGGGTAGTTTTTACCTCATAAATAAGATGATAACCATGCGTGTGCAAATACTTATGTCATCTCTTATCATAGCAAGCTTGTATTACATTTATATGTATTGCACACACATTACCTTCTATTGCATTAGAAGGGGACAATATGGTTGATACAGAGGTAGATTGTACCATTGGCTTAGTGGTGGAGACAAATGTGAGTGCCAAGGAAAATACGAATGGTGTAGAAGTCAATGTAATTGCAGGAATAGAAGTAGATACCATTGTAGATAAAGACGTTTCTACCTCACAAATAGGGGTTGAAACATATTTTTGTGTAGATGCTGCAATAGGTATAAGCATAGAAGTGGGCTTTATAGTAATGGTCAACATGGACAGGTATGCTGCAGTTGAAGTTAACACAGCAAAGGGTGTAGAAACGGATGTTGCTGTATACGCAGAAGTCGACATAAACATTGACATAGGAGTAGAGTTAAAACTAGGTGTGAGAGTTGGAATAATAGTTGATGTAGCAGAGGATTTTATCACTGGTGTTGATGTGGATACAAATGTTGGTGTTGATGTAGATTCAAATGTTGGTGTTGATGTAGATACAAATGTTGGTGTTGATGTAGATACAAATGTTGGTGTTGATGTAGATACAAATGTTGGTGTTGATGTAGATACAAATGTTGGTGTTGATGTAGATACAAATGTTGGTGTTGATGTAGATACAAATGTTGGTGTTGATGTAGATACAAATGTTGGTTTTGATGTAGATACAAATGTTGGTGTTGATGTAGATACAAATGTTGGTGTTGATGTAGGTGCAAATGTTGGTGTTGATGTTGATACAAATGTTGGTGTTGATGTAGATACAAATGTTGGTGTTGATGTAGATACAAATGTTGGTGTTGATGTAGATACAAATGTTGGTGTTGATGTAGATACAAATGTTGGTTTTGATGTAGATACAAATGTTGGTGTTGATGTAGATACAAATGTTGGTGTTGATGTAGGTGCAAATGTTGGTGTTGATGTTGATACAAATGTTGGTGTTGATGTAGATACAAATGTTGGTGTTGATGTAGATAGAAATGTTGGTGTTGATGTTGATACAAAATTTAAGGTTGATGTAGATATAATTTTTGGTGTTGATGTAGATCCAAATGTTGGTGTTGATGTAGATACAAATTTTAGGGTTGATGTAGATATAATTGTTGGTGTTGATGTAGATACAAATGTTGGTGTTGATGTAGATCCAAATTTTAGTGTTGATTTAGATACAGATGTTGGTGTTGAAGTTGATATTAATGTTACACGTGTTAAGGTTGAAACAAATTTTGGTGTTGGAGCTGATTGCATCGAATATGTGGAAGTCAATGTAGGTGTTGAAGTGGAGACTGCTGGTGCAGGTTTTGCTGTAGAAGTGAACAGTTGCGTGTTACTATTTGCTAAAACCATTTGGGTAGATAAGTGATGCATGCATAAGTTTTACCCAATAATTGGTTTGGTAGTCACTTAAAATTGCCTACTGGCAGATTTCAAAATGCTTGACAACCTAATGCATTAACTAGTATAAATACATTAAAATCTGTGCGATATATTTGCAAGACCATACTTAGTGCAAAGGCAAGTGAAAAGAAAAATTTACATAACCTGTTGCCGTGCGTAAATTTTAATATGCTAATTATTTTCTCTCTTGTCCATATTTGAAGCCAATTTGTAATGCAATTTTGCATGGATATATAATGTTTGTAGTACTTTTCAAGGATTTTGTAGCGTTCTACTCTCCTATGAATATCTCATCATAGCCACATACTATCACACAGTATAAGCACATGTAGTACTGCGATTCTCTTTATAGGCTTAGCGGCCACAGCACGCACTAGCTTCGTCCTCAGACAGTTGTTTATAGTCAAGTTTGTGGGGAGGATATAATTAGAAGTTGACTGTACTCAAAAGCTATCGTGGGAATCGTGAAAAGTGCTATGTAAATTTCAAAGAGGCAAAGGTGTCCCGAGGGGGGGGGGAGGATTTGGGGGTTTAAATGTATAAGTTGATGGAAGTGTTGCTGTGTTAGTTACTGTGGCCTTCGATGTCACTTTAGCTGTTGAAGTTGACTTTATCGTAGATGTAGTAGTTAATTTTATCGTTGCTGTTGGTGTGAAAGTGGATAAAAACGTCATTGTGGACTTTGATGTCACCGTAGCTGTTGAAGATGACTTTTTTGCAGATGTGGCAATAAATTTAATCGTTGCTGTTGGTGTGAAAGTGGATAAAAACGTTTGTGTGGACTTTGATGTAACTTTAGCTGTTGAAGTTGACTTCATTGTGGATGTAGTAGTTAATTTTATCGTTGCTGTAGCGTAGGTTGTTATCTTAGCTGTGGAAGTGGCCTTTATCCGTGCTGTTGTTGAAGTAGATTTTGTGGTAGCTACAGCAGTTGATATTGTCTTAAATGTAAACATTGATAAAATACCTGATGTTGAACTTGACGGCGATGCTAATTGGAGGATTGCTATAGTAGTATCATGAAGCTAAAGCATTATAACATGCTATATGGAACGCTAGATGAGAAAATTAATGGACTTTGTGGATTCATATATATATAAATTCCGAAATATGTCAGGTTCCTACTTTTGACGCAACATACCACACCATGTGGTATACGTCAACAATACATTTTGTTGCCTTACTCATGTGGAGTACCGACGTTACAAGGTCCGATACCCCAAAACGGCCACATCTTCATGTAGGAGCGTCCAAATCGTTTCAAATTAGCCCATCTACGTAGAAGAGTCCTGTCGCTATTGATTTCTTCTGTTCGTTAATTTTTACTTTTTCTGATACGGACATATAGCTGTGCAGAGTGCATGTACGATTTCTAGCTCGATCGCGCCAATTATTTAGGCACCCGCCTCCCATATACATTGAATGTCTAAATCACTGGCGCGAATCGAGCAGGAAAACCGTGCACGCACTTTGCACAACTATATCTCCGGAATGGATGAAGTAAAAATTAACGAACAGAACAAATCAATAGCAACAGGGTCCTTCTAAGTATAGAATTTGAAGCGATTTGAACCTCCTCATGAAGATGTCCAGGCAGTTTGGAACCCTATGGGGTATCGGATCTTGTAACGTCGGTACCCCATATATGACCAAAATGGATTTTTACAAATAAAAATAGTGTGGTATGTTGTGTTAAAAATAGGAACCCGATAGCGTTAAGATATATCAATTTGATTTGGATGCTATATATATAAATCCTCAAGGCCCATTTTCTCGTGTATATATATATATATATATATATATATATATGTATAATTATGTGTGTTATTTATGAGTTCAGTTCAATAATACGTTTTAACTTGGATTGTTGGAGATCAAGCGGCGTTACATATATTTACACACCTACACACACACAATACACACAGATACACATGCACACACGTTCGCGCACAAAGAATACGTACACCACACCACACAGGTTAATAACGGATAGGCAACGCTTTACCTTTGAATTTCATTATTATGGCGCGTGCCATTTAAATCTATGCATGCGTGCACACACACACACACACACACACACACACACACACACACACACACACACACACACACACGCCACTGCACATGCACACTCAGTACACATTTGACATATGCACACACATGCAAGCACAGTGATTTTCCCGCATACCTGCAAAGGCGTGTCCCCAAAGGACCAAAAATAAAAAGAAGCAAGTCCAATCCATCCTACATGCATGCATGTAGTGATGCGGAGGATAAAGATACATCAAGAGCCCATGCTTATACAATTAACACTTGCATGCACACTACGGTAGATGTAGATTCCATTTGAATGCGGAGTGTGTGCGGAGGTCCAATAGCGGACAATACATATACGGCGCGCGCAATTGAGCTGTTCTTTTGCCTCGATCGAAAGAGTAGGAGTAGTTAAAACGAACGAGCTGCGCTTTGACTTTTACGGGCTTCTATATTAGCGTTATGCCTGGTTTGATAACGGAGCGGACCATTTGGAGAAGGATAAATTACTTCTTTTCTTTCTCCCAATGATGCAAATGCTATATGGTCACAGAGGCTAACATTTAGGCCTCGGGGTACACTTAATCTAATAACGGTATTGTCAGCTAAGGTGGCGGTGTGGTTGTGGGCAAACTCCGCATACAGCAGTCAGGCAAAGAAGAAAGTCCCCAACTCCCAAGCCACACCGCCACCTTCACGCGCATCGAATCCCTCATCGAATCCCTGTCGTACACTTATCAACCCCCCCCCCCCCCCCCCCCCCCCAGCGTATTCACTATAAGGTCGGGCTAAAGGTCGAGCTATAATCCAAGCCAAGTGCTATAGAACGAATCCATGGGGTGTAGGGGCTCAAGGCAGTTCTTCAGGGCACATGCCCTATTCCATAATAGTGAAATTTACGTGCAGCGCCTTTCTTTAATAACGAAAACCCTTACGCATAAAATCCATATAGATTCCTGTGACATTCCTTAAATAATTATCATGACGCTTACGGTAACAATGCAAAAGCTGGCCCCGGTAGGGAACTTATGTGCTCCCCATTACTCCCTGGCTGGTCGGAAAGGGTACCCCTCCCACACCCAGGCCCTTTATAGTAGCTTTGGACTGTATGAAGTATGTCCCAACGTACCGTACAAAACGATGCTCCGGGTTACGTAACTGGTCGTAGGGTTAAGATTATTATCGCATGGTAAGAGAGCGTTAGATGAATAGCCCTTCAGCATGGCTCTAGCAAATTAGCCTTAAATTTCAAACAGATCGAAATATATTTAACTCTTTGACTAACAACAAGAGAGTGGTCGGTACTCGATATCTATCTGAAAGCATAATTTGCACGCACTCACAAATAATCATTTAAATTCGAACACAACTCGTACGATAGGGGTATAGCTACATGTATATCCTACCGCTATTTGGTGCTGATGCAGGCTTTATACGTTAACTGCTCCTTGCAAAACACTCACCTAGCTTGCTCCCGATGAACGAATTAAGTATATCGTGTGACATACCTGTTACGGAGTGTGAAAAAAATTAAAGCGCGTGAATTTTATTATTCTATCCTTATGTGTGTGTGTTCGCGCACTAATGAATCTGACCAGCTAAGCAACATATATATGTATAGTACTGCCTACACGGCATTATATATGTACCGTAGGTACCGTTTATACCCCCCCCCCCCCCCCCCCCGCCCCCAACGGCTCGTTATAAGCGTGGGCAATTCCGTAACCTCGAATGTCTCCACAAATTTAATGGTACACTTACATAAAAAGATGCGCGGAAGCGTTTAGCGATAACGAAGACAGACACGGGGGCGTTTAAACACGAGCCATTTTAGTTTTCGTTGGGGGTGGGGTGCTTGTATAGTTGGATGTGCCCCGACTACCGCGTTTGGTCGGGTAGTCTATTCATGTACCTAGATTTGTTCTGCATGGAGTGGTACATAATATCTTTCTGAATACCGCTATAGGCTATTTCCTTATCGTGAGTGCGAGGTTAAGTGGCGGGAATTACTAGCTGGGTTCGGAGAAACAGCTATATACATGCATCAAGATAAGAGTAGCACGCGAAATCTCTTCTTAAAATTATACTTCTTCTGCGCAATCTCAGGATAGTGAAATAAAGAGGATTGCGCATAAAATTAAATCTATGCATTGCGCTGACAATTGGATAATTTCAATATTGGCTATATACTTTCTCCGGGTGGCCACACGCTGCATGCATGTGTATAAGGCAATTCCTACTGTGATTAGTGTAACAAGCTCTGCATTTGCCATGTGCTGGTTAGAATGTCTGACTTATCATGTATTGTATGTGACCTAGCTGTGGTCGGCCACGGACCACTTATGGCAACCAAAATTTGCCAGAAGTGGTCCGGGTGTATTGACCACACCTTGCCTTATATTATGAACTCTCTCGGTTTGTTCCGCTTTATGTTCAGTTGTGCACATCTAATATAGTTGTTAGTATATATGGTTCCAAGCGCTCGTTTAGCGGCAACTTACGGCTGGCATATAGGCTTTTTATAAAGTATATATAAAGCTTAATAGCTTTTAACTTCACTTATGGCAACCGAAAGTGGACCGGGGTATGTGCAGCTAGTGAAAAGTGGTCCGCCCAGACCAGTTTATGCCCGCGGACCAATTTTCGCGTGACAGACCCTATCTTGTACCCTATTTGTATTCGTTACTGAACATATAAATGCATACAATGCAAGACTGATACAGAGTGTACGATTACTGTGTGGACATTTTCTATCATCGCATTTGCTTACCTGCGCTCAGTTATTTATATTCCATTGAGTTCTCTTCTTATCTGTCATGTCGGCAGACAGCGCTGAAAATGGAGTTGTGAAGCGTGGAAAATCCCTAATCCGCGTAAACTTGGAAGTAAGGTAAGTTTGCGAGAAGTGGCATGCTTCGGAATCGCTGACAACGAAGTCCCTGTCGATACTGGAAGAGGAGAGGATTGCTTCAATTGGAGATGTAGCTGCTGATGGGGATGCTCCATGAGCGACAATTTTCAATGCACCCTGATTATCTGGAGAAGAAACAGCGGAAAGTTTGGAGCTTGATATGGCACCTTCGAATACTTTAGCATGCAGGAGGCAATGAAAACATAGAAATGTCGCCATCTGAAAGGCTCACTGAAAACAGGTCATTGTCCACTTTCGTGGGATTCAATGATGTTTTGGCCGATCGATTTTTCGGCGAGTTATTGTTCTCAATTGATGGGTTGCTATGCTTATCCATTGATAGTGGCAACAAAGATTGCTCTTTCTCCAACGATGTTGCAATTACGTGCACCGCCATACTGTTTTGAAAAGCGGATTCCATCGAAGTGGTACACTGCAACTGACGAGACATTGTCTGATAATGTTTCTCATCTGATGTGGCCTGCTTGGGTTTTGCTTTTGTTCGGGACGTATTGTATTCTCTATTAATGAACAAATTGTCTCCTCTTCTATGCTAGAAGCCAGAGCAGCAGTTTTTTCAGCCTTCGGTGATGATTTGCGGACTGCATTAAGGGATGATTTTTTTTTTGAAATATCATGTATTTTAGCCGTTGATTCATTTTTGGAGAGCTTGATTGGTTTTGGCTGTCACTGCGCAGTGCTGTCTTTGGCTTCTTACTTCTATTGCCAGAACTTGCCTGCCAGCTTTGTGCTATATTAGCAACTGTGCCTGGCTTTGGCCGTGAGTTGTCTATTGCCTTATCTTGGAGAAATTGTGGAGATGAAATGCTATCTTCCCTCGATATTGAAGGATTTTCCATGTAGCTGGAAGGCTTTGACTCATTAACAGCAATATCTAATATTAACCCTGTGCTTTCTACATTTGCTTCCTGATGAGACAGAGAATTTTGTGCTGTATCATGTTTGGTAGGCAGAGCGTGGTTCCTCAATACTTACACCTCATTAGCAAATTTCTCTTGAGTTGATTGCTGCAATGAGTTGTTTTTCTGCATGGGAGAATCACTACTTGGATTAGTGGCTGCCTCATCTTCAGTAGGAATTAGTAATCCTTTGTGATATTCAGACAAAATTAGTTCTTCATCTTTAGCTACATTTTTTGTTAGATAATTTTGCTGAAGCCCTATCGGTACATTTGTAAAGGAAATGTCTGATTCCCGGCGCTCATTATCAACTCCGTCATTCCCTTTAATGGTTGCATTTGACAGTATGCTCACTTGGGTTTGAATGGGACTGAGTTGAAAATCTTCTACGTGGCATGTATCCGGTTTTGCAAATTGGGCACTACACGTATTTAATAACGTGCACGTGCGTACTATAATCATTCTTGTGTTTCGATCGTTGTAGATTTGACGCTCTTTGTAACTTTGAAGATGTTTTTCTCAAAATGCCTTCACGTCAGGAAAAGAAGAAAGCCAAACGACGAGCAAAGTACCTCAAAACTCGAGACGACGTATTAGATTCAGCCCGAGCGGAACTACAAAGCAGAGCCTGAAAAGAAACGGACCTCTCGACGCGCAAGGAATCGAGCAGATTCCGAAAAGAAACGGATCTCTCGACGTGCAAGGTATCGAGCAGATCCTGAAAAGGAACGGACTGCTAAAAGACAGCGATATTGCCATAGTCCTGAACGTGCATCTCGCTCGGCGAAAAGAGTTAAGGTCACTCAAAGGTATGTCGTACGTTTACAACCTCCCTCTCATATCTAGATGGATTACTTAACATGCTATGGCTCATAATCGGGTATGAATAAAAATCAATGAAACAGCCTGTATGGCAGGCTAAATCTTAACCTTGTTAAAGCAAATGCCACTGCAATGCTGTCTAGATGCTTTGCCTCGGACATGTGCATGCACTGTTTAGATTAGGTAGTTTCTTATTTTATTATGATATGTCATGTTATAATTTTCTGAAACATGTATATAGAAGTAATGAAACAAGTAAATAAAAAACATTCTCTATGACAGTTGGTGGCATATAGGATTTGAAGGCAATGGTGGTGTAAAAAGGAAGGAAACAAGGGTCTAATAATAAGGGAAAATGGAATAGTCCTATATTTAGCACATTTCTATATGTAGGATATATAGTATGCTGTTCGTGGGCTAAATATAGGACTATTCCATTTTCCCTTATTATTAGACCCACTTTTTACACCACCATTGCCTTCAAATCCTATATGCCACCAACTTTCTCAGAGAGAATGTTTTTTATTTACTTGTACAACCTCATGATCACGCATTATAGGGTCTGATACAGCCTTCCGCGCTTTTGATGTGTGTGTGTGTGTGTGTGTGTGTGTGTGTGTGTGTGTGTGTGTGTGTGTGTGTGTGTGTGTGTGTGTGTGTGTGTGTGTGTGTGTGTGTGTGTGTGTGTGTGTGTGTGTGTGTGTGTGTGTGTGTGTGTGTGTGTGTGATACAGCCTTCCGAACTTTTGATGGGGGGGGGGGGGGGGGGGGGGGGGGGCGCAGCGATGTATTTAGTACCATGATCGCCGCTTTCAAGACATATATGTAGGTTTATTCTAATCACACCCGATAGCAACAAAATGGAAAGGAATTAAGTGATTATCCATCTGTCCCACTGTGTGCGCACACTCGTATCACATACTGTGCGTACGTCTACTGCGTGATATTTTAACTATCTATTAATACAATGGAAGTTCTTAAAAACATAGCGCTCCCTGCAATAAGCTCAAGGTGTTCACACTGCTTCAAAATATTTTTTGCTGTGGGGGGGGGGGGGGGGGTTGATTTATTTATGAGTGATGTTGACCGTATCGGGTGTGATTAGAATAAACCTACATATGTTATTGAAAGCGGCGACCATGGTACTAAATGCATCGCTGCGGCATACACTGGAGAACTGTGCGATCCAACAAGTAATACTTCAATTCTGTGAAGGGTGGAACCGATTCTTCAAATTGGAAGTGTTAAAGGCGTGCAATAGTTGCTTGATGTATCAGCTCTATGTTTCTCTCAGGAGCAGACAACAGATCTTTCAGGTTTGGACATAAAATAGACCGTGGAATATTGTGATGAGAAACGCAACTCATTTACCTCACGTTCATTAGAAAAATGGGCCCAATAGTTCAATAAATTCGAAACCTTTATTTGCATTAAAACTATCTTCATTCAATTTTTACTTCAGTGGTGAGACCTTAGCCAAACTTGTGACCAGGTCCGATCCATGCACGTATATAGGTGTCCATGATTGGATGGGACCCAGCAATTGCTTGATGCATCTCTTGACAGGTGTATTCAGGTCCCTTCTTCCACCCGGTTTGCATACATGTAGGGACTGGATATAGGAGGGCTAAGCACTCCACCACGCTGCTCTGCTTTATTGCCTCATGCTTATCATCTGCAAAAAAAACCATTGAGAGAGCGAGTGAGCGAGTGAGTGAGTGAGTGAGTGAGGGAGTGAGGGAGTGAGTGTGTGAGTGAGTGAGTGAGTGAGTGAGTGAGTGAGTGAGTGTGTGAGTGAGGAGTGAGTGAGTGAGAGTGAGTGGGTGAGTGGGTGAGTGAGTGACTGAGTGAGTGCGTGAGTGAGCGAGTGAGCGAAAAGCGAGTGACCGAGTGATTGAATGAGTAAGTGAGTGAGTGAGTTAGTGAGTGACTGAGTGATAGAGAGAGAGGGAGAGAGACAGGGAGGGTGAGAGGGAGGGAGAGGAAGGGAGAGGGAGGGAGAGGGAGGAAAAGGGAGGGAGAGGGAGGGAAAGGGAGGGAGAGGGAGGGAAAGGGAGGGGGAGGGAAGGAGAGGGAGAGGGAGAGGGAGAGGGAGAGGGAGAGGGAGAGGGAGAGGGAGAGGGAGAGGGAGAGGGGGAGGGAGAGGGAGAGCGAGAGGGAGGGAGAGAGAGAGGGGGGGAGAGGGAGGGGGGGAGAGAGAGAGAGAGAGAGCGATTATTCATATTTATTTTAAGTTTATTCATACGATCCATAATAGGAGAAATACACACGCCAAGCTAGCTGTCGCTGCATTTCTCTGCTCGGTGGGAGGGGAAGAGTAATCAAGCTGCCTTGATACAAGGTAAGAGCTTAAAAAAATTGTACAACCTAACACTTAAGTGTAATAACCGTGCTTCGCATTGTTTTAGCACTCACGAGCGAGTTCCTGATAATCTATATATTATCTCTGCTTTTGTGTGCTAGCTTGGGCGCACGGTACACGTATATACGTATAGAGCTGGGTTTAACACGGCATGAAACAATAAGTAAATTTTACTTTAGTGGTGAGGCCTTAACCAAACTTACAATCTGGTTAGTGCACGGCTGAGAATATGGGATGGTCTATAGAGAATAGCGCAGGACCACACTAGGGAGAATGATCGATCACACTAGCGAGAATGATCGATGCATGACATTTGATACAAGTCATGGTGGAACTGTATGGCAGGTTCCATGGTTAATAAACAAGGCCAGCTGGGTTTACAACATGTGACGTTGCATCAGCATCGATGACATTATTGCGCAATTAATGCCATGACTCCATCGCGCATGAGGTTGGAGATCACACACTCAGCAGCTAGCATACTCTTTGAATACAATTCAAGTCTAATCCAGAGTAATTGACGCTGGCAAACGTTTACATTGTAAGCAAAGCATAATTAAACCCACCCGATGGAAATATGATGGGCCAGTTGATACGGTCCATACACCTATATATTATTTGTTCGCTCATTGTGATGGATCGATCTAGCGCGCCGCTCCTTCCCTCTAGCTGCCAGATATCCAACACCCGTACTAGACCAAGGAATACGTGCATAGTACACATTATATATAGCAAAAGGTCCTAATAAACGCCCCTCTAGACCTGCTATTCAGTCTCTTTTAGCACCTGATTCATCCTTTGTCAGGGTGGTAGGTCGTGAACCCTGACACTTCTCACTTCTTCTCCTGCGACAAATATCATTTGTCGAACGCTCACACCGGCCTATACTGCTTCCGATATCATGACCTCCAGTCTATCACATTCCTTAGTCTATATCCTTCTCCTGCGACAAACACCGCCGTTTGTCGATTGCGTATTCCCATCGCCCTCTTCGTACCTCTTCAGCGCCCGTTCACATACATCTTTCCGCACAGTCACTCCACCCGTACCGTGCATGATGGCAACCGAAGGTCTTTCTACGTTCGGGAACGGCTGCACCATGCATCCTCAGGTTCTCCACTTTTGAGTACCGCTATAGCCTTCTCTCTCAGCCGGCTACCCTCAGGTCTACCACTGTTGGATATGCTGCCAGCCTTCCTTCTTAGGTCCACCTCGATCAGTCCCATCACCACACTCATTCCGGATCCATGGGTCTCCCTGCACAACTGTCAGGGATGGATCCCACCGCTGCCACCATATGTGATGGATCGATCTAGCCGCAGCCTGCACGCCGCTCCTTCCCTCTAGCTGCCAGATATCCCAACACCCGTACCAGACCAAGGAATACATGCATAGTACACATTATATATAGCAAAAGGTCCTAAGAAGCGTCCTTCTAGACCTGGAGGCTCCCGCTGCTATTCAGTCTCTTTTAGCACCTGATTCATTCTTTGTCAGAGTGGTAGGTCGTGAACCCTACACTCATGCACGTAATTGTATTAGTTTTGGTATTGACCATAAACATCTACGGTATGACTAACAGGAGCCAACTATACTCCTCAACAATGCACGTTATTAATGCCTTTAATGATTTGGATTTCAAGTTAGCTTATTTTTATTTTGCAAAATCGAGTCGCTTTTTGAAAGTTTTCGAACAAACAGTTTATTAGGGCAAGGAGAAGTTACAATCCCTAACATGTGCTGTTGACGTGCGTATTCCACCAGGTTTATGATTCGGAAGCTAACTTAACTAACGTATACGTATTATAAGTCTACTTTGCTTTGAACCTATATTACTTTTAGCCGGCTAAACCTTATTTCGACGTACAGTGGTTAAACTGTTGATGCATTGAAGGCCATGTATGTAGAATGTAGAAGTAACAATGCGGGACTTGCATCACAGTTTAGACGATGGTGCCAATAAAGGTTGTTATTTAAAATGCTGTTTCCTCTGTATTTTCACAGAATGGATTGGTCGTGTTTCCTGTTGTGTTTGGCTCTCTCTGCACAAGCCAATGCTGGTAAGTCACCATAACACATTAATGGCTCACATCACAGTATCGTGCAATACAAGGAATATGCATGGAACAAAATCGGGCTTCTGGGTTTATATAATTTTTAAATGCATATGTTACCTAAATGAATATATATCTTCACAGCCGTACAACCCTTTCCTCTCAAATCTCGTATGAATTTATGTGCTCCATAACTCTTTTCGTTGCCGTGAGTACAAAGTTCACGAACCCGATGGGTTAGAATTCCAGGTGTGAGCGTCCCAAGAGTGCACACTTTCCCGCTCGATTCGCGCCTATGATTTAAGCAAACCACGTCCCATTCGATGCACGGGCCCCTACATCTTGGCGCGAATCCAGCGGGAAATTTTTCACATTTTTTAAACACCAGTATCCTCGTAACGGATAAAATTCAAGTCAACGATCTGAACAATTTCGTACCTCTAAAAGTGGAATTCTAACCGGATGAGTTGGTGTACTTTGTACTCATAAATACGAAAATATTTATCTGCAGCACCAAAATCGGTTTACAAAGAGACAAATGGTGTGGGACCAGTAGGACATTTGGAAGTAGCGTTGTAATGCTAATTATGTATCATACAATTTTTTATTATAACCCCAGTAAGCCGATTTTTCTGGACACTATTTGAGCTGCTTCTGTTATTAATTCTTTTTTCACGTGTTTATATTAGATGATTGATTAGTTGCACAAAAAGTATCACAGGAATTGCAATTGAGATATGGCAGAGATGATGCATTATGTAAACTTATATTAAATTGAAATTTTAGCATATGTCCGTTTCCACAAATTTAGCTGGAACTGCTTCTATGTCTACCACAATAGCAAGATCTGTATCTACAACCACCAGGACAGGTAATGTATAGCTATGAATGCATTTGCGCACTGAGTATTTTACGTTTTAAAAACGCATAGCTTCTATCCGAATGCTAGGGGTATTGACTAGATATGACAGAAATAAAATGCAAGTTACAAAAAGCATCAGATAAACAATATTAGGTAAAGCATTCTCAACAAAGCTTGTGTAATACAAAAGGTGCGGAACAGCAGTGGTGTAGGGCAACAGTGGTGTAGGGCAAAGTGGTGTAGGGCAACAGTGGTGTAGGGCACCAGTGGTGTAGGGTAACAGTGGTGTAGGGTAACAGTAGTGTAGGGCAACAGTGGTGTAGGGCAAAGTGGTGTAGGGTAACAGTGGTGTAGGGCAACAGTGGTGTAGGGTAACAGTGGTGTAGGGTAACAGTGGTGTAGGGCAACAGTAGTGTAGGGCAACAGTGGTGTAGGGCAAAGTGGTGTAGGGCAACAGTGGTGTAGGGTAACAGTGGTGTAGGGCAACAGTGGTGTAGGGTAACAGTGGTGTAGGGCAGCAGTGGTGTAAGGCAACAGTAGTGTAGGGCAACAGTGGTGTAGGGCAGCAGTGGTGTAGGGTAACAGTGGTGTAAAGCAGCAGTGGTGTAGGGCAACAGTGGTGTAGGGTAACAGTGGTGTAGGGCAACAGTGGTGTAGGGCAGCAGTGGTGTAGGGCAACAGTGGTGTAGGGTAACAGTGGTGTAGGGCAACAGTGGTGTAGGGCAACAGTGGTGTAGGGCAGCAGTGGTGTAAGGCAACAGTAGTGTAGGGCAACAGTGGTGTAGGGCAGCAGTGGTGTAGGGTAACAGTGGTGTAAAGCAGCAGTGGTGTAGGGCAACAGTGGTGTAGGGTAACAGTGGTGTAGGGCAACAGTGGTGTAGGGCAGCAGTGGTGTAGGGTAACAGTGGTGTAGAACAGCAGTGGTGTAGGTAACAGTGGTGTAGGGCAACAGTGGTGTAGGGCAACAGTGGTGTAGAACAGCAGTGGTGTAGGGCAACAGTGGTGTAGGGCAGCAGTGGTGTAGGGCAGCAGTGGTGTAGGGCAACAGTGGTGTAGGGTAACAGTGGTGTAGAACAGCAGTGGTGTAGGTAACAGTGGTGTAGAACAGCAGTGGTGTAGGGCAACAGTGGTGTAGGGTAACAGTGGTGTAGGGTAACAGTGGTGTAGGGTAGGGCAGCAGTGGTGTAGGGCAACAGTGGTGTAGGGCAGCAGTGGTGTAGGGTAACTGGTGTAGTGTGCCAACAGTGGTGTAGGGCAACAGTGGTGTAGAACAGCAGTGGTGTAGGGCAACAGTGGTGTAGGGCAACAGTGGTGTAGGGCAACAGTAGTGTAGGGCAACAGTGGTGTAGGGTAACAGTGGTGTAGGGTAACAGTGGTGTAGGGTAGGGCAGCAGTGGTGTAGGGCAACAGTGGTGTAGGGCAGCAGTGGTGTAGGGCAACAGTGGTGTAGGGCAACAGTGGTGTAGAACAGCAGTGGTGTAGGGCAACAGTGGTGTAGGGTAACAGTGGTGTAGGGTAACAGTGGTGTAGGGTAGGGCAGCAGTGGTGTAGGGCAACAGTGGTGTAGGGCAGCAGTGGTGTAGGGTAACTGGTGTAGTGTGCCAACAGTGGTGTAGGGCAGCAGTGGTGTAGGGCAGCAGTGGTGTAGGGTAACTGGTGTAGTGTGCCAACAGTGGTGTAGGGCAACAGTGGTGTAGGGCAACAGTGGTGTAGGGCAACAGTGGTGTAGGGCAACAGTGGTGTAGGGCAACAGTGGTGTAGGGCAGCAGTGGTGTAGGGTAACTGGTGTAGTGTGCCAACAGTGGTGTAGGGCAACAGTGGTGTAGGGCAACAGGGGTGTAGGGCAACAGTGGTGTAGGGCAGCAGTGGTGTAGGGCAACAGTGGTGTAGGGCAGCAGTGGTGTAGGGTAACTGGTGTAGTGTGCCAACAGTGGTGTAGGGCAACAGTGGTGTAGGGTAACAGTGGTGTAGGGCAATAGTGGTGTAGGACAACAGTGGTGTATAAAAGAAAGGAAACAAGGCTATGTGAAAATGCTCCTATACTTTATATTGTCGCTGAGTGCACAGTTCTTTTCGCCTCTTTTACACCATCATTGTCTTTCAATCCTATATGAATTGCAAAAATATTTTTATATGCTAGCCTGTTAATGATTATTAAAATTCATGGCATAGTTATGATATCTGCTTTGGTCAAGCTCCCAGTTACCATTCCATTTCCATTTCATAGTCATATGCTTTGTTTTTATCTCACAGTATACAGATGTATAGTGCAGCACTACTCACAAAAGTCACAAAAGCGAAAATATTTATCTGCGGCACCAAAATCGGGTTTACAAAGAGACAAATGGTGTGGGACCAGTAGGACATTTGGAAGTAGCATTTTAGTGTCAATGATGTAACATTTAAACTTACGTATAAAGCACATTACATAGAATAATTCAAAAGATATCCTGAAGGCCAAGGGAGGGAGCACAGCTTGCCAATAAGGCTCTAGTCACGGCCCAAACCAGGGTGAAGTTCAGCCTGCTGTATAGCTCTGTGAACACCTTACCTTTGTGGGAAGAGGTGATGATGGCCAGGTGAGAAGCTAGGCGAGAGAAAGTAGATTGGGCTTCCCTACCCCCGTTTCTATAAGTCTCTACCGCAAGTGGGATACACACCCAACCCAGCTCTGAACACTTGGGGTCATTTTCTCTATGCTTCCTCCTGGCCTCCACCTCCTTCGCTGCAGCCCCTACAGACAAGCTTGCTGCTGTTAGCATAGAAGGGATTAAGGGATAGGTCACTGTGATGTCAAGGGCAGCATGTTTCCCTCTCTCCCAATTGAGGACAAGTACTAACATACAATTTTTATATTGATAAAATTATAACCCCAGAAGGCCGATTTTTCTGGACACTGTTAGAGCTGCTTCTGTTATTAATTCTTTTTTCATGTGTTTATATTAGGTGATTGATAAGTTGCACAAACAGTATCACAGGAATTGCAAATGATATATGGCAGAGATGATGTATTATGTAAACTTATATTAAATTGAAATTTTAGCATATAAACAAATGTCTGTTTCCACAAATATAGCTGGATCTGCTTCAATATCTACCACTATAGCAAGATCTGTATCTACAACCACCAGGACAGGTAATGTATAGCTATGAATGCATTTGGGCACTGAGTATTTAAAATTCTTTTAAAAACGTATGGCTTCTATCAGAATGCTAGGGGTGTTGACTAGATATGACAAATTAAATGCAAGTTAACAAAAAAGCATCAGATAAACAATATTATGTAAAGCATTCACAACAAAGCTTGTTGAATACAGAATGTGTGGAGCAGCAGTGGTGTAGGGCAACAGTCATGTAGGGTAACAGTGGTGTAGGGTAACAGTGGTGTAGGGCAACAGTGGTGTAAGGGAACAGTGGTGTAAAATAAAGGAAACAAGGCTGAGTGAAAATGCTCCTATACTTTATATTGTCGCTGAGTGCACAGGTCTGTTTCATTTGTTTTCACCTCTTTTACGCCATCATTGTCTTTCAATCCTATTTAAATTGCAAAAATATTTTTATACGCTAGCCTGTT
This sequence comes from Eunapius fragilis, assembly GCA_963681505.1. Lineage (NCBI taxonomy): Eukaryota > Metazoa > Porifera > Demospongiae > Spongillida > Spongillidae > Eunapius > Eunapius fragilis. The sequence continues at coordinate 9,106,849 of OY811978.1, read as the reverse complement.
AATGATTTTTTAAAATTCATGGCATAGTTATGATATCTGCTTTGGTCAAACTCCCAGCTACCATTCCATTTCCTTTTCATAGTCATATGCTTTATTTTTATCTCACAGTATACAGGTGTATAGTGCAGCACTCTTTGCATGTATTCATATGTAGAACAGGACTCCAATAGGCCAATACTTGAATAACCTTGAAAATTCTAATACTAAGAGTGCTGTACATATGTACAGTACACATACTGTGTGATTATAAATGGCTATGAAGAGGAATATTTAATGGGGCAATACAGTAAAACAAGCCTTCATTTTTTTACCCCTTTGCTTTGCAATCCTATGTCACACAAACATTCTTGAAGACAATGTCTTATTCCTTACTAATTAATTTAGTGCCACAAGTATTTTGAAATATGCTAGTGGACAATTAACTCCATTTTCAGTGACTACCACAACTTAATTGTTTCACAACTACTTTTGAGTGTAATTGGTGTTCTCTCTCATTAATCCTACAGCTGTAATCACTCCTACAAAGACAACGGCTAAAGCAACTTCAACAGTTCTATTGTACACTTCTACAGCAAAAACAACATCCACTCCAAAATCTGCATCGACGTCTACACCAGTAGCAGTGTTGACATCCACAATGACACTTATTTTGTCTTCCACTCCAGCATTTCTCTCATCTTCTACACCAAAAATTACTTCCACTTCTACACCAATATTCTTATCAACTTCTGCCCCAACATTTTTATCAACTGCTACACTAGCAATTTCTTCAACTTCTACACCAACATTCCTATCAACTTCTACACCAACATTTGTATCAACTTCTACACCAACATTCTTATCAACTTCTACACCAACATTTGTATCAACTTCTACACCAACATTCTTATCAACTTCTACACCAACATTTGTATCAACTTCAACACCAACATTCTTATCAACTTCTACACCAACATTCTTATCAACTTCTACACCAGTGTTTGTTTCAACATCTAACCCAACACTTGTATTCACTTCTATTCCCACAATCACATCAACTTCCACACTAATTATTGCCACATCAAAAGGTGATAGTGATGATAATTTTGTGCATTTAATACAATGCATTGTTATAAAAGTTAGTTATGTAGTAGTTCCTTCAAGTAATTCACCCATTCATGTCACACACAGATCTTGCTGTGTGTGGTTTGTAATAATTGTATTATTTTAAATTTTTTTAGGGTAATTGCAATTGTAAGGGAAAACCAGGCTGTTAGGAACCCAAACAAGCATTGCATTATTAGCATTAAGCAAACCGCATGTAACAAATAGGGTAAAACATGCAGCAGAATTAGTAATTTGGGGGTTCTAAAATATGGCATCATGGGGGCAATAATATCCGCTGCATGGATGTGGAAAAATCATTTTGATGAATTAATATTCGTGATATGCATGGTTGGATATACACTGTAGTAGGAGGCAATACTATACATTTGAAATGTTAGCCAACTACGCACATTTTTTCCTGTTTATTTAAGGATGTCTTCAGATTGCCTTAATAGATGCCTCTCCAAATCTGCACAAACATAAACTTGCATTACATCAGTTCATTGTATAGTTTTCTGTGTGCTTTTTGCAATTATTTTCATTCACATTTACAACTGTTTTTTACAGGTTCTGCTAGTCCTCTACAGTCGTCAGGTGTACTTCTAACACCAGTCATCTCACCCACTATTCTCTACAATAGTAAGTGCATGCACTCACTTTTAAAAAAAATCTCTGTAAGGGCATTGGAATTTTTTAAAATATAATTTTGAGCAAGATCATAAATCTGTTACAGTTTCATAATTCTTCTGTTGTTTTAAGGTGTATATGTTCAAATCAGACTGACTGGTGCATCCATCTGCTCTTCATGGCAGGTAAGTACTTACAACGTGTCCTTCATGGCTATTACAGATGCTTAGAAATACATGTCCAAGCATTATAGGTTCAAAGCCAATCTAAAACAATGTGCCATCAGTCAATTAATGCTAGTTGATAATGCTGTAACGATAATCTTATACTATCTATATATCCAGAAAATCGTGTATTCGTACGTTATAAATTCTCTTGTAAAGGCTCCGCGTGCATTCAAACTACCATAAACATGCATCCAAATGATCCAATATTACGTATGCAGCATGACATATCATATAATGTCTGACCAGTATTTTCAGTTTCCATGTATTATTCATTCATGTAGTTAGATGCATTAACACACTTATATTTCTTACATCAGAGATTCAAAATTTGCTGTAAATAACAGTACTCAATTGCATCCATGCACACATACATTATAATGATTTACCATTGTATCTATGGATTTACACATGCAAACGGGGGCTTTCCCGTATCATGATACCATAGCAATTAAAGTGAGAACATATGAATACCCATTGCACACACCATGCTCAATTCAATGTATTTGCATGCATTATTAAATTGACATCACTTTTCTTTTGCACGTAGTCCATGAGTGCCATTGACACTCTCTACCTATCTCTGAAAGATAGTGTAGAAACTTTCTGTAGCTGCTCATTTAGCATGGAGACCCCTCAGGTGTATTGCCTGGATGCCTCAGGAATTACTCTGAGAGGAGCGATTGATGGATCACAGCTCCAGCTTCTCCAAAACTGGGTGGCGAACAACGCCACCACACTTTACGCTCAAGGGACCACACTGACTGTGGACAAAAACTGCAAGGTGCAAATTCAGTACCTCTCTGATCAGGGATGTGTTGTCAGTGTTTCGGGCCCGCCGCTGCCACTGGGGGCACAAGTGGGCGTGGCTGCTGGAGGTGGAACTCTTCTCATCGTGCTATTATTGGTTATTGTGGTTGTGTTGGTAACAACAAAAAGACGCAAGAGTAAAATGATGAAGTAAGAGAGAGAGAGTGAAAGATAGTGGGAGTGAGAGAGGGGAGAGAGAGGAGAGATAGAGAGACTCTTGATAGTCTTCATTATACACTACACTAAGTGCAAAGAGTGGCATAGCACTAGGTTAAATTATGTAATCAAAATCCCCACTCTGCTTGAACTAGGTACTTGAACAAATTTTTCAAAATAGATATAGTAATAGAACAATTACATCACGTTAATGAGGGCAATAAATGCTGCACAACGATACTTTACTCATAAATTTAGGTATTCAGAAAACGAAGTTATAAAGCGTCAAAGACAATTTTATGCGTGACCGCTAATGTATGCGGTTTGATTGGGAACTCAAAATAAAAACTGTGACGGTTACACGTATCTACAGAAGAATTATAAATAATCACTTGAAACTTTTTATATATCTCTGGTACACACTTCTATCATATATTATGTGCCTAATTGTCAATTGCATTCATACAAAGGTCACCAGTGACCAAATCCACTAATAACGCCCACAAAGTCATATTAACGAGTTCTCCTTCTTCTTCGGTTTCATCAGCCTTCCAGTAAGTAGTAGTCACTTTTGGAATTTTATACTTTCTTGAGGTCTTAACTGAAATTATACATAACATTTTGTCCATCAATAAACCACATGTGTGCAAAGTATAGGTCATTTATGGTGCATGGGCTTGAAAGAGCTTTTGATATTGTATTTGCTTGATCTCTAGTTAGATCCGGAAACTCATTATACAAATCAGTCTCTCCTTCAAAATTGAGCTTGAATTTTTTCTCAAGTTTCCTTCTAAAACTTGCATCTTTCTTTTGGTTTTTTTTCTACATGATGCTTCTGTTGAATGTTAGCAATATGTGCTTTGTGTTGCTTGCACAACAATTTTGCCCATTGAGCCTGTCTGATAGAATATGCAATAACTGTGTCTTGCTCTGTTTGACTTTTAGAAGAAAGCCATGCCATAGTACCATTGATTATCATTGGTGTAAATTATTCTCCCACTTGAAGATCACAAATAATGCCAAGTTCATAGGTAAAATAACTAATTGAGGAAGGATCTGGAAGATGGTCTATTATTTGACCTCCAAGTTCTTGAATAGCAGCTGTTACAACAGGGCCTATGCTGGTCAATGGTACTTGATATTCCATCCAATATAAACAACTTTTCGACAAGCTGTACTGTATGTTTTTGCATCAAATTTAGTGGAGACACATTTTTGGTCTATTGTCTGTAACCTATTCTGTTCAAGTTCAAGTGCATCAATCTTAGCCTTAAGATCCTTGATCTCCTTCCTTAGCATAGCATTTTATATCATCATTTTACATTTATCAACTTTATACAAAAGCTTGTTTGACTTATGACGTGACTTCATTGCAACCTTTGAATGTTTCAACAGCTTGGACTTTTCTGCTTGACTGCTGCAATGACATTTGTGCTTTAATGGTAGCATCTTTGCTGACCACTTCTTTCTTGAGGTTTCTTATCTTTATACGAAGAGCCTTTTCTATTTTGGTTTTTCGACAATACGCCTGCTTCAATCCACGATATCTCTGTTTTTCATCACTAAGGACTTCAATTCTCTCCTTCATTGACTTTTTAGAATTAAGCATTTTCTGTATAGCATTCCCTCGAGTCTCACATTTCTCGCAATCATGTCTGAGCTCCTTTGAGGTAGTTTTGTGAGTTTGGGTATCACATGCAACTTCTTCAGATTCAGAAAGTGGATTATTTTCAGGTGATTGTACTGCTGCAGGAAATACAAATTGCTCTCTCAAAAGCTTGACAATTTCATTCCAAGCTCTTTTAATTTTTTTTTTCATTTTGACCAAAGTTAATGTAGAACTGATCTCTTTAAAGCATAAATGTTAATCTTATGCCTCCCTTGCAATAAGGCCAGTATTTTAGCTGCTTCATTCGCATTTCTGTTATAGGCTCAGCTTGTTGAACACGTAAAGCACTAAACCATTCCTGACAAATGGGACTAGTAGTATTTTATTTCCACTGATATCATCCTTAAAACCATCAATGTATGCCGTCAAGTCATTAGAAGTCTTCATTGTGCTGAGAAAATTATAAAGGAATGCAATGAACCGTTTACGTTGCCATGCTAGATATAATGTAATGAATATTCATAGCTCTATATTTTCCACCAATACACACCCTGCGCATCAACCAATATTAACCATTTTTTATAAGGCATGTATAACACGAAGGAAGCATAACATAATTCGTAAGTGGAAGGGAACGCCCGATGAGAGTACGGATGCACTTTAATTGGAACACTGTTTTGTGATCTCTTAGAAAACAAAAGACTTAACAGTGCAACGTGGATAAGCAAAGGTATGCACGGAAACGTATATAAATGAGTGCTCTGTGTATGATAAATACAAAGTTAACGCGATTACCTCAAGCTTTATCATTATCTGTGTTCGAATGCTGTTGCAAACTAAATACCACCTTGCGCATCAGCCAATGTTTGTGAAATTTTACAAAACCATCCCTACCAGAGCTTTTGGGCAGCTTTTTGTTTGCGCCTCTCATTCATACTTAAAATTCTATCGTTGTGAGATGAAGGCGTTTGTTTACAAATAATCGAGTAAATTAATTGTACAAAACACTCTTATGTGCTACCTAAATCGTACAGAGTTTTACCAAATTTGGTGTTACTCGTAGTGTAAAGCTTCTCTCTTCTTCGCGCTTCGCAATGTCTCCGAAAAATTGTGTCACAATTGTTGAAGGTTTATTGGGTCACGGATTTTCGGTACTCATCCGCAATTTATTCAAGTACCTACTTGAACTGATGTATATATTCAGTACACGTATAACTTCAAGTAGGTATTAAATGCGAAATCCATAGCGGGAGCAAAAAAGCAAGTGTGAAAAATCTGTTTCGTCCCAATTTTTTTTTCTCCATCTTCCATGTTTTACGCATTACCCTAAATATTGTAGTGCATGCAAGAAATAAAGGAAAAGTTTCTATTGTGGTGTATATATCAAAATACCATTCGTCACTGATTCAGCATTTCGGAAAGGCATAGGGAATATAATTAACCAAAAATATCTTACCACCCGCAGTGTCAGTATCAAAGACCCTTCGCTGGCTCTTCAGCAGGGAGAACCGACTGGCACCTTCGTTAAAATGGACACTCTTGGCCACGTTAATCGCCTCGCATTCAATGCTTACGAATCAGAATCATCACCACCCCCGGCGGGAGGAACCTCCATCCCCGACGGGGTCCTATTCAATGACATTAGCCCCATATATGACTCCGCAGATGGATTGGGCCTTAATGCCACCGAGACACAATTCATGCCATATGCAGATGCCGACAATACATACGACGTGCCGGCTTCTGTACTTCAGGCCGCTCGGCAGCATGCAGGGGTAGATCCCGAAGGCCGCACTGCTGACGCGACCACCACCCCCACCATTTACGATTCCCTGGATGACGCGTTTCAGGAGCAGAGCGCGAGAGCTGTGGTTCCCGCGCCCAGCAGCGGTTTTGATAACGAGGTACAAGAACCCGCTCTATACGACGCGTTGGATGACATCATTGATAAAACGGCAACTACCAACATGGAAAAGATGGTCCCAGCTATGGAAAATGGGAGTAACTATACGGCTGTGATGACGGAACCAATTCTTTATGACTCGCTGGATTCTGTTCTTGAAGGCCACGGCGCCAGGAGTTCTGAGGACACGATTGGTAATGTCATCGTTGAGACTGGTGACGCTCTTTACGAAACTCTGGAAGAAGCCCTTAACAACCCGCAAGGGATCAGGCCACCAGTCTCGTAAAAATGCAGGACAGTAATTCGCATCGAACTATTCTTAATATAGCAACATTAATTTTTATTCTGTCTCATGCGATGTACATGTGTTGTGTATACTTCTCGTGTCCATTTTGATTACCATTTTCTTTTTTAACTGTAGGTCTATTTGTTTTGCTTGTACACAAATATTATTATATTGTTTCAATATTGTGCACTAGTCTCTCATATAACGATTTGCATGCATAATGAATTTGGATATGGCCTGGCATGATGCAGCGAAGATAGCGTGCCAGGCCATATCCAAATTCAGTATGGTATAGGCTCAGCCTAGCTCCCATTGAAGAAAACCCTATAGAGCGCCACAATGAAATCCTTTCCTGAAGTGAGTGAGTGTGTGTGTGTGTGTGTGTGTGTGTGTGTGTGTGTGTGTGTGTGTGGTGTGTGTGTGTGTTACTCACTACTATACTGCTCTTTCAAGGGCCAATGATAAATCTCAGCAAGATATGCAGCAGATTGTGATGATAACAAATTCCTAGCATGCATGGGACATGTTACTAACCATTGTGTGTTGTAAAACGGTAAATAATATATATTTATTTTTGCAATGACATCCATATCAAAATAATACAGCACGTATATGAACACTGACATTTAAAAAAAATGCGATTAATACCAAACAAGCAAAGATTGCCACAAAAATCACAGAGCTATATTCCCTTAAATGTTCTGTATTGGTGCATAAAATATACAACACTGTAAGATGTCTTAGTGATTCATTTAATGCATGAATTATTTCACAACATTTTCCGTTGGATTTTCGTATATGTTTTCATCATCCTTAGGATAAGGTGACCTTTCGGATGATGCTACGTTGTATAGAGGATTTCTGGAAGAGAGTGTAGTAATATTATTTATGACAAGGCTGATATACACTTAGAATAGCTGAAATGTAAGTTGCATTCCACCCCACATGTTTCAATCAGTTACGTTGCATATGTTTTCATAATTAATTTGTGCTTAAGAACTCATATTTGATTAATGTCTTTTTTAAAAGGATCGAATCTACTAACAGCAATGCTAATATGAAAGAAATGTATTTAATTAATGCTTTCTGTATTGATTTCCAGCTATCAGATGGGCATGAGAAATTATGCAAACCGACAACAAAGGATTATATACATTTGCAGCAGCAAAAACAAGTCGGGCCATTACTTACTTTATATGGTTACCACGTGATACTTTTTTTCTGATGAATAAAATCACCACCACAGTTATCACTAGAATTGCCACGACCACAACACCAGCAACTGCAAAACCAACAGAGAAGCCAGTAGTAGCGGGCTCTACAACCTGTTGAGCATTCCCATTTGCTAAAGGGCACTCCGGGTCATCAAGAGATTGTATCTCTACTTCACAGCCATTATCCACCGTCAGCACCACTCCCTGGATATCAATAGTCTTTGCCATGTTAAGGACCCAGTCCTCCACATATGGCAGCTGCATAGCTTCAACTGTACCGCGCAGGGTCACTCTGGTGATGTCATAGCAAATCACATTTGCGTTTGACACAGAGAAGTTGCATTTGCAGAATCCATTCACATTGTTGACAATGGATTGATACAATAATTTTATGGCAGCTGGTACCTGCAAAATGACAGACATACCGAAATACCCTTTATGGACCTATTTCTATGCCAGGTACTTAACTGCATGACCTATAACATCAACCAGCACAGAAGTTATGTATATCTGGTAAACAAATGTATTGCTATTTTTTTAAGATCTTTTATTTACTTGTTTTTTAAAGACAAGCCTATATGGGATCGAAGCAGCGAAAAGAGATCTAGTGCCTATTTTTTAAAGTTTTAAAATTATTTCATATTCAAAGAGACACTTATGCCCTTTACAATTTCTTTCTTACGCACTGGAAATTACTCTTCCCATCTTGGGCCTGAATTTTTAATTACGCGTACATTTTGATATTGCAAGCGTCAACGTTGATGCACCTTCCTGGAAAATGTGCGTTAGGTCCCATTTTGCTGCCTCGATCGACCCCATATAATTATTGTACACAGTGCACTGAAATGTACACGTTACGGAATAGAATGGATTGGGCCGTATTGCTAAAAGGAATATCACGCACTTAAACAATGCTTCCTTACTGTCCACTTAGAACAATCTGCAACATTGAGAATTCTGATTTGTATCAGTGCAAACTTTGGAGCAACTACAGTGGGAGTTAATGGTGTCACGATATAGCTGGTGCCAAATGCAGTGGTTCTTGACGAGACAACACTGGTACGTGTCGAAACAGTGCTTGAAGCTACTGCAGCGGAGGTTGAAGTCACTGCAATGGTGCGTGAAAGTCTTAATTAACGCAGGCAAAGGCAAAGTAATAGCAAAAGGGCACTGCATCATTTTCTAGCTGGCTTGAGAAGCACGTGATATGTAATTTCACTTAACCTCAAACACCACACATTTGATAACGTCTATGTAACTTACCACTGCAATTTTTTCCATCCACTGATAGTATATACCCAGGTTTGCAACTGCAGATATATGAGCCAATCGTATTCTTGCAATCCTGCTGACACGGACCTCGTCCTCCATTGGGTGTGCATTCATTAATATCTGTAATGGTTGATACTCCAGATGCACAGTATTTATATGGACGTTGTTGTTACATCAATATGCGGCTGATTATGCATTTTGTGTCTGCCTGGTGTGTGAGCTTGAGATTATAAAAAGCTGGGCATCCATGCAAAAATGCAACTATAACTAGCTGTCTGTGCGCTTATGTATTTTCTAAATCATTTATGCGCTTTATATGTACTGTGCATGTGTATGTGTGTGTGTGTGTGTGTGTGTGTGTGCGTGCGTGCATGCGTGTGTGTTTAATGTTTACTCGCTTCTTTTGATGTTTAAAAAATGAATAAGTGCAAGGAATTTGAGTTGCACTTCTATTCATTTCATGTTTCATTCTAAGCTCACCATTGCAAAAATATTCAGACAAGGTGTAACCATCTATACAACTGCAGTAGAAAGATCCAGCTGTGTTAGTGCAGCTCTGTTGACATGGACCTAAGCCTCCATTTGGAGCACATTCATTGATGTCTGCATTTGTGTGAGAAATTAAATTAAAATCCCATGTTAATTAATCAATCTATACGGAGTTTGAGTTATATACATGTTGGAAATGTAGGGATAGACTAAGTGTAGATGTTCATTCAATACATGCAGTAGCATAGCTGTTCGTTCAATTTCTTTTTTTTGCGGCAAATCTGGTATTGTACCTTTGCTTTTAAATAGCAACGAGATAACTATACACTACAAATGATCAAAGCTAATAACGTAACAAATCGGTGAATGAAACTAATATCCGTTCCACCTAACTTATCGGAAGTTTCGCTAGAAACTTCCATATAGGATTTGACCCCGACTATATGAACTCATCAAAAATACGCGACCCGTCTCTAACAAGACTCCCGACGATCAAATCGTTTAGCTTGTTATAGGACACTAATGGACAGGAAACCACAATAAATTCGTGTCGCCATCCTCGTTGCTCATGAATTATTAATGAACTGGTGTTGTATGGCTGAACGAAACACGAGTTCTGATGTAGATGAATCAGATGATGCGAGCGATGAGAGCGATACACAGGAAGAATATGAAGAGTCCTTGACTGAAGTTGCATCCAGCCATTTATCTGAGCTTGAAGGTTTTTAAAACAATATTCTTCTGGTGCATCAAGGGCTGTACTAAGTGGATTAGAAGACTGGGACTTGATTGGGGTAGTATGTTGTTTTGTTTTGCTTTGTTTAAACCGTCGTCGCTTTCCTTTCTTCATTTTTGGCATCGCGAATTCAAACTGAGCAATATACTGAGCTAATGAATAATCATCCTTTCCAGGTAATGTATAGAAATAAATACAGGTTCAATCATCATGTAAATATAATCTGGAGTTAGAGAAACCGTCCTGGTATACTGTGAAACGTTAAATAAGGCCATAACTATTACCATATTTGCAGACGCCTGACAACAGAACATGCGCATAGTTCGATTAAAATCGTTTGCCCTTACTTTAAGAAACATCCTTTCCAATACAAACTAAATGCGAGTTGTATCGTACCATTAAGCGCTGGAAACACCTTTCAAAACAAATGTCCGCTCATCGGTGTGTCCAGGAGCCTAACCAAAGTAGCGTAGCAAGGCAAACATGTACGTAGAAGCTAAGACCCGTACGTTAACGTAATCTTTAAGACTTATAACGGGTTTACCTCAACAAAGAACAGCTTTCTGTAACTGTAAGTCACTCCAAAGCTAAGACAACTTCACAAAAGCCTTTGTTTGTCCGAAAAGGTTGGGAACGAGGTGCAACGACAATTTATAGTACTATACGTTACGCGGTGGTCCAGTCCATGTGTGTCCTTAGTTATTGCATGCAATCGAACTAGAAGTCAAAAATGAGCAGTTTCGTCTTTGCTTTATCTCACAGAACAGCGCGGTTGTTGAAAACAAAAGGGTACTGCCCGTCCTCGTACCCAATCCCGGAACATGGTCTCCATCTTCTTCTTCTCCTTCTCCTACTTGGCAACGCATAACTAGGGATAGGAACACTTTTAAACAATGAAAATTTCACCAATAGCTTCAGAATAGGCTGGAAGAGCCGCTTTCATATAAAATAGTCGATGTTATATTTTGGTAAACAATTGACTATACGGTCTATGTAAGACGCATAATTAGATAACTTGTAAGACGTAATTTTAGATATCTAAAAATAAATGTTTGTGTAAGGGGGCTCGTCCAAACGGTTTTTGGAAAAATTAGCGTCATTGTGACGTTGGGGGGGGCTGTGGCGTTAAGAAAAATTTTATTGTCTGCAAGTATTGTTTTATAATACGTTAGCTGCAGCGTTGACTCCAGTGGCAGCAGTTACGTCTATTCAGACTACACTGCACATTGAGTAATGTTTCATGCTACTAATCTAACAAAAACTCTATGACGCTTAGAGGGGGGGGGGGGGGGGGGGGGGGGGTTAATATGTTAACGTCTCGATGACGTTAATTTTTTCAAACATAGTTCGGACAAGCCCCTAAATAGCGAACAACTAGAGTAAACGCTTTGGTGCTTCAATCGTCGTTTGGTGTAACCTGTTTTGTTAGTGAAGTTGCTTTTCTCAAAATGCCAGGAAAAGAAACGAGCGAAACGACGTGCGAAATACCTTCAAGTTCGAGACGATGTTTTAGAATCGGCACGGGCATCGTACAGCGATACATAATATTCACAGTGATTTCAGTGATTTGGGTATGAACACAAATCAAGGAAACAAGTAACTAAAAACATTCTCTACGAGAAAGTCGGTGGTACATAGGATTTGAAGGCGATTGGTGGTGTAAAAAGCAAGGAAACAAGGTCTTATCAGAAGGGAAAATGTAATAGTCCTATAATTAGCACATTTCTAGGGCATGTGTTACTTGTGTGACTATTACATTTTCCCTTCTGATAAGACCTTGTTTCCTTGCTTTTTACACCACCAATTGCCTTCAAATCCTACATGTACATACCACCAACTTTCTCGTAGAGAATGCTTTTAGTTACTTGTCAATATTCTATCCATCTGTGGGGGAGGGGGGGGGGGGCGAATAAGGAACGTTAAAAACTAGTATCTCCAGTGGGTCTTATGGGCTCTGACACACAACAGTGTGGTCATTTATATAATTATTTCATACCGGGCCGCGCATATCTCAAGGTGTTGGAATGTCAAGTAAATTGGGAGGATTCACAGCCAAATTGATTTGGCATGGTGTCCTTTAGATTTGTTGGCTCATCTCTCAGCCATCGTTATATTTGTCACATTGTGCATGTGTTTCCTTCAAAGCCCATACACATGCACACTAGATTATGAATAAAGTGCTGGACACTATAGGTTAACCTTGCGTTTTTTTGAGGAGTCAGAAAGCTTCCATCAATCCTTGGAAAGGTGATGCCCATAGTCCCATCAAGCGGGTGTGCAATAAGGCATGTTTAAGAGTAGCTAGGCTCTAAAGTTTGCGCCAAAGGTACCTAAGCTGCGCGCGCTGTCTAAAAATGGTTGTGGAGTTGCATAACATCATTGTAACATGCACGGCAATCGTATACAATAACAGACCATATTACAGTTAATTGTAACTTGATCCTCATGCCTATTATGAAATCAATGTATCCTTTTTAGCTTTAGATAATTACAAATAAATGCATGACACATGCATGTACTATTTGTGAGCATATTTGATATACACATACTTGTATGTATAACAGTGAACTGCATATATAAGTTTATGGGTGGGCGTGTACCCCCCTTTTAACCAGCGCGCATGCATGAAGAGAGGGAGGATTTGCTCAATCTACCTAATGCAACATGCACATGCCCATACAAGGCAAGCAAGTTTGATTTAGTTCTAATGATGAATGGATGTTTATTCTCGATGTATCTGTACATAAGTCTGCCATGTTTTTCAACCGACACATGCCATGCATGCGAGTGCTTCAAAAGCAAGTGTATACCAGATGATCCGTACACGTACATTGCATATGTACGATATACACCACACCGACATCCACGCGCCCACATACATATGCATGTTAATCTGGTCTGACTATGTTATAGGATTGTCCAACACACTGGACTCACCTGCGCACGTCTGTGTGGCGCCGACTTGTGAGTATCCAGTGCAGCACGTGAATTGGGCCACGTAGGCCGTGCTTGAAGCGTACGCGAGAGTGCTGGTGTAGCCGGTTCTGGTGAAACGAGCTAAGCGAATTAAAGCGTCGCAAACAGGCGACGCCTTCGGCAGGGACAATCGATATCAGTTAAGTAAAAACTTACGTTGCGCAGTAGCTCCACCCCCAACCAAAGTTACTGCAATCGTAGTAGTACGTGTACGAAGTCTGTACGTAGTACGACTGTGTCGAGACTAGGGAAGTGGTAGTGTAACAAACCCTATATAAGAAAGTTTAAAGAGACAATGAAGCAGCGATTGCCATAGTCCATTTCTTTCAGATCGATATACCCGTGTTGGCTTCGACTAAGACGTAGCACTGTGATAAAAAGCAGAACAGAAGAAACGCGGTAGAGGTGGGCGCTCATTTTCGTGTGGATGCGTTTATAATGTCGTCATAAGCGCTTGTAATATATACGGCTTCCAAAAAAATGAACAGCGTGTTCTAATTGATTAATCTGATTGGGCATTGCATACCGTTGCTATGGATGGATATTATATGATGTTTTTCACGAGTAGCTAATCGCATCGCAGGAAGAATGGTTTGGGTCTGGACTCCTGATTATAAATTTCCAAACCTTATCCTATAAATCCCTACATACAATTCCCTGCCCATAAGGTGTTATGCCTCAAGTCAAAGTTAATGATAAAATTGGAACCAATATATATATATATATAAAGATATTAGCATGATTAGGTATGATTATTTCTTTAATTTGTTCAATAAAACTTTTCACAACGCTTGTATCATTGATGATGTGATTGCCTGCATCAACAGTGACAAACACTGCACCAAGGCAAACTCAATATTTTTCCTAACTGCGTGTGTAAAGCAACACGCTATATAGCTTCCATGTGGGCAGGTGGCTGGGAGTTGTTATTCTAGTTTGGCATTGAGACTTGCTATCACCTCATGTATATGCCAAAGTCTATCATTTTACAGACACCAAGTACTTTGTGGTGCACGTGACGACAAGAACATTGCATCGCTAGAAGCGCTAGAATTGGTAGCATGATAAAGTTCCTCTAGGCTTCCTGGGTGTTCTCGTGTATGATGACATGCATACAGGGCAAGTGATATAGTCAGGACATGCAAAGGCATGCAAGACAAGAGAACAGTAAAGAACTATGCATGGGGATTTGACGTGCCTATTAAAAACAAAAGTTTCATTAAGGGTAAGTCCATAGCTGCAACATAAGCTGTAGTGTCTCGTGCTAAGCATGGGTAGTCATGCACCTTGGTGCTGTTTATATAAGGAAATGTTTTTTTATCTGATATCATGTCAATATTATACCAAAGTATAAAGGTAATTACAATAAGGGGTCGCGTAATGCTGTAAGTAGTCGGTGGTACAATGCTGAGGTAATTACATAATAAAGACGCTTGGTGAATTAAAAGAGGAATGGGGGGCGGGGGGGGGGGGTGTGCTCGGAAGGCCAGGAAGTGACGTCTGCATAAGATGCACTAGCCGGATTCATGGACTATTTCTATATATTTTGGCTTTATTGTCTCCCCGGACCATGCAATTTTCGCGCGACAGGCGCAGTTTGGTCAATAAGGCATACATGAAAACACTCGCTGCATTGTGACGATAGCCCTGACATCAAAATGATCACCGTCCTGTCACGGAAGAAACTGTCCGCGAAATAAAGTGTCCGCCCGGACCATTTACTCTGGAGGAAGTAGTCCTGTCCCCCTAGGACAAGTTACTTCAGAGTAAGCTATCCCCATCAGGAGTAAACTGTCCCTACCTCCAACTCTCTTCCGAGACAATTTACTCCGGAGTAATATGTCCCAACCCGGCTAGGAAAATTTACTCCGTATAGTAGTGTATCCTTCAACAAAAATTGCAATTAAGACATCAAGGACAGGAATGAGTGAGAAACAGTTTTAAATTGATGGTCAAGGTGAGTATTATGAAAAGTATATCCACATTCAGTTTCATCACTGGCATGAAGTACAAAACCACACATAATACAACTCATCTACAACATTTTCTGGAACATCAATCACACAGGCTTATAGTGGTGCCACTCCTTGTATCCTGAACATTCAATCATTTTGCCTTCAATTGGCATTTGGCAAAAGCAGAAAATTTCTATACTGTTAATGCTGGGAACACAAACCCGGAAACATCGAGAGAACTTCTTCAAGGTTTCGTAATAAATGCTTCCGCATTTCACTCTGCTTAAACACAGTGACCAGGTTGTATCCCATTCGCCAAAGCTGTTGCAAAAGCAATGGCAAATAATCCACAGTCATTTTCCTTGAAAGATCTGAACAGTTATCCTTGCGATAATACCTTCTGTTAGGTACCTGTGGACATTAGCAAACTCTCGTTCCTCGTTTTCATCAGTCATCTCATCCATCATACCATACCTGAAAAGCCAGCTGCGCACTCCTTATCGGTGTAGTGATTAACAAACTTACACCACGTAGCTGCGCACTAGTTTGAATTGCAATTTACACAAATTATAGATGACGGACCATGCACTTGCTCTGTCGAAGGACAATTTACTCCGGAGTAACATGTCCGGTAGGACATTCTACTTCCGACGGTCACTTTCCTCCGTGACAGTCCTCATTCGTTTGCAATACATGTAAGTAACATCGAACTAATCAGTTATTATTTATTAAATACCGTCAGATTGTAGAAATTAGAGAAACTTGGTTATTAAAAGTTGGGGAACTTATGCAGAACAGATAAAGTTTTATACCACACCCAATTCCTACAATGCATGACTTTAAACTTCTAATTAGTTTCCTCAAGTTATAATTTAAGTATTTGAAGTGTAACCATATTTTGCCATCGTTTGTTCAGCTTGGTTACGTTCGAATTGATGCAAGTCTGTTAAACGGGCCTTATATAAATGGCACAAAATGGACACACTGTAACAGATCACTTGGTTCTTCTAACCATGGTTAAATACAGTGCAACAATGCACGTTGAATACAAACCTTAAGGTAACTACAGAACGAAATATGGTAAAACGAACGAAATATGATATATTGTCATACCACTCATTATAAGCACAGAATAACACACAATCAAATTTTCTTTGCATTGTAGTACTCCACTGATTGGATATTTTGCTTGTCCCTCACAATTTGAACACAGTCATCCACACTATCGTACGGGTTCTCATCATTGCGACCGGTAGTGGAAGCTTCAGACGTGTGGTACAATGGATTACTACAAAAGATTGAATTTCAATTTATACAGAAGTGTTTTTTTAATATCGAATAACCATAAGGTCACAAAAGTCATGCAATACAGGACAGAATCACTGGGCAAGAAAATAATCCCGGCAGCATCCATGCATGTCAATATGCTTGTGCAGATGTTGTTGCCGCCCATGGGCTGTTCTTACTTGTGCAACTGCATGTCAGCAATTAACATTGAATAGAGTGCTAGGAAATACGTAGGTAACGAAGCTATTTTAAATTGCAGGAAGCTGTACCAGATAGTACTTGTGCATTCTTTTATTCTAGTGGGAGGAGCGGAGTTGGCTTGCATGCACAAGACTGCAAGGCACAACTTATTGATGGATGAACACAATATTTAATTATATTTCATTATTTTAAAAAAATATTTTTGCATGCATTAATTCAAATTATTACAAAATTAAACCTGCATACCACATGCATAACTTACATGGTTCTGCTACAGCTCAATTTCTTGACCTTGATCAGCATCACTATTATCACAACTATTCCAATGAGCACGCACACAATTACCAAACTGCTAACTGCTAGGCCAACAGACAAACCAATGGAGTTTCCCACAGCCTTCTGTGCACTCACTGCAGTAATGCATTCGGAATCATCAAAGGACTGAATCTGTACTGCACACCCTTTGTCAACTTTAAGTGTTGTTCCCAGAGGGCTGATAGTAGAGGCCACCTTTATGACCCAGTCTTTGAGATATTCCAGCTTCATTTCATCGACTATGCCGCGTATCGTTACTCTGGTAGCATCATAACATATCACGTACGCATTTGTTATGGTGATGTTACAGATGCAATAGTCATTAACATTATCCTCAATTGTCTGGTCCAAGGCTTTCAGGGCAGTGGGAATCTGTGGACAGATACATGCCACACCAATAGATATCAACTATATGCCTATATGTTTCCAAATACTGAATGCTGCACAGAGCAGTACAATTCTATCTGCAATAGAGCCTGCAATTCTGCAGAATGTTTAAATATAAAATGCATTGGGTCTATCCATAAATTTTGTTTAAGTGCAAAAATGTTTCAAAAAAATTGTGCAGGATCCATCAAATGAGCACGCAATCAAAAACAGCAGTGACATAGCAAAGTTATTCCTTACTGTCCACGTTGTACAATCGGCAACATCAAGAAGCCTCAGTTGGACATAAACGTTTTTTGGTGGGCTCTGTGTGACGCTTAGGGATGTCACTATGACCTCACTGGTCACAGTGGGGTTAACTATCTGAGAAGAGACTGGGAAGAAGATTTGAATAAAAGCTAAATGAAGGAATGGCATGGTATCCATACTATACATATACATGCGTGCATTCTGCATGGTTGTGATTATTATTCAGTAGTTAAATTCCTTGTCATTGTCATGTTTTATAAAGCTGCTATGCCATAGTTGACAACATCATCTATTATATCTTATGTAACCTCACACGGCAATTTAAACACAGCTATCGGAAGTTTCGTTAGAAACTTCCATATAGGATTTGACCCCGACTATGAATGTCATTAAAAAAACGCGACCCGTCTGTAACAACACTCCCGACGATCGGATCGTGTAGCTTGTTTTAGCAATCGATCTAGAAGTCAGAAACGAGTAGTTTCGTTTTTGTTTCATGTCGCTGAACCGCGTGGTTGTTGAGAACAAGAGTGTACTGCCCGTCCTCGTACCCAGTCTCGGAACAAGGGGCGGGTCGTCTTCTTCTTCTCCTCCTTCTTGGCAACGCATAACTCAGGACAGGAACATTTCTAAGCGATGAAAATTTCACCAATAGCTTCAGAATCGGCTGGAGGACTCGCTTTTATATAATATAATACTTTGATAAACAATCGACTATCAGCCTCCTATGTCTTGTATAATTTAATTACGGTATCTAAAGATAAACGGCATGTGTATAAATAGCAAAACAAGTAGAGAAAAACTCTTTGGTGATTCGATCGTCGTTTGTTGTGCTACTTTTTTGTTAGTGAAGTTGTTTTTATCAAAATGCCTTCACGTCAAGAAAAGAAACGAGCGAAACGACGTGATGTGTTGGTGCAGTGGTGATGTGGGGTGATGTGTGGGTGCAGTGATGAAAAAAAAATTAAGAAAACAAGTAAATAAAAACATTCTCTACGAGAAAGTTGGTGGGATATAGGATTTGATTATGACATTGGTGGTGTAAAAAGCAAGGAAACAATGTCTTATCAGAAGGGAAAATGTCATAGTCCTATATTTAGCACATTTCTAGGGCATGTGTTGTTTGTGTGCTAAATATAGGACTATGACATTTTCCCTTCTGATAAGACCTTGTTTCCTTGCTTTTTACACCACCAATGTCATAATCAAATCCTATATCCCACCAACTTTCTCGTAGAGAATGTTTTTATTTACTTGTATACATATCTTTGGTGGATGTGCAGAGCATGCTGTGATGTGTTCTGTGGTTGACTAACCTTGGCATGTTCTTCTGTCAGCAGAGAGTGCATACCCCTTTAGGCAACCACAAATAAAAGATCCATTAGTGTTTGTGCAGTTTTGTTGGCAGGGTCCCAGTCCTCCATTTGGAGCACACTCATTGCTGTCTGTATGGAACATAGATTATAATGATACAAATGCCATAATAAAACAGTCAAAACGTGAAATTTTTAAACAGAATGGTGCGCTTTACTTGTTTAGCACATAACACAGAAAAGGAAATGAAGTGTAGCTCATACTTGCACTCACCAATGCAATTTGTGCCATCAACAGAGAGTGCATAGCCAGGTGGACAGTTGCACGAATATGACCCAATTGTATTTGTGCACACCTGTTGACAGGGACCCAGTCCTCCATTCGAGGAGCATTCGTTAATGTCTGTGTGTCATGGTAAGAATAGGCAGGACTGTTTAGTGCTTGTATTTTATTACGTGTGTGTGTATGTGTGAACATGCATGTGGGAATGTGTGCCTTTTGGGTTAAGGTTATATACCCTCATAACTAAAAGTTATCTCCTACGAATCTCTTTGCATCTTAGCATATGACCTACCATTACAAAAATTTTCAGACAAAGTGTAACCAGGTTGGCAGCTGCAGTAGTACGATCCAGCTGTATTGGTGCAGATCTGTTGACATGGACCCAGTCCTCCATTGGGTGAGCATTCGTTTATATCTGCATGGAAATTAAAACGAAGTTATATCCATCTGGGATTGCATTTATAAAGGTGTCAGAACATGCACACACCTGAACCCTGTTACAATTTGACTGTAGCATGTTTTAGTTCTATCTAGGCAATGAATGCGAATTATTAATGCATCTTTAAAACCTTCAACAGGCTGCTGCATAATACTTCATGTTTCATGTACATAACATGACATAAATAATATCAGATATCAGACAACACTAGTACAGTACAGAATTTTAGCTGTGATGCTTTTACTAATATATGTTACCTTGACCCAAAATCTGATTAACGGCATCAATGCTCTCACCTGCACACGTCTGAGTAGTGCCGACTTGCGAGTATCCCGCGCAGCACGTGAATTGGGCCACGTAGGCCGTGCTTGAAAAGTACACGAGAGTGCTTATGTAGCCGGTCCTGTTAGAGAGAAAATAATGTACAGATAACACTTAAGGGAGCGTCATAAGGACGTACATGTGTGCATGCTTATGTGTACGCCAAAAGGCGTATATGTAAACTTACGTTGCGCAGTAGCTCCACCCCCACCCAAGATTGCTACAATCGTAGTAGTACGTGTAGGAAGTCGCAACGTATTTCGACTGTGTCAAGACTTGGGAAGCCGTAACGTAACACACACTACAGGATGCAGAACACCAACAGGTTACATGTAAGACTTACAAAGGGATTAAGCGCCGGCGCGACATACCCGTTCTGGGCTTCACACAACCGCAGGGCGGCAAACGCGCAAAGGAGCAGGAGGGATACGCCCATGGCACCCATTTCTGACGAACGTTATGATGTCATTCACGCATTCATGGGGCCGACATAATAGATCCTGTGACCTTATGTCTAATAGTCTGCTCCGATGGTTCCCGCATTATTCACGTACTGCATGCAATCATGGACTTAGAAGGTGCACTGGGACAGTAAAACAGTAAAACTATTTATCATCAATCCCCTTACGGAGAATATTATTCATATCCTCGTTATTCACTAACTGCTTTGCGGAGCTAATGTCCCAATGGGATACTACTTTACCCCGTATGAGGAATCAATCCATGCACATCATCTTATGAGTTACAGCTATTTTTTAAAGGGGAGTTTAGTACCTTCCATAATACGTTATGAGGGGCACCGTTGATGGAGTTTTGGGCCGAGAAGCAGAATGTTTCATACAACTCCTTGCTGACAAAATAGCTCAAAAATGGAAGAAGAAAAAACATATGCTGAAGTTGCAGGATGGATGCGAGCCAGGCTGTCCTTTGCCAGTCTGAGGGCTACCAACGTATGTCTTCAAGGATCTAGAACCAAATGGAGAAGTGGAACAGGATTTGATGATGGAGCGGACTACCGGACTTTACATGTACATGTTGAGATGTGTGTGTGTGTGTGTGTGTGTGTGTGTGTGTGTGCGTGTGTGTGCGTGTGTGTGTGTATATCTACTGTTATCTTTTGCAAATTGGACCATTTTCATGTATGTACATGCCATTTGTTACGTGTTTATTGTACACAGGTATTTCTCCTTTTGTTTGTTTATTTTAGGCAGTATAAATACTCTGAGGGGTATGTCATAACCACACAGCTGCCCCAGTGTGTAAAGACAAACAAGAATGTGGCTTGGATGGCAACAGACAGTACATCATGAAAAACTTAAGCACAAGAGTAAATATATAATTTAAATTCATCTAGCACCTTGATCCAAGTAGTTTGCACCAGTGGCTAGGTGTTGAATTAGCTGGCTGCTCTCCTTGTGTCTAGTGCCCAGACAAGCTGTGCACCTAGAGACAAGCCATGTACCAGACACAAACTGCTGGATAAGTTGGGTCACACACATGCACACATGCACCCACACACGCATCAATGTGCAATAATGTGCAAACATGGGAAAGACAAGATAATGTGCCGCAACTTTGTCTGTCGTATCCTGTCAGCCAGCTGCTGAGTTACTAAACTTAAAAATAATATCTCTAGCTGGCAACAAGACATGACATGTTGATATATGAAGGTCATCAATCCATAACCACTCTCATAAGTACTCCCTATACCCTATAGAAACATAGCACCTCCTGCCCCATAGCCACTCACATAACCATCCCTAACTACCTCAACTTGGATGAAACAGGTTTGCTGATAATTTATGTCACATAGAAGCTGGCATGACCGATTGCAACATTACCTACATGCTCATGTGTAAAAGTGGAGCGAAATGTTGTATTCCAGATGGATGATGGCCAAAGCACCACTGGTTTGGTATGTGTCCAAGCCACTTCCCAGAGATGGCTATATGTCTGCGGAAAACAATTGCATTATGGTAACCGTTGAGGAGAGCTGTACTACCCTCAGTGTGTCCACAAATTTTATATTCTCAGTATTGTGCGCTGTATGTAATATTGACGACATAGAACTTATGGACACACTGTGGAAAATTCAGCTCTCCTTAACGGCACTTTTCCAGATGCGTGCCATGTAACACGCTCTCTTGGTTCCCATAATCTAATAGTGGTGATACAACCATCTGTGGGAAGTGGCAGAGACTGGTGCTGCTTTACCCATGATCTCTGACATGCATTGATGCTCATTTGGAATACTTCAATAATCTATCAGAGAACCTGATTTGGGGATATTTATGGGAGTGGTGGGTGGGGTAGGAGGTCTAATAGTTGTTCAGTCTTCCAAGTTTTATTTATTCAATTTTATCATCTTTTTTCAGCAAAATACAATAATGAATAATAACCGCATTGAATAACCACATTGCTAATTTGAATGTAGAGCATATTAATATAATGGACAGCTTATTGAGATTCACCTATAAGTTATCTATTTCCCCTATCAGACTAATGGCCTGATAGGGGAAACAGGATATATGTCTATCTTTTTCCTGCTCTGTAGCAAGTTGTTCTGAATGATGCTTTGCGATACAAACACAGCTTTTGCATACCGTGCTGCATGGAAAAGTGAGTAGCCTTGACAACACTACTATAAATTAATAGATCTATCAAGAGACTTTCGCATAATTCCAGCTGCAGATGATCAGCGGCATAGCCAGGATAATATTTCAGTTATGGAATGGGGCAAGCGACCATTAATTAACACAGGCCCGTAGTATACAAGTCTAAGTAAAATCGGGGCCCAGATAATATTTTTGATATGACCGAGCTAGCAATTATTATAATAGCTCAATGTACCAATATAAAACTGTGTGTATAACATTAATTAGCAGCGTATAACGGTGCGTATGGAGACGTTATGCACAATTGTCGCCATACATGTACACACTGTTATACAGTATCATATAACAACTCTTTTTGCATCGCGCACTTGAGTTGCACTATATGGCAGTACCACTGAGGTAAATACTTTTTTTCAGTATAAATGACAGTAAACATTAGAACAGTTCTAAAAACACTATATATATACAAATCTGTTCAACGCGCTGTGACCCACGTTAGAAACAATTATTGAGATATTGATCTAATTATAAGCATTAGAATACAAATAGGAATTACATCGTTCTATTTTTAGAATCTATTTATAGATGGGTTTTTATACATGTATTTAAATGATGGTCAATACACGCTCGCTATGGAAATGGCGAGAGTTTTCAGAGTTGCTGTGCTAAGTTAGTTAATCGTATATTGGTGAGCTATATGTATACTATGGTTACAAATGATGCAGGTTCCAAAGGCATTCCAAGGTTCTTTGAAGAGACCATTGCTCTTGAAGCATATGATTTGACTGGAGATCAGGTGTGTAGACTGCTGGAGGTTCCTAATCCCACAAATAGCAGTAAGTTGCAGTTAGACATTTTTTAAACGCTCTAATTGACTTTGCCAGAACTTTACTATTACATGTTCCCCAGTCTGAGTTTTATGATACCAGGATGTTATGAATGGTGTCTAATAATGATACTCGCTAGTACGTACCACACGAGTATGAAATTGAACGATATTATATATTATAATCGGGACAGTTCACGACAAAATTTCGTAACCTAGATATCGTTATGCAATACTACGTGCCAGACCCCAAAATGTATTATATCATATAGAGAAATGGTGTGGTATGAAGTGTTGAAAATAAGACGTTGTTAGCCTTTACCGTTCGGACGTTTAAACGATTCAAAAGCATGGATAATTCAGGTCACGAAATTTTGTTCTGAACTCATGTGTGTCCTATATAATATTATTTTATTCATTTAATACCTTCTTGGCTTTAAATATCCTTCCTTTATACTCCACTGTTTTTTGTTGTTGCAAATATCAGATCCAACGATATTTTAAAAAGTAGTTGTGCACGTCATTGGAACTGTATATAGTATATGCATGTGCGTATATACACACAATGAACGCCGGAATCCAAGCATTAAAATATAAAATGAAACACTCACAAGAACGTACTGATGCATGTACAATAATAGCACAAACTGAATTTAATTGCCCCATGTATAAGTAACAAATTAAGAGACTTCTGATTAAATGGGCGTGTTTGCATTAAAATTGGTTCAAGGCTAGTGCATGTTAATAATGATCATTTTGTTAAACGAGGAGCATTTCAGTTGCGGTATAGAGGCTAATAGTTATCTTTTTTTTTTTCTGATCAGCTTCCGAAGACAATCCATTTGTTCAGTCGGTGCTGGGCGTCTCGCCACTCGTGAAATATGAGCTCACGTGCGGTGGCCGCGGCGGATTTTTCATTTCTAGAGAGGTTCGTAATCGATGTCCAATGCAATGTCAAAAGCGTAACATCAGTGCCTTTCCGTTACCTCCCCTGCACCCTCTCTGCTCCCTTTTATTACGCACAGCAAGTAGCAGCAGTGATGCAAAATGTGCAAATATTCATTGTGACGACACGCGAAGACATGTTATTAATGTATCGCACGCGACTACTTGAATGGATTCAATACCTCTCCCAAGAGAAAATGTTCGATAATTGCAGCATAATAGTTAGGATATTTCGATATACTAAGACAATGCCCGACGCCCTAGTGCTCTTGCGTCAGTATGGTATCGACGTAGATAAGTTCGAGGGAAAAATGCGTAAGTCCTAGTACTGCAAAGCATGCGGCACATTGCATGGAATAAATTCCTCAAAACTACAGATATCATCATTGACCCGAAGCATATGCATAGCAAGCGGAGTAGCAAGCAGAAGAAAGCGGCAGCTGAGCTCACAAAGGAGATTGAGAGTGTGAAAAGCGCACTGGGCTTCAAAGAGAAAGCTGAAGACGCACTCGTGCAGCCTTTGAAGGAGACCATATCGGCCAGCAAGGCCTTGTTGCAAGGAGGACAGAAGTTGGCTTCATGGGTGGGCGGACTATTCAAGAGATAATGAATTAAATGCTGTATATATGATGCCCTTGTCTCCTGTATACAGTCATGGCAACATAGTATTTACATGCCGTGCATGCGTTTATAATTTCATATCCAACTAGTTAAATGCAGTTATAATACCTTTCTCAAAACACTTGTGCGCTATAAAATACAGCCCTGAGAACAGATCAATCTTAAGCTTTCCTGCAGAGAATATATTTCTGTTTATTTTCATACAAGCATGCATGCGCATAATTGGGTACACACCAGTCGAGCATGCTTACAATACATTGGGCAACTGCTACAATCAGGGCCGCCGGAGCCGGGGCGGCTGGGGCGGCTATGGCCGCTCCACTTTTTACGGGTACATTTATAAATATTATTTCATCACAATTACATACTTACGCTTAATTACTTTAAATTGAATAACCTACCAGCTGTGTTTAACTACCCTGAGATGTCATGGAATTCTAGTTCTGGTCAATTGGAGCTTCTGTCGCAGGTCACGAAATTGGTCAGTCTACTACTTGTAATGCCTGCTACTAATGCTGAAAGTGAGCGATCGTTCAGTGCTGTACGACGAATCAAGAGTTACCTACGATCAACAAATTCAGCAGCGGTTCAATCACCTTATGGTGTTACATGTGCACAGCGATCACACAGATAAACTCAATTTAGTTGACGTAGCTAACGAGTTCATTGAACATAGGAGACAAGTATTTGGGAACGGATTTAATTATAAAAGTGTACTTTATTAAATGTGTACTTTAAAAGTGATTTGTAGAGATTATTAATAGTTTGTTATGTAACTTTTAATAATTTTATTACGGTATTGATCATAAATATTAATGAGCCGCCCCATTTATGTTATCCTTCCGGCGGCCCTGACAATAACCTACATAAGCTTCATTCTTTTGTTGGAATGCAACTAGTCTTATTCCTTGCCACACACACACACACACACACACACACACACACACACACACACACACACACACACACACACACACACACACACACACACACACACACACACACACACACACACACACACACACACACACACACACACACGTATATATACACACATATGTACATACGCATAGTAATACACTTGTCTGTCAGTTGAGGAACGAATTAAACAGAAAATATGCTCCTATACGAATGCAGTTTAAGTGTAGCCAACAGGTTGTATGTTCAGGTATAGCAATTGAAGGCTGATGCAATGGCCAAGGTGTGTCAGGCTGTCAATGAGTGTTGATACGTTGGATGCAATGTCATAGCCTCGTGTCAGGCTGTTGATGAGTGTTGGATATGCGTGCGCATACAGTAGTTGCCACGTGTCAGGTAGCATATGAGACTGTTTCTGTGGATATGTGAGCATTCTAGGCATCGTGTGCACGGTCACTATAAATACGGGACTTCCACACACACACACACACACACACACACACACACACACCCCATCCCTATCTTATGCACAGGCTTCTTGAAATATGGTGGAGCAGCAGCAGATCAGGAAGCACCAGGATTCTGAACACAAATTTATATCAGTTATGGCTATGCAATGCTGTCATATTTGTTTGAACAGAGCAGCATTTACATGGTTTTTTCCTCATGATGTGAGGTTTTTTCCCTCGAGGTGGTGTGGGTCCATCACCTCAAAATTTAATTTAGGCCAAAATTAGCTATAGGTAGCTGTCCCCTGCTCTGTGTAGGTTAGCTATAGGTAGCTGGCCCTGCTCTGTGTACGTTAGCTATAGGTAGCTAGCCCCTGCTCTGTGTACGTTAGCTATAGTTAGCTGGCCCCTGCTCTGTGTAGGTTGAACTATAGGTAGCTGGCTCCTGCTCTGTGTAGGTTGAACTATAGGTAGCTGGCCCCTGCTCTGTGTACGTTAGCTATAGGTAGCTGGCCCCTGCTCTGTGTACGTTAGCTATAGTTAGCTGGCCCCTGCTCTGTGTAGGTTGAACTATAGGTAGCTGGCTCCTGCTCTGTGTAGGTTGAACTATAGGTAGCTGGCTCCTGCTCTGTGTAGGTTGAACAATGACCCCTGCTCTGTGTAGGTTGAACTATGTGTATGATGACAGTGGTATGTGACAAGTTGTAAATTCTAGTTGGTAATGACAGTGACGTGCACAGCAGATGCAGCACCAATTGTATGTCAAAGTGGGTTGGGTGAAGCGAGCATGATATAGGAGCACAAACACACACACACACACACACACACACACAAACACACACACACACACACATACACGCAAAAAGTCTTTTATGATCTAATTGCGCTGAAGTACATCTCATTTTGATGGCTGCTTCCACCAAGGGTAGGCGGGATTTGCACGTGCTGTCCAGCACCAGGTCCTTCCATCTCTGGTCCAGCACCAGGTCCTTCCATCTCTGGCCCAGCACCAGGTCCTTCCATCTCTGGAGAGTCATAGACATGTGAATTGTCTGATCGTTGACTGTAGAGTGGATTATTGCTGGAGGAGGAATCAGTGTAGGTTACAAAATAGTTTTTTTTTTCATATAGCATTGTTGTTTAATTGTCATAATACTTCAGGTATTCTACAGTGTTGTAATTCAAGTACTGTTGTTCATCAATAAAATACAATTTCTAGACTATGTACTGTACATGCAGTGTAAAAAACATGCAATGAAAAATATAAACACTGATATTATATACAAATATGTTAAGTTACAGCTTACAATGTATGTTTTCTGCTTGATCGCTTCCCCTTGATGAATAGAACTATTACCACAATGGCAATAACTATTGCTACAACAGTTGCCACACCTCCGATTGCAATACCAACAGATAAGCCAGTGCTACTGGTTGATGTTACTTGCTGTGCAGTCACACCTGCTATGCACTCTGGGTCATCAAGAGATTGTATCTCAACTTCACAGCCATTATCCACTGTCAGCAACACTCCCTGGATATCAACAGTTTTTGCCATGTTAAGGACCCAGTCCTCCAGATATGCCAGCTGCATAGCTTCAACTGTACCGCGTAGGGTCACTCTGGTGATGTCATAGCAAATCACATTTGCATTTGACACAGAGAAGTTGCATTTGCAGAATCCATTCACATTATCATTGATTGATTGATACAGTAATTTAAGGGTGGCTGGTACCTGAGAATTTAAAATGCATGATGCACAGATCAGTAATTTATCAATAATGCAAGCAATACGAGATCAATAAAGATGATTTCTAAGTAATACATAAAACATCATTCCAACCACTTTGTAACTGTGTCTCTCTTACTGTCCAGGATGCACAGTTCACCACATTAAGGAGCCTGACTTGTACGTAGACACCTTTCAAGAAGCTCTGAGTCATGGTTGGCAATATCAGCGTAGAATTGTAGTTTGAAGATGTTGTAGTGGGATTAATTTTCTGTAAAACTGTTGACGCAATGCTTGATGTTGTGGGAATGTTTGATGAACCTGCATATGCCACATTAATAATGCAAGCAATGTTTTATCCAACTGAATGTATAAGCAAATCTAAAAAAATTTCATTCACATGCCTGCTTTATTCTGTGATTAAAACTATTCTATTCACATGGACATATTGTTAGGTCCAGGACATAATAAAAACACTAACCATCACAACTATTTCCATCTGGAGAAAGAGTGTAGTACTTTATACAGCTGCAGACAAATGATCCAATGGTGTTAGTACAATTGTGCTGGCAGGGTCCTAGTCCTCCATTTGGAGCACACTCATTAACATCTATAGAAATCAATATAAATAACCATTGCACTCAAGATTCTATTTCATGCATCTGTATTTCATCTTAACAATAGTGTAGTTTCTATACATGTAAATGGAAGCTTAATTACTTTTGGCTTTTACCAATGCAGTGTGCACCATCAGCTGATAACTGGTAACCAGGTTTGCAGGTACAGTAGTACGACCCAGCTGTATTGTTGCACATCTGTTGACATGGGCCCAGTCCGCCATTGGGTGAGCATTCATTTATATCTGCATGTGCACAGAGGTAATAGGTATCCCTGCATGGCTTTCATCAATGCTCATGTATAGATTGTATTATATCATGATCAGTGTGATGCATTGAATTTGGCATGGTTTTATAATGATTAAACAGTTTACACATACACACACATACATGGTTAGCTGTGCATATTTTTGGAAGTATGTAATTTCATTGAATGTTGTATCTTCAGATCTACGGGATACTGAGTATACGTATCGTTTCTTTAAATCAGTGTTTATGTTTTAATACCGATGTGAGCACAGACAAACAATTTGCATATGCCTTATATGCATGTCAGCTTAGGGGTTTACTTTGGCAGGCCGTATAGAGCTAGCATAGTCACCATACGGCTGCAGAAAAACGGTCCAACAGTGTTGTGCAGTTTTGCTATCAAGGTGCCAAGTAGCATCCATTTGAAGCACGCACACATCGATGTCTGAAATGAATCGACACTAATGCCTACGTACCGTCGCACTCACACAATAGCACAGAACAATTTTTGAATACTATAATATACCAATTCTCAACCTCCACACAGCATACAAATATAGTCACTACGTCTGGGCACCACATGCTTCATCACTGCATTTATAAAAAAAAAGAGTGTGTCCTCATCCCATGTATCAACGTTATCTAGGGGGGAGATGGGATCCTCAAATATCGTACTGATGGCCTTGTTTTCCAGCTTGACATACTAACTTGTACAATCTGGACAGGTACAGGGGGAATCTCCTCGTGGTGTGAGCTTGATTGTGTGTGTATGTATGTGAGTGCGTGTGTGTATGTGTGAAGGTGTGCCTTTTGGGTTCTTATACGTCCGCATAACAAAACATATCCACCCATCTGTATCTCTTTGCATCTTGACCTACCATTACAAACATTTCCAGACAAAGTGTAACCAGGTTGGCAGCTGCAGTAGTACGACCCAGCTGTATTGGTGCACGTCTGTTGACATGGGCCCAGTCCTCCATTGGGTGAGCATTCGTTCATATCTGCATGGAAATAAACCATCTCAGAATTGAGATTAATTCCAAACTGCCTGCACGAGTTTTGCTACTATTCCATAAATGACGCAGGTTTAAAATGTTACGTTGGCTAATCAGCTTCCTCTACGGGGGAGTCGCCATGGGGGAGTATTTGTGTACTACTACATCTGCTGACTATTAGGTGTTACATTCCTTTTTTTTTTGTTTGTTATACGCTTCATGCTCACCTGCGCACGTCTGTGTAGTGCCGACTTGCGAGTATCCAGTGCAACACGTGAATTGGGCCACGTAGGCCGTGCTTGAAGCGTACGCGAGAGTGCTGGTGTAGCCGGTTCTGCATGCACATGCACGGGCAAAGAAAACTTCTGTGTATTAAAGACGATCTACCGATACACTTACGTTGCGCAGTAGCTCCACCCCCAACCTAATTTACTGCAATCGTAGTAGTATATGTACGAAGTCTGTACGTAGTACGACTGTGTCAAAGCTTGGGAAGCGATGACGGAGCAAACCCTATATAAGAAATAGGAAATCCTTAATCCTCGTGTGTAAGTGCATGATTCAGTGCCTACCCGTTTTGAGCGCCACCAAGACCAAGCGCCGAGTAATAAAGACACAGAACGAACACAATTGGTTTACCCATTTAGACTGCTGTCTTTGTGACGTCACACTAATTAACGGATGCCTTAGGTGCCATTCCGTAGTCTGGATGAATCTTCTCCTTTTTAGAAATATCCGGTGCGTCACAGTAGGGTTATATGTATCAGGTTATTTGGGTCAAGCATTTTTGCTTAAGTAATGTGTTCACTAAAACTGTGAATCACCATACTGACAGGGCTGGTCTTAGTTGCTTGTGTGCTGCGGAGAACCGGTGCTTAATTGGTACAGTGCACATTAGTAAATGCTGCATTCCACGACATGGTTATTATCGACATGTTGATGCACATGGCATGTGTTGCAGTATATCCTTTTCATGGTGCCGGAGCAAACACATACTTCGCATCAGTGCGTGCGTCCTCCCTGTACGCGTATGCTTACAAATTCATGCCTTTACTTGCTTCCGGAAAGTTATGTCCTCACTGTTTTGTGCAGCTATCCTATATTGTACTGTTTTTCCCGGCGTTCATCGTCACTGACAGGAGATTACTTTTGCACATCCCTTAGTTATTTTTTAGCAATAGATGGGTTATAGTTCCGGTCAACCACCACCATTTCGTCTACCTCCTTTGTAAGCTCACGTTTCCTCATTTTGATTGCTACTGATATAGATAGCACTATATATGGCCACCACGCACGCACGCTCACATTTGCACCCATTTAAAGGTCAGGTCTTTTCTTTGTAACCACTTGCTTTTTCAAGCCTGCTTGGAATCCTGCTTGGAAGGTCTATCAATCTCCTGCATGGGCCCCGAACACGGATAATATATGCATAGCAAGATCCAGTTGTTAAGGATACAAATAGCAAAGTTGTTTCAAAATCAGCTTATATGCTAGCGCGTGCGTACCTTTGTTTACGACGGCACGGCTTGTAACCACAATCCTTATCCAGGACTCTTTCCGAGTCTTTCGTAAGAGTACAGGAGAGGACGCATGCAGGCTTATAGATTCAAGTATGGTTGAAACCAAACCAATTAGCTGTGCATGCGTCGTGTCCATCTATCTACAGTTTTTCTTTGCGTAATAAATTTGTTAGTATTAAATGACATAAAGTAGGCACTTTGCATATAACTTCACCAAATATCAAAAATTGTGAGACTGGTTTTTATGAAGATTACGAGAGGTAGGTATTTTTGAAAATCTAATTCTCGGTAGTTTAAAGACGATATAAAACTTGAGGTTTGCCTGGATCATGGAGCTTTGAGCGCTCTTTCACGCAGTATGGTATAAAATCGTACACATTATCTAAATTAAGGATGTACTGCTTTCTAATTAGAGTATAAAGTCAACGTTGTGTATTCTACCCTTCCAATGGTGAGACCTCCTCAGAAGCGTCTAAAACGTTGCAGGCAGGCAATTTCTATCTACCACGAAACTTTAATTTATGATGATCTGCAATGGCTCGCCGATGAATGTGTCACAGCTATCTCATTGCTCATCACATTAACACGGAATTTGGTTTTCATAGTATAGAATCAATACTCTGTTAGAACATATAGTAATTGGATTTACAATACACTTCTATGTAGAATTGTGTAATCCGATCAACCTAAGGGCCACATAAATACTCATTTAGAGTTAAAGCAAAATGTGCATCCACGAAAATCAAACTCTATCCTGGCTTCTGGGACGAACTCTTATGTTAGTTAGCAATAAAGAGAGTAAGATTTACATGGCAGCAAAGAAAAGCCAGTGATAACCTGTGAATAAAAATACAACATTTCAGACTTCAAGAAGCAAACGAGATAAAGTTTCTCTAGAACAAAAGTAAGGTCTATAGTTGTTAATGAATGCATAATAGAAGAAACATTTCCTATATCTCAAGGATACATTGGAATATTCATTAAAAACCCTTTATGGTTTTTATGTAATACATAGAGCAGGAGTGGAACAGCTCACCTGAGTGAACAAAAATATAATGAAAAGCGCTGTTTGTACAAACAGTATAAACGAGAAACTAAGTTATTTATTTCATACCTGGACAGGAAAAGAAAATGGAGAAGATAAACTGAGAAAGGAATTGGCATTCTTCCTAAAGACCAATCGAGACGACATTCTAGTGCCAAACTGGTCCCTCTCATGCCCAGCTGCATTTGACATAAAGGTTATCATTGGCTAAGAACCGGCTCAAACCTGTGGTCGAGATGGGAGAAGAGGCCAAGCACTCTAGAAATGATGAGGCGTTTGCCCTTAGAGGATGGTCATGCATTGCTTTGGTTGTAGAAGTGTTTGGGGGGTGGGGCAATGAAGCCATCGATGTACTTTCAACCCTGTTGAACAAAGTAGCCACTCAGCTATGTTGACCTCTAAATGAGGTTATATCAACCAATCACAGTCACTTCAGTCTCACCCTCTTGAGGCAGAATGCTAGGGCAATTTTGGTCAGATGTGTCCCACCAACCACCTGTTGTGACTTTTAGTTGTAGTGCTTTTTATAGTTGTATGTATCCTGCCGTTAGGTTATTAATTTATTACATCGGTGCAGTTTAATTTGTTGCTGACGACATTCACAAAGATTTGGTTGTGCTTGTGTAAGTGTCTACTTTTTATGTATTCAAAACATACCCTGATGTCCTTCAGATCATTTATTACTTGGGTAATTTGGTTTTTAAAAATTTGACTTAAACATTTAATTGGACACGCGTCAACAATTTAGTTTTATACATTGAGAAATGCATGTTGAATTCCAGCATAGTATAGACCCTATGCACACGCATAAATGAATAATTATCATCACGTGATTAGCTTGTGACTTCTTTAAGGCTGACAGTTTTACGAGGTAAAGGAGAGTACTGTTTGGTTGGAAATCATCATAAAATGTTTAAAACCTTCAAAAACGAAGAATTATGTGAGCTCTCTGTGCAACGTGTCGCTCTTGTGTTTTGATCGCCGCCGTACGCACTGTAACACCTTGTTTTCCCTCTGGTGGTGGGTAGAAGCGATTAAGAATATAGGTTTTAGAATAGCATGCTTATTTACCATGCGTATAGAGTGCGCCAAAACAAAGTTTAACCTTACCTGTACTAAACTAACGGGTATAATTCAATTTTTTTGTGGATGGAATAGGGCAAACTGTGCTCCCTTTTGCCACTTGTATTCAAAGATGTATAAACAAAGAAGAGTAGAATATCATTCCAGGATGGTTCTAAAGTGCGCATCATCTTACAGCACTTTTGGATCATGTTCTGTTGCAGAGTTATTCTATTTATAACTCCATCGATTGTCTCGGTCAACTATTTCATGCCCTTCAGTTAACAAATGGATCCTCATTATGGCTCAGTGGCTGAGCCCTCTTATTCACTGGCCTAGCTAGTAAAGGGAAGATGAGTATGCCACTAACATTTAAAATGTTGTATGTAGATGCATTTATGTACTTGACTGCACAGAGATGTTTATAGAGAGACCCACAATAACTACAATACCATTATAGTGCTTATTGCAATCTTCCCTGAGGGCACTTTCTCTTTCCTTTCCAATACTGGAAGAGTCAGTTAGTACAGAGCAATGTGGCATTTTAGAAAATCTGCTCTCTGGTGAGGTGACATCATATATTCAGTAGCTGATCAGTGGAAGACAAAGTGGGTCTTTATTGTGCTCAAGTTGTTGCTCATCCTTCTATACAAAAGGTAAAAAAAAATCAGAAGGCATCAGTGGGTTCGATTCATTGATCAAGGGAAATATCATATGCAAGATTTCATGTTGAATTAACATGTGATTTGTATCCTATATACAATTCTGAAGGGTGCATGTTTGAATCAGTTGTACCATTCAGTTAAAACTAATGTGCATACATACTCAAGTCTTTTTTTTTAAGTTGCAGTTCACAGTCTGGACAATATTATTTTCCTATTGGAACTGATAGTTTCAGTATTTAAACATGCATCCATATGGAATCACTCAATTGGACAGCTAGGATTATTGCAGCCAATCATAGCTTTGCCAGCAGGCATATTGCAATAGCATCACACTTCAGTTGCATGTTCCACCTCTGCTGGGGATGTATTTGTGTTGCTACTTTTATACCATCCCTATGATTTCTGTTCGTTTTTGGAATAGGTGTAATGTTTGTACCTCCATTTCTGATAGCGCTTTTAACCTGAGAGACACTACATTGAAGGCAATGCTGCTAGGCCTAGCAGTATAGCAGCTAATACGGCACCATTGGGCCAAGCAAACTTGATTATTAGTTTCTCGTCCGCCGGTTTTCAAGAAAGGATGCGGGCGGGCGGTAATTATTCATTATTAGTCTATTTGTTCATTATTTTACATTGGATGCTATAGCTCACAGCCCTTTGCGGCTGGACAAAAGGGTCCATAATTAGACAATACCGTAAACCAAAAAAATCCATTGCGGCTAGATGCGCCATGGCCTCATTAAAATGGCGTTTTTTGATAGAGCTGTATCTTGTTCATTTTACCATTTAACTGGTGTATCGTCGTAGTAGAGCCTATACCATATGCGCACTCTTCATATCGCAATCTTTAATAACGCGCAGCCTATTTATATATGGATATCGTAAGGGAGAGGGGGTACTTCACGCTGATAATACCAAGCACAGACAAATTCTCAGGAACGTCAGCATGCCGCATTGTCAACTATACACATTTAGGTATACAGAAACACCATTTAGGTCCAGCCATACTTTTTTTACACCACACAATAAAGGGTTTTGCTTTTCTATGAATAATGCGGTATTAGTAGCTTTATTCGGTCACATAGCCTAGATGGAACACCACATATACCAGCTCCAGAAACTTTGCAGAACTTGTGGAAAACATTTGGTGGCTAGAGAGATCAAAAGGAGAGCATTCATGAGAGGGGGTTTATAATGGGTACATGAGGGCAGGGGGTCCAGCTGCTTACTGTGGGAACATGGGGCAGGAGTCCAGCTGCTTATAGTAGGTACTTTGGGGCATGCGCAGGGGGTCCAGCTACTTAGTGAGTACATAGGGGCAGAGAGTACAGTGAGTACACAGGGGCAGGGGTCTAGCTGCTTACAGTGGGTACATGGGGGCAGGGGGGCCAGTTGCTTACAGTGGGTACATGGGGGCAAGGGGCCAGTTGCTTACAATGGGTACATGGGGGCAAGGGGGCGTGGGTACATGGGGGAGGGGGTCCAGCTGCTTACAGTGGGTACAGGGGGGGCAAGGGGATCTAGTTGCTTACAGTGGGCACATGGGGGGCAGGGGTCCAGCTGCTTACAGTGGGTACATGGGGGCAGGGGTCCAGCTGCTTGTATACAGTGGGTACATGGGGGGCAGGGATCCAGCTGCTCACAGTGGGTACATGGGGGCAAGGGGGCGTGGGTACATGGGGGAGGGGGTCCAACTGCTTACAGTGGGTAGATGGGGGCAAGGGGTCGTGGGTAGATGGGGAAGGGGTCCAGCTGCTTACAGTGGGTACATGAGGGTAAGGGGGCCAGCTGCTTAGTGGGTACATGGGGGCAGGGGTCCAGCTGCTTACTGTGGGTACATGGGGGCAAGGGGGTCCAGCTGCTTACAGTGGGTACATGGGGGCAAGGGGCCAGTTGCTTACAGTGGGTACATGGGGGCAAGGGGGCATGGGTACATGGGGAGGGGGTCCAGCTGCTTACAGTGGGTACATGGGGGTAAGGGGGCCAGTTGCTTAGTGGGTACATGGGGGCAGGGGTCCAGCTGCTTACTGTGGGTACATGGGGGCAAGGGGGTCCAGCTGCTTACAGTGGGTACATGGGGGCAGGGGGTCCAGCTGCTTACAGTGGGCACATGGGGGCAAGGGGTCTAGCTGCTTACAGTGGGTACATGGGGGCAAGGGGGCCAGTTGCTTACAGTGGGTACATGGGGGCAGGGGGGCCAGTAGATTACAGTGGGCACATGGGGGCAAGGGGGCATGGGTACATGTGGGCAGGGGGTCCAGCTGCTTACAGTGGACTCAGATGGTAGGGGTTCCACTTGCTTACAGTGGGTACATGACAGCAGGGGGTCCAGCTGCATACATGTACATGGGGCAGGGGTACAGCTACTTACAGTGGGCACATGGGAGGAGGGGGTCCAGCTGCTTACAGTGGGTACATGGGGGAGTCCAGCTGCTTTTATAGAGGGTACATGTGGGCAGGGGATCCAGCTGCTCACAGTGGGAACATGAGAGCAGGAGGTAGCGGTGGGTGTATGGGGTAGCAGTGGGTGTATGGGGTAGCGGTGGGTGTATGGGGGCAGGGAGTCCAGCTGCTTACATGAAGGCCGGGGGTTCAGCTGCTTACAGTAGACATGTGGGGGAGGAGGTCCAGCTGCTAACAGTGGGTATATGCATGGGGCAGGAGGTCCAGCTGTTTATAGTGGGCACATGGGGACAGGGGATTACAGTGTGGGTACATGGGGGCAGAGTGTGGGTACATGGGGGCAGGGGGCAGTCAGGGGGTCCAGCTGCTTGCAGTGGGTACATGAAGGCAGGGGGTCCAATACATGTACATGGGGCAGGGGGTGCAGCTACTTACAGTGAGTAGGTGGGCAGGGTGTCCAGCTGACAGTGGGTACATAAGGGCAGGGGGTCCAGCTGATTTTCACGTCAACACGTATATGTACTGGGCTAGTTTACATGGCTCAAACCACAGTACACTTCACATGCGTATACCATTGCGAAGAAAAAGTATGGCTACAGTTCCATACTATATGTTGTAAGTTCCTACTGTCTCCTTTTGTTATGCGCTTCCAACTGGGGTGCAGAATTTGTCTACGTGGTCCAAAAAGTACGTTGAAGTCGATGCGTTCGTCGAAAAATGGCCACTTGTAGGAAGCGGTGGAGAGAAAACTAGGCCATGTGACTTTGGTTACAAATAGAACAAAGATACTTCATTCATTGTATGGCTTTAAAATGGTGACAAGTTCAAACATGTTAACATGTAGTGCAAGGTTTCTAAGGTTGTCGGTTGTCAAGGGTGGTTGCTAGGGCATTACGCCACTTTTTCAATATTTCAAGAGGTATGCCTTTTGTCCACAAATTGTATGGCCGCATAGGGCTGTGAGCTAGAAGTTGTAATAAAGATGTGCACGTGAAATACGATTGCAAAAGACACATGCACAAAATATTCATGGCCAGTTATCGAACAATAGACTTCCTTCTTTTGATATGCTCCTTCGTTTGGTTGCACACAGAACACATGGGGTAAGAAGACTCTGAGACTTTTACTAAGTCGGCTGTTGCAGCACAGTGCACACAGATGTCTTCAAATCCAGCAGAATAATATAATGCTTCAATTACATCCCCACACGGTGATCACGAACCACTACACCTGATAAGCTCTCAGGAAGTGAAAGATCATCAAAGGATGCACCACATGAGTATGAAACATCTTCCAGAATGGATTGCAAAGTACTACGTTCACCAACTGAGAGTTTTCTTTTTGAGAATACCAAGCGCCACATGTTGCATTCTTCACACTGAATTACTGTTCCAGTGTTGTTTATGTGCTGCACGCTTGGACTGAAAGAAAGAGGTTTTGCCTTTAATTTTCCCTTCAGTGAAGGGCGGTCTTGCTCAGTAGTGTCATGGGTAAAAACTTGGTCAAACGGCAAATAGTGACCATCTTCCTGCATAAGTGGATCAGGAAGAAACCGTAGCTTTTCAAAACTAGATTTGTCCATCCGTAGTGGCTTGCAGATTGTACACCTTTCTTGCCCACACTTTTTTATGCAGAATGTATAATGATGCATCTGGCAACAGTGACCAAGGACTTTGTCATTTGTTTTATCCTTGGTGGTATCATTATTAGAAAGAGATAGGTCAATCTGTAACACAATTTCCCAAAAAGCTTCCATTTCTCCGTCAGAACATGCTGATCGAACTTCGAAGTGCTTACCTTTCAACTCCAACCTTTGCATGATGCCTGACAGAAGATCTATAGGCTGCAATATTGACTCTGTAATTTACTGCTCTCCAGTTGAGCGAACTTGTTTTAGTGAGTTACAATTCTTTAGTGCTTTTTCAGCATCGGTATTCATTTCCTTTCACATGAGGCCTATGGATTGAAGTCCCAGATTTACCACTCATGATCCTTAACTTTCAACAGGGTTTCGCCAAGACTGGTTTGGTGCTGTCCTTGCTGCACACAACAGATCCAGATTCAAATTAAGAAAAAGTGCTATAAAAGACAGCTGTGTTGAGACATATGTGAGCCGATGATCTGGTCCACCATCTGTGTACAAAAACATGATGTACTTATCACCTATTTGTGTAGTTAACCATGAGTTGAGTTCAGCTCCATGTCTCATGGGTGATGAGGGTTGAAAGACTGCATCTTTAAGCATGACACAGACTTGACCATCATACCAAGAACCATCAATGCTTTCTGGAATATCAATGCGAAAGAGGACACTAGGGATTATGCTAAAGCGAGTAAAGTCATGATCACCAACTTGAAAAACCTCCTGTAGTGAGACAATGACCCTGCGACCTCTTTCAGCAGCTGCAACTGGAAAATTGGGCTCACCAACTTTGAGTCTATGCTTATCATCAAGACAGATAAATAGGCTTTGACTCTTGAAGAGCAATGCATATTCTCGCATATAATGGAAGATTGCAGCACAGTAGTGTTCATCAATGTGTGTTTTCCTGAATTGCCTCTTTTGGACCATCATCTTAACAGGTAAACGTTTGTAGTACTGTTCAGCGGTATTTGTACGTGGATTCTGCGGATAAAATTGCAAGCGCAAAAACTGCTGGGAGGGATAGGTGTGTCTGCAGGACATAGCTTGCTTACTTGTTCCAAAAGATCTCT
The DNA here is from genome assembly GCA_963681505.1 of Eunapius fragilis. Lineage (NCBI taxonomy): Eukaryota > Metazoa > Porifera > Demospongiae > Spongillida > Spongillidae > Eunapius > Eunapius fragilis. The sequence goes on along the minus strand of OY811978.1, from coordinate 9,067,337 downwards.
GACAGATTTAGCACGTGCTAAATAAGTAGCATTGTCATGTCGGCGTTCATACACAGCAGTACATTCCTGCAGGTAAGATCCACATTTCTTCCAGAAAACTTTGTACTTGTCACTTTGTTTCAAATTGAGAGCACAGAGGTCAACAAGGAGGTCTGGATCTTCCATTAGAAGTGCTTCTTGCAATCGTTGGTCAATTTCAGCTTCAAGAGTGTTGAGTGATGCACTATGATCACCTATGGATGTGAGTAAAAGTATTAATGAGTAAATGGTATTTACATATATTGTACAAGTACACTGGTTATGTGTTATATGGGTGTGAGTTCAAATGGTAATCATGCTAGAAAGTATGATACGGCTGTCAAAGAATTCATCTTGTCTCAGGAAAACAACGTTCTCAATAAGAAAAGCTTATCATCTTTCTATTCATATGTAAACTCCAAGCTTACTACCTCTCAGTGTATACCCCCTCTCATTGACTCCAATGACAATTTGGCTGTCTCAAATCATGATAAATGTACTGTGCTTAATGATTATTTTGCTTCTGTCTTTACTGCTGACGACGGTTTGCTCCCAGAATTTGTGCCTCGTCTCTCTGAAAATAAATCCCTAAACTCTGTTCTCTTCCCATTTGACAAGGTCCTTAAGACTTTAAAATCATTGCCCTCAAAATGCTCTAAAAGTCCTGATGGGTTTCCCGCTTTTTTCTTAAAGTCTTTAGCCCCAGCTATTGCTTTCCCATTATCACTCCTTTTTGAGATGTCTATGAGTACAGGACATATACCCTTAGTTTGGAAGACTGCATTTGTATGTCCTGTCTTTAAAAAGGGTTCACGAAAACAGCCCAGTAACTATAGACCTATCTCACAAACGTGTATCCTTTGTAAAGTTATGGAAAGTATTATATCATCTTCTATGATATCCTTCCTTCGTACTCATAATCTTATCTCACAGGATCAGTTTGGTTTCCTCGCTCGACGTTCTGCTTGTACACAGTTACTGATAACTCTGAACAATTGGACATTGAATGTTGACAATGGCATGAAGGTGGATGTTGTGTATACTGACATTGCTAAGGCCTTTGACACTGTCTCCCACTCGAAATTATTGCTAAAGGTTGAGGCTTATGGCTTTAAATCAAACTTGCTTCAGTGGATAAGAGCCTTTTTAAACGACCGCACACAATGTGTATATGTAGGACTTGATGTATCATCTCCTAAATCCATCACCAGTGGTGTACCTCAGGGTTCTGTCCTTGGTCCTCTCTTGTTTCTGATATATGTCAATGACCTTCCTAACCATGTCCAATCTCCAGCTGGCATTAAAATCTTTGCCGATGACACAAAACTGTATCTTGGTTATACTGAAAATCAAAATACACCACTTACACAATCCTTAAATCAATTTTGTTCATGGTCCAAGACATGGCAACTGACTGTTGCTTATTCCAAGTGCTCTGTCATTTCCTTTGGTTCTCGTGGTTATGAGCCTACTTCACCTTACTCACTTTCTGGTATTCCTTTGCAATTCGTATCATCTATAAGAGATCTTGGGGTGTGTTTGAATTCAGACCTTACGCCAAGTATGCACTGCTCAAACATTGCTTCCATGGCTTTCAATAGGAGCTGTCTTCTCTTAAAATGCTTTCATTCTAACGATGTGTCTCTCCTTGTGCGTCTTTATAAGGTGTATGTTCGTCCCCTTCTGGAAAGTAATACCCAAGTTTGGAATCCCTGGTTCCATAAAGATATTCAATGTATTGAACGTGTTCAGAGATTTTTCACTCGTGCCATTATCAAACGTGCTGGTACACCATATATGGATTATGATGATCGCCTTGCAAACCTGAGTTTACAGTCCTTAGAGTACAGGAGAGTCTTCTACGACCTTGTCATCTGCTACAAGATCTATAATAACCTGGTTGATTTACCTTTTGAGAGTTTTTTCACCAAACCGGCTAGGCCGTATTCCATCCGAGGTCATCCTTGTATCCCGCGATCCAAACATTTACCCCATCATGCATTCCGAGCGCATTTTTTCACAGAACGTGTGATACCTATATGGAACCACTTACCGCAAGATGTTGTCACTTCATTGAACATTACAGTTTTTCGTACCCGACTTAGATCTGTGGACCTTTCACCCTATTGTATGTTATATCCCTCCCATGTTTAGGCAGTTTGTAAGTGCACGTACACATCGTGCCACTACTTGCCTTTTTGCATATGTTTGTCTGTTTATATGTATGCAATCAATCAATCAAAAAATCAAAAAAAAAAATCAATCATGTGTATGATCCAGCACTCACCAGTCAATTCCCTGTAGATCTCACGAATGACATATGGTTTAGCTGATGAACTGATGAGACCAAATTTATTAATGAATTCTCTTCTCATGCTTCGAGGATGGTACACGGAAAGCTGATCCAAGATTAACCTGATAATTCTTTGGTTCTCCACCATAGCATTCTCAAAACTGACATGTGGTGGGATTTTCCAAACATAGTGATAGTTTCCAATGTTGGATCCAAAAGATTTAGTGAGCATGATGCACCTAATTGGAAGCCCTTTCTCCACTTCCTTAATGTAAGTATATCGCTTACGTTTGTCAACTGGGGCAAAGTCATTAACAAAAATGAGCTTGTAACTCTCTATTTTCTGCAGCTCATCAATAATTCCATTCAGTAGTATGGGATGCTCATCCCTTGTGTTTATAACAGCAAATGACAAATCATCTGAAGCAACTTCCACTTGAATCTCATTATGCTTTTGCACAGATCTATTCTTCTCCATTAGTTCAAAACCATAACTCTCCAATGCTTCAGCTAAAGCTTCAGTGGCAGTTCTAAAGTTGCCCACCCTTGTGTTTTCATCCATGGGCACAGAAGAAAGTTTTTGAGGTTACCTGCATGCAATCTCAGTATATCAGCTTTTAAGTTGGAGTGAGATCTCTTCCGGTGCTTAGTAAGCTCTGGTGTATTGTAGCCGGAGAACTTTTCAAACAGATAGGGAATACAATGGCAACGACTAGCAAATGTTTTGTCGTGTCCATCTATGTACCACAGGCATTGCTGGAGTTCCATTAGGAATTTTTGACCATGTGATCTACCACCTATGCTCCACTCCCATCCCTTATTCTCAAAAATGGAACCAAGGTCATTGAACAACTTGTCCTTCTTGTTTCTTTCCTGGATTTTTAATGGTAGCATTGCCTTATCTACTGTTTTCTGAGAGGCCATCAAAACCTCAAACGCATTGGGAAGTGTTGAAGAAGCTGAGGCTGATTGAGCATCTTCATGAACGGTCTGTGACACGATGAGCTTAACATGCTGACCAAACATTGCGCAAACATCGTCGACGTTGAGCTGCTCATCCACAATGCTTAACAAATCTTTCGTAAGGCCAATATGAACTTTATCTAGGAATGAATATGACAGTTCTTCATCGATAACAAGACGAGGATGAGCTCCGGCGACAATTTTAGAAAACAGTGAAGAAAACTTCAGACCCGTCTCCACTTGAACGACTGTCCATGGTATATGGGTCTCGTAAGCCCCTGAAACAGTCAAATTAATAAGCGGCATGGCACGGCCTATATTGTCACGTGATGAGTGCATGAATAATAAAATAATGAAATTTGGTGCGTGGCTCCAAAAAATGATGCGGGCGGGGACGAGAAACTAATAATCAAGTTTGCTTGGCCTTGGGCTGGCTTAGCAAGATCAAGATAGGCATGTTTCGCTGTTGATTTGTAGCAGTCTTATGTCACTTACGTACGCCCGAGCCTCGGTAATTCTATAGGGTTTCAACTCCTCTTTTTTGCAAGGACTTGGAGAAGGATAGGCCTAGCCCTACAACAAAATCCACTGCTAGACACGTTTCTGGGTCGTGGATCAATCGGAGAATGATGTGGATTGCTCGACAAACTCAACAAGTCAAGCTTCTTAGTGCAGCGCTGCTTTCCCGCCGTGTCTAGCTGCTTGTAAACATCGTATCGCCACGCCCTAATTTATTAATTTATGCGTGTGCATAGGGTCTATTTGTTCCCAAATGCACATTCATTGTGTAGGTCTACAACATGCCATTCTTCATATGAAATTTGGGATCGAACAAAAAAGTTATGACTGTTTGCATATCGGCATTACGTGGATCACTGTTTTTATAATAATTCCGCATCAATCTCCATACATTGTTTTATCGGTACTTAAAGGCCCGTTTCTCTTAAGTTACAAAAAAAAAGAAAAACAGTTTTGAAAGACATTCAATATGGTCTTTAAAGTGATCCTTTTAGTTATGCGTGAATGTTGATCGTCAGGAGTGGGTACAGTTTAATTATAATCGGCATGCAAATGTTACTAAAAATAGACTTCCGATATTGTTCTAAATATAGTAACACACGTAGTATATCAACCTGATTCTAACGCAAAACGGCCAGTGTTTTCTAAGTGGCATAGCGAAGTACCTCAGTTGAGTCATGCGTGAGTACAAGATTGTTGTTCTCGGATCGGGAGGAGTGGGGAAGAGCGCCTTGGTGAGTACCGTACATGACCTTTAATTTCATCGAGGGAAATAATTTGATTGAATGGATATATCGCCTTTAGCTAGATATGTACCTGTGCGTGTAGCTTCATTTTAAATAGCCACTTGCTTACATAAATTTAATGTTTATTTTATTTTATTTTATTTTAATTAAAATTAATATAATTATACAATGAAACATGTATTACAGAAGGGAATTATGCATATGCATGAACGTGCATGCATGAAGCCGGCGTCACACAGCGACACTATATATCTTTACTTTTCAACAGACGGTGCAATTTGTGCAAGGAATATTTGTGAAAAAATACGACCCCACGATAGAGGATTCCTATGTGAAGGTTAGCCAGTGCTTAGCTATACCCGTATGCATGCCGGCAACCAAACATACACATGCAGTTGCGCATGCATCATCAAACAGTCATTAAGCTTGATGCAAAAAGACTGACAAGTTATATACTGACTGATATTCTTTATTCAGCAAGTAGAAGTTGACGGTACACAATGTATGCTGGAAATCCTGGACACAGCAGGACAGGTAATGGAATTCCGACGCATACAATAACATGCAGTGACATTCACATCTCATGCATGCATTAATTGCTATAGGCGAGGGCGATCGCAATAATAATTGTTTATTATGACATTGTATAGGACCAATTCACTGCGATGCGTGACCTGTACATGAAGAATGGACAAGGATTTGTTCTGGTGTACTCCATTACATCCCAAGGTTCTTTTAACGATGTGACTGACATTAGGGAGCAGGTGACGAGAGTCAAAGGTCGTGACGACGTGAGTCACGTGCTTTAGTAACCAACGGGTTTTAACTTCTCATGCTTGGCTTATCTTATTCTATACAGGTTCCTACGGTGCTAGTTGGAAATAAGTGCGATATGGAAGACGAAAGAGTTGTGGGAAGGGAGCAGGGTCAAAACCTCGCAAGACAATGGGGAAACACGTAAGCCTTTTGACTGCTAATAATCCGCATACATTTATATATCCTGCGAGTTACCTTAGTTAATTCGCATGCATACCCGCATAGTACAGTAACCAATGATATGAGGTCAGAACGTTTGCTACAGCTTGTTTTTTTTTTTTTATCCAACAGTTCCTTTATGGAGAGCTCGGCAAAGTTAGTGCACAACGTGGCAGAGGTAAGTACGTCTAATCAGTGTGGTTACTGTAAATATGTTTGCATGCAGGCATGCGTATACATGTACACATGGTCTTTTTTTTTCTTGCGATTTCGACATCGCGTTACATTTACCATTATTTTTAGATCTTCTACGACCTTGTGAGACAAATAAACGTACAGACACCGGTTGAGCTGGAGAGGAAAAAGAAGCACCGTTGCCTGCTCTTGTAGCTGAGGAATACATCGGCTAAATAGCGTCACCCCTAGCTGACTGCCAGCTGCATGCGTGGGCAGTTAACCGTTCCAAATGTGCTTTGCAACGTGTACATGATCATTTTTTATCAAATTAATGTTCAGATGTCGATAAATGTCATATGCAAGGCCCGACCTTTAGTTGGCGCCATAGTGATTATAGACATTGCATACATGCATGGGGACAGAAGGAAGGATGACTTTGTTGATTTGTAGATCATGTATTTATAACGAGCAATAAACAACAAGAAAGTTGATGGCATATAGGATTAGAAGGCAAATGGTGGTGTAAAAAGAATTGGAACAAGGTTGACTGAAATGGAAAAATGAAATACACCCTCTATATATTTACCACGCCCCATGCGTATGATGTGTATACAACTGAAATTCACCTATATTTTTAGCACACCGCAACACATAATATACAGGCATGTATATTATACACGCACTGGGGTAATTATACGCTGGTTTGTGCTAAATATAGGTGTACTTCATTTTTCTATTTCAGTGAAAATTCTGTATTCGTAGAGAAATAGTGCGCTGCCGGGTGTCGATGCCAGTTTCCTGTGTATTGTCCTTTGTCCCGGCCTAACGTAGCGCCCGCGGGATTCCATACATAACCATGTATGCACGTTCGCCGCATCCCTACGATGTGTTGCAATTGTATCTGCATGAGGCAAGGGTCATGCGGTACGCACGTGGATGCATGCAAAAATGCCTACCTTACCACACAGCAGTAAAAAGGGTGTATTTCACTCCAAATTAGGAATTAAATACCAGCAGAGTATTGTCCGTAAAAGTTTGTGTAATGCGCCGTCGTATCCTTTTGGCGAGGTTTGCTTCCTTCCGTAACCTTTCGTTTCGATCATAGCCATTGAACTCGTTATAACGACAAATTCCTGAGCGATCTAAAAGGTTGTGAACTGAGTCTGCATGGGAAACTATTTCTTGCAAGTTGCATAGCTGTCAGTGCATGGCTATGCTGGGGCAAGCTGTGCCGCACTCCAATAGGTACTTCTCCCAACAATATCAGCGTGTATATATATTTATTTATTTATTTATTTATATGGGACAGTGTCTAACAAAATCACCCCTCTGGATAGTTTTCAAGTTTTCAAATTTTTCGATTTTCCGTGAACTCCAAAGAGCTTCTATCAAATGGTCCTTGCACATCCAAAATTGGACTATCCATGAAAACGTTATTAGGCACTGAATTTATAATTAGCCATACATTTCAATGAGAGAGTTACTTTTCTTTTGCTTGTCTGAAAAATTTGAAAAAGTATCACAAGGGTGATTTTGCTGGGCACCGTTCCATATAATTATGCATGTAGATAATGACTATCAGTTGCCGACCAACGGGCAATGTAGCTTCCATGTTGGGGATAATGAAGGTAGACAGTGAGGATGAAGAGTTTATTTGTATAAGTTTTGTGTTATTATTTAGTGTATCTAGTTTAATGTAGTTGGACATTAGAGTTGCATCTTTAGTAATGATTCATCGATATTTAAATGATTGTAATTAATTTGAAAGTATTATTATAAACAAATCAACTACATGATCTGATATATTCTGTTTGATAAGCGACCCCAATACACTCTCCTTAGAACTCATTGAGCAATTAGTACTGCCAGTGACAATAGACATTCTCTCTTGTCCAGACACACAATCCTCGAGCAGACATTCTTATCACAGTACTAGAGTTCAACAACCTGTGGCGCTATGCATTTCCGCATGCAGCTTAGTATAAAACTGTATTGTTCAGTAGCATATGCAACTAATTGACATTTAGTGCATCACAATTCAGCTTTTCGAAGGGCTACTATATAGCAGATCAATTGCACGTAGGCTACGCACAATCAAGTTTAAGGTATTGTGCATGGTCTTTTGAGTGGAAGCATAATGAAATTATACAATGTTGACCGTCTCTATAGCTTCCGCTCTCTCTCTCTCTCTCTCACTCACTCTCTCTCACTCTCTCTCTCTCTCTTCCTCTCTCTCTCTCTCTCTCTCTCTCTCTCTCTCTCTCTCTCTCTCTCTCTCTCTCTCTCTCTCTCTCTCTCTCTCTCTCTCTCTCTCTCTCTCTCTCTCTCTCTCTCTCTCTCTCTCTCTCTCTCTCTCTCTCTCTCTCTCTCTCTCTCTCTCTCTCTCTCTCTCTCTCTCTCTCTCTCTCTCTCTCTCTCTCTCTCTCTCTCTCTCTCTCTCTTTCTCTCTCCACACCACACCACCTGTAAATCCTTGATATCACTTAATTGCCACAGGACATTAGATGTATCAAAACTGGACTGATACTTATTATATTCTGTATGCAAGAATTACATGTATTCACCCAACTGCGAAGAGCTAGGGCTTCTACATTCTTAACACTATAAGAAAATTATGTGCGAGAGAAACTTAAATCCCAGCCACATAAGCGGCAGGAGGAAAAGGTGCATCTAAGGTGCAAGGACAAAACCAACAGGTTATCCTAAAATGGTGGCTCGACCTCCAAAGACCCACTCGTGTCATCACAATAGGGGTCATCACATGCTTACTGGTCATGCCTTTCCACAAAAATTTAGAAAGAGCTGAGAGTGGCGTTCTTACAAAAAAGACCAAAAGACCAATCTAGACCAGCAGACATTCTAGTGCCAAACGTGTCCCTCTCGTGCCCAGCTGTATCTGAGATCGCTAAATTAGCAATTTTCTACAAGAAAGATGCTCAAAGTGGTTATGAGGGAAGAAGCCAAGAATTCGAATTCCAGCAAAATTGGTTCATCTCCCGCCTCACGCAGCACTGATGAGATGGTGCACTAAAAAAATGGTTATTCATCCATTAGTACTTATGCGTTCGGGGTGGGACAATGTAGCCATGCACTCAGTTTCATGCCAAACTCTAAATAAGCTTGCAACATTCTATATAGTGCGCACAGTTGTGAGTGCGTTGAATGCAATCTTAACTTCATTGTTATTTTGCTTATTATAATTTACTTTATATGTGGACTGAAGATATCACCTAAGAACAGCTGCCTAAGAAAGCAGACCATCTGCCTAATGCATACCCTTATCGTGATTGAAAAATTCTGCCATGCAGCTTTATTTAATAGTTTGTCTTCTTGTCCTTCACGGTCCTGAATTTGGTCACGTTTGACGCCTTCCCATTGCAACAATAAGCATGTGGTTCGATCTATATACGCTGAACATTGGTTATATAACTGCTGCGGAACTATGAGATATACACGAGTACACATATACATATCTACAGCGTGCCTCCATTGATCGAAGCCTGCATCAGTCAATAACATAACATTTCCACCCACGAGTTGTCGTTCAGCGCAGGCTCACAGTTAGCTCCCTTTTCGTAGAACGCTGCATAGCACACGCCCTCACCCAGTTGGAGGCTGAGGTATGTACCTCTCCACTCCACAGTCACCTTCCACTCGGCTGAGCTGTTGCTTTGTGGTACGCCAGCGGTAATCGCGTACGCTGCTTTGGTGTCCACGCCGGATGAGTTACTCTGCTGTGATATCGCACTTGCCATGACGAAGAAGCCAGGCTGAGCCTCCACTTCAAGACCCACCGTGCTCTCGCCGCGGTAATGGGGGAAGAAGTGGTTGGACGACGTCACGTGCTCTTCTTGAGCAGAAGCGGCCAAATCCCCGCTTTCCGTAACGTGCAGTAAAAATCCCAGCTTCTCGCTGACGAAGACACATGACGTTGGCGACGGCAAGGGCTTGGCGTAGAGGTGCACTATGACTGCAAGGAGCAGAAAAATTCTAATTGCGCGCATGGTCTCCATGAACTGTCCAATAGATTCAAAATTATACCACGCGCCAAAGTATTTGAAATCGCTCTTTTAAAACTGTCAGCGACTGGCAACATACGGTGTATATACGTGTGACGATACCTTATACGTGCGGCGCCGTAGCTCACTCCTTCCTCCTGACTATGGACCTCTTTGGCAACAGATACCTTGTAATGATCTAGTTACTGTGCACCGTTGTTTATTGCATGCTTCCTTCGCCAACCCCCGGAGCGCATTCTTCAGTCATTTATCCTTAGAGCAAAAAAACTAAGGACTGTCTCTGCATAAATTTTATATTTTTTCCGTATACTATATTTCACACATTCGCGTAGGTTTTATACAACTTGACTTCTTTAAAGGTAGATACGCGTCATACGCCGGCTCTCTTCATGTTGTTCGACCCTACTGTGAAGTTGCAGGCTCGATTTTAATGTATTTCAATTTGTTAACCCGATCGAACATGATCTTATGAACCCACACGCAAGGGTACCCTTTTTTATCAAGTAAAGGGAATGGAATGATCTTTTTTGCTGCATGCAGCATTTCACAAAGTGGTCTACTTCTCATCTATCTCCATGCTGAGAATTGCTAAATATGGATTAGTGTATACTTTTATTTCATGATCATGCTGTCTATGTCAAGTTAAAATAAGTGGTATTATCGATATTCTTTCGTTTCTTTTGGATGGAAAGAGTTCTCAGCCACGTTAGTCTGCCTCATCATTGGCTTTGAATCTGCTGTCAAAATAATTTTACAACACTGCTGCCGTTGTATCGGCATTGTACAGGTGATTGGAAAGTCGCGCAAATGGTATAACTCCAGAATTGGGAAATGAGCTGTAACTTTTAAAACTACTAATTAATAACTTTATATTAAGCACTGGCATGTTTTTTGGTTCAATAGCATAATTTTTCCATGCTCAGCTCTGGAGTTATACCAGTTCTACCAATTCAAAGATTTTGCGCGACTTTCCAAGTATACTCTTCATGTTGATTGTCATGCTATGTTTTGTGTACGTCTCATGCATAAATCTTTCATCGTCGTCTCTATACGGAAGAATAATTATTTACTTGAGTGAAGAGTGTTGACATTATGGAACTCCACTCATGCCAGTGGACCTATCATCAACCAAGCCATGCTAGTGGACCCAACCAAGCCATGCCAGTGGACCTCTGGCCTAAGACCATGCAGCTAGCCCATGCATATTGGCCTAAATCACATCATTCTCCAAATCCTGGAAGTGCTGAGGGAAGTAAATCTGAACATGCTCCATGTGAATCTCAGTACTAAAGGAAGGAGATAGTGAGAATGACGAAGAAGAGGAACTGATGGATAAAGGCAGTGGTGACAAAGCAGCTATGGATGAAGGCAGTGGTGACAAAGCAGTTATGGATGAAGGCAGTGGTGACAAAGCAGCTATGGATGAAGGTGCTGATGAAGCACCTACACTCACAATGCACAAGCTGCACGTACACACCACACACACAAAGCACTAGTCAAGAGTCTAAGTAGAAGCATGCATTTAATTTGTACTTATATGGCGTCGGCAACAAAAACAAGGCATTGAAGACCACAACCAGCAAACGCTCTTATATGAAAATAGCAGAATGTTATGCACATTGCCATCGCCGGTACCATATGAAATACGGTCCGGGGCAATTTTCGGAACACTTCCTATAGGTCCCCCGGACCGTATTCCCTTGTTACCGGCCCAATATCAATTATCCGGATTCAATTTTCCCTCTACTTCAGTTCATCCTGCGTGTCCAATGATCTCAGGCAGTGTACTTGGCCTGTCATTCCTTGTCAATCAAAGTAACCATGCACTTTGCTCAAAATGGAATCTCGACGATAATTCGGGCATTATTCGGTACACTTCCTATTGGTTCCCCGGACGTACCGTATTCCCTTGTTGCCCAATATCAATTATCCGGACTCAATTTTCTAAGGAGTATACAGTCCGAATTCCCTATTATCTATTTCTTGCTATTAATTCATACAGCCAGACAGTTACTTAAAATATGTCACATGTTTGTTTCTATACTTTCTTGACGTTAGACACCACCGTAGCCGAGTAGTACGTTATTGGTTAATCTACAGTAATAATGTAATTTTAAAAATTGACACATGTACCATTCGTAATTTGGGCTGATCGAAAATCATTAGAAGAAAACATTGTTCAGCAGAATATGGTGCAGCAAAGAAGGCATGCAATGCAGAATATTTTCTTACTTGTTCACACGTACCTAAAAGGTGAAAGGAAGGAAGAAGTATGGCAAACAAATGTACAACTTCTGTAGCAGAAGGTTGTACTGTGCGAGCTTCAATATTTTAATACATGCAGCGACTACGTCTGTTCCTTCTCGCACGCAGAAGAATGTGAAGCGACGATGATGTGGTGAAGAAACCTACCTAAACAGACGGGTCATATCCTTTGCGCTCCATAGAAGGGTAAAAAAGAGCCTCAGAAATCGGTAAACGTTTAAGGATTTCGGATGACGTTTTGTTGTACGTCGGAGGAATGACGAAACGTGACGAGAATGGTTCTGTTTACTGAAGACAAAGCAATACCATTCTAAGTGGTGGCCACCAAGGAACAGAACAGCGAATGAACCATTATTGCATATGCATCTGGACATATGGGGATGGGTATAGCCATCATGTCACGTGAAATTAGTTTGTGCACGTGGTTGACATGCATGTGTGAAATGTGCCAGAGAACCTATCATTCCTTAAATGCACTTTCCTTCCATTGCAGCCTGTCACTGTGCATGGAACCTCTGGGGAATGGATTTGATATTTCTCAAGCTGCCCCAACTATCTAGCAGTAAATGTTGCACGTTTCTTGTGTTTCTTTTATTTTCATTTTGGAGCCTATGTAGCTCAGCCTCATTGCAGGAAGAGAGTTCATTAACAAGGTAACATAATAACTTCATTGTATGGCTCCATACTCTTTGAGTATATCTATACAGCAGTGCATGTGTACAGAATCTCATGTATACTATTGCTTCACTCGTTCCAACTCTAGTCTCCGCAATCAGTTTAGAAAGCTCTATACCTATAAAGTTACACATGTTGAGAGGAGGGGCGTGAAAGCCTTTCGTGAATTATATAGATTCATAACAATTCCTGCCTTCATGTACCATGCTCAGAGAACCACAATGGTTTGGTCCTTGTCTACCATGCTCAGAGAACCACAATGGTTTGGTCCTTGTGTACTATGCTCAGAGAACCACAATGGTTTGGTCTTGTGTACCATCAAAGTGACCTAACAATACTAACGCTGACGAGTGCATTGTTATAAAATGTATGCGCGGGATAGTTCAGTTTCGTATTTTGAGGACCTAGGGATCTATTAGACTGTGGATGTGTGCACAAGTGAATCACTGACGTGAAAGAAAGTGTAATTGAAATTGAAGGGCAAAATACCCACTTGGGAATGCATGGAAACAGTTGAACTGGCTGATTTTTTAAATTACAGAATGAAGTAAAGATATCTCTAACTCACTACGTTGTTCAGCTGGTGGATGATGCATGAATATGCATGCTAATACTGATATAGAGTATGCCAAATCTAGGTTCACTTTTGCTCTTAAGGTCTTGTAAAAGGTCTCATTAATGTTCTGTTTTTGTATTTATTTCTCAGTGAATAAACTGAACAATAGTTTCGTTACCTTGAGGTAGGTTAATAATTACTTGACGGCAACATGCACGACGCGATCGAGGAGTTATTAGGCCGTTGTGAGTGGAATTGGAGGAATGGATGCTGCATATTTTGATGAGTACTTTTGTTTTTATAATCACCAGCGATATAGAATTCCATGCTGGTTCAAATGAGCTCTTTAAAAAAAAAAACAATCCAGGGGAATTAGTCCGCCTCTTTCCCCGGACCCAGTTCCCTAAATAGAAGTACACATTTTTGGATGGACCGTATTTCCATAGGAAGTTCGGTCCGGGAAGGGGCCTGGAATTGTCCCGGACACTATTCCCTATGACACCGGTGGCACAATGAAAGCTTTCATTGCTATGCAGTACTGCGGGATTCCGCTCTATATACTCGAAATAATAATCCAGGATCCAATTACCAAACTTTAATTGTCAGTACATGAATAAAAATAATTGAATACATGTACAATACAACTTCACACACTTTATAATTCTACATTGTGTAGGCATCTACCCAGGATGGTCCTTGAGACGGCTCTGACGAGGACAAAGTTTAGCCTGCCATACATTTCACCCAAGACTTGGCTCTTGTGGCAGGAAGAGGTGGTGGCGATGCAGGATGCAAGGCGGGAGAAAGTGGCATGAGCTTCTTTGCCCCAGTTGCCTTACGACGTCTCTATACAGCGAGTGGGGCACAAACCCATCCCAGCTCAGAGCACTTGGGGTCATTGGCTCTGTGCTTTCGCACCTCTGCCTCAAGTGCAGCTGCCCCCACTGACATGCTTGCCTCAGGGAGAATGGAGACAGCAGACAATTAACAATAATATTTATATGGAACGTTCTATGGGTCTTGTGGATTCATGTAGTATAGCATAAAACGCAAATCGATATATCTCCCAAAACATTAACGTTATCGGGTTCCTATTATTAACACAACATACCACACCATTACTATATGTGACAATTCTTTTTGGTGTCTTCCTCGTGCAGAGTACCGACGTTACAAGGTCCGGTACCCCGTAGGGCTCAAAACAACCACATATTCAGATAGGAGAGTCCAAATCGGTTCAATTTCGGTACGTGCGTAGAAGGGTCCTATTGCTATTGATGTGTGCTGTTCGTTAATTATTACTTTATCCGTTACGCACATACCGAATTTGAATCGATTTGGACGCTCCTACCTGAATGTGGCCGTTTTGAACCCGATGTAATAGCGGACCTCGTAACGTCGGTACTCCGCATGTGTAAAAATGGATTTTCACATACAGTAATCGTGTGGTGTGTTGTTTTATAAATAGAAACCCGATAGCGTTAATACTGCGGAAGATATATCAAATCAGATATAAATCCACAAGACCCATTTTCCCATAGAACGTTCCATGTAATATGTTCTACTAACTGCAGCTGCGGACACCAGCCAAATGAACTTGATTAAACGGATTTTTCCGTCACAAATCGGTTTTAAAATGTCCTATTTATTGTATTCCAATGCTAGTAATTCTTTGTCCTCATTTGACATTGGAGGTGCAAAAAGATATACATTTTACTATCTTTATGACATCACCGTAGTTCTTGTCAGCTAAAACTTAATTTGCTTCAGTTTACTACTGGTACCAGCGTGATAACTTTAAATAAGCGCTATTTAATGAAACTTGTCGGAACAACTTTTTTTTTTAATAATCCAAGTGTCTGTGGTATCAGCGTGTGTGTACGGCTCGGTCCAATCTGGCGAGCATTTTACATCATTTCAGTCGTTTTTATGAATTAATTTTGTTAATGTTACTTCATGCACTCAGAGGACAAGAGTTGAGGTGTCTGGTGTAGATGCTCCTATTTTGTTGTTGTGTTGTACTTTTCATTTATCACTTCATGAAGAAATAAAAAACACAAATTTATAATCAGAACGATTTTTAGTTACATGGTCAACCTGTTTAAGGACGCTGTGTGTGACCTACGTACCCCTACAGACATAATTATCGTAATTATTGTAATATTATATTATATTATATGTGCTGCCGAAGAGCCAAACTTCATCTTTGAACCCGAGAGATAGATTGCATGTATGTAAACATGGTGTTTGTGCGCAAACACCATGACTTTTATATATAGGGCATCAAATTTAGAGAAGCCGATGTAAGTAGGAATAGGCCACGTCTGTTAGCCCTAAGCATTGATCGCGGCCGGACATTCCTACAGAATACAGGATCAATCGTCATATATAGGACGTAGATAACTTTTATACTAGCATTGTCTTCTTGCACATATTTGGCTTGCCTGTAAATGACATCATGCATCATTCACATCGCACAATTGCAAATAAGGAGCACTCCTCGATCAGATCTAGAATACCAGCTACAAACCACATATATAGTTAAAGGTTGTCATGAAACACACATGCAACTAAATAATTGATCTTCTCTCAAATTTTCATCTTTGCCATCATCTGAAGTTACAGCTAGATCCCGGTAAGTCTGTCCTTAATGAGAGAATAGCAAAGAAATCGCATGTGTGGCAACATCAGAGCAAGGCTTCCATTGCCATCATCAGGGCAGCCAGCCTATGCCTAAGGGGTTCTAGTTCTTACATGATATACTATATAGACCGAGCCGATACATGGCTCCAAATGAGACTGCAGTTACCGCTCGTTTTAAAAGCTACTATGTTAATTGGTACCGATTCCTTTAATTTATATATGTTTTGCGTCATTCTCTCTCGGTTGCCTATACAATTCAAAGGGGCAGTGCCATTTCGGTGTTATGTAAGCTCTTTGAGACTATAGTAAGCTTGCGAATTTGATTATTTTTGTATAATATAATTATACCACTAGTGGTGGAGACATTTGGTGCATGGTGAAGAACAGCAGGCAGTTTTTTTTTTTTTTTTTTTTCACAACTTGCAGTACGTCTTGCGGCACAAGGTTATTCCGCTGTAAGGTTAACATGCAGAATTCTATTTATGGCAGGTTAAGTCGCCTCTTATAATTTGAGACAATGCTCGTGCTTTCATCGCCCGGTCCAACTCAGAAGCTACAACAATTGACCTGCTTGAAGGGTTAAGGTGTAGGTTGTTTGTATATAGTAATATATTAACTTATATTTATTAATAATACTTAGCAATAAAATATATTGTACAACACCAGATTTTCTTTCGAAAGTCATTTGCATTGCATCTCCATCCATGAGTTGTCGTTCAACGCCGATTCGCAGGAAACTCTGTTCGTGTAAAATGAGGCGCAGCAAATGATGACGCATGTCTAGCTGAATAGGAAGAGCCGGGCAGAGCATAGCTGGATGCGAGAATTGCCGTACAGAACGTTAACAGTCCGACATTTAATGCACTCATTTGCAGCTATATACGGACTTAGTTTTAGTCTGAAATTGATATGATCTGCGTGCATGGATGAATTTAAACGATCCTTATATATACGCACATGTATAACGAGGAAATTGCGTAACTATACGTCAAGGTTGTTAAAATTTATCCCGTCCGCACTTTATATGAAACAATATATGCTTGACTGGGCTCGTTTCCTGTCTGCACGGAGACATCCATTACGACGTGATGTCTCTGCCAAGACAACCTTCCGTTGGTTTATGGGCTCCGTACCGCACACAAAATTTTTCTTACGTAAGCTATATACAACTATAGAGGTTGCTCATGGCAATACATCAGCATGGTTGACTGTTCCTCCACTTGCGATCGCTACCTGCCACTTGGACTTGGCCCCGGCTCAGATCAATTAAGAGATGATGGATTGGCGGTTCGCTATATGCGTGACCCGACAGACTTACCCTCCAAGTGCAATGGTTGTGGGGCCACACTAACAATGCAACATGCTCTTGGCTGTAAGGTTGGTGGCCTAGTTATCCAGAGGCACAACGATCGCGAGATCCGAGATTGTATTTGGCGATATTGCTGCACGGACACAGGTTGTCAGAAATCCAATTGTCAGAGATGCAGTAGATACACAAGTAAGTAACTCAGGACTGCGGCTTAATTTTGGGGTACGTGGTAAAGCAAAGGCATTATTTGTCTTCAAGGTTATTGATACAGATGCTCCATCCTACAGTAATCTTACAAGATCAGTACTCGAGCGGGAGCTCAGGGACAAAAGGTGGATGTATCCAATCAAGCAGTGGAAGATCGTATAGATGCATTTGTAACTTCAGTAGCACTTCCTTAAGAGAATGGCAACATCATATGTGGCAAGCAATTACAAATGGAAGAAATCTTATGTGTGGCTAAGGCTTTCCATTGCATGCCATCATCTAAGCAGAAGCCTAAGCCTAAGGGGTTTGAGAGTTCAGCATACTCGTAGATAAGGGATGCATGCACGCAACTACTTTGTTTAAATTTAGTCGATCCTGTAAGAATGTATGATCGTGTATTTACTATTCTTATTTCAACATAGTGTCTATTATTTTGATTATGCATGTAGCTGTAGTTCAGAAAATTCGCATGCTGTCCTTTTCCTTTTTCCCTAGAAATAGTCTTACTCGTTTTATAATTCCTGTCTTTGACTGAACGTGCATAGTTTATAAAATGCGCGTGCGTATTGAAGTTACGCAATCTGTAAATTTGCGCATTTCGAAATTGCGTTGCGCAATTTGAAAATGCTGAATAGATTATCGATTTCGAAATTGTCCTCCAATTTAAAACTTTGTTACCCAATTTTGAAATTGCGCTGCGTAATTCATGCGCATTTTCTAAACGATATAGCTACATGCATAATCAAAACAATAGACACTTATAGGACCGCGAGATAACTTTTATTCTAGCTATGTCTTCTTTCACAATATTAGGTTCCAGTTTGCCTGTAAATGACATCATCATTCAACTCTCAAGACAATTTACCAGGTACTAGCTGCAAACAGACTACAGTCATTGCACCCTAACTGCTTTTGACACTTTTATCCACACCTGAATAATGTAACTTGTAGTTCCTAAAAATGATTTCAGATGCTCTTAAAGCATGTAATTGCCAGTATGAATCGCTGCTATTGTAGGCACATTAATACTAAGTGATTATCAAAATATTAATGTCATGGTAGCAAGAGTTGCTCAAACCAGCCTGCTGAATTTGTCAAGATGTCAAGATGATGACACAAAAACAGAAGCATTGCAAACGTGAATCACAAGTGGAAGGTAATGACAAAAAAAAAATCTACAACAGAAGTTTGGCATGCATGGGACATAATTGTGTGTCAATAACATGAGCAGACACCTAGCTGTACACAAAGATAATGATGATGGAAAGGATATGAGACGGAAAACAAAAGGGACAAATCACCCAATGAATTTGGGGACTGGCCATGGGTATACTGGGCGACGTTTTATTGCATAGAACCAACGTCAAACTAAATAGTGTTGTTCTGCGACGAGATAAGCGATCCATTCTCTGTTGCTCCTCTAGACGCAAGTTAAGTTTCTTTTAATAATATTTATCATCAATCCATGGAACCCTGCTAATGAAATCTAATTAGGCTTTGGAAAGTTATTGATTTGACAGTAAAATCAAGCGATTCAACTACTGTATAGTGTTTCCCTGTGTAGCAGCTCATGTTTTAAATGCATCTAGTGTCATTTTCTTTTTTTATTAACCTCTATTGTACTAAAAGCAAAATGTTTTTTAAAAAAAAATTTTTCATTGATTTTATTTAATTCGTTGTAAAAATAATAAATGAAAAGTTTATTTCGCTGTACAATCTTCCCGTGAGAAAAATACCTCTGCATGGAATCCAACAACAAACAAATTGCGTATCTAGCGCATTGTGCATATAAATAAATGAACTACTTCGTAGCTAGCCTCCTGTACGCATAAGCTTGCAGGCCCGCGCAAGCGATCCAAATATTTTGACACTGATGAGCTAGTTCATCCACCCCCGTCGACCAGAGGCAAATTTTACGGCATGTACTGCTGTATGCATAATCAAATAAAATTACACGTGATCTTCTATTCGTGGTAAAGATAGAAATATCATACAGGGGAAGGGGTTCACCTAAGGTGGGTGTAGGCATAATAATTCGTTAATCAATTTATTATTCAATATATTCAGATTTCAACTTTGATCACCTCATATTGCCTCTCTTCAAAATTACTGTACAGGAAAAAGCAAGTAATAATAAAGAATCGCAACCTGCACCTACTCGTCGTGCTGCAAATAGCTATAGCTGTTGGTTCACCATTGGTCCAGATAGCAATAACGATCCCAATATTTATTGGAATCTTCATGATGTGTATTTATGCATATGACGTTAATAACGTTGCAGTTATTATTAAGATTCTTTTTTTTTTCAATGGATGCATAAACAAGTACAATCACATTACTTCAGTCATGTAAAGAGCACGGTACTTTAAGATAAAACGTCCATCCCCCATCCATATGCACTTGTAATACTTGAAAATACGATGGCAAATATGAAGGGGAACAGAGGGAGCAACTTTGTGGCGATGAATACAGTAATTTTTAAAGCAGCCACCACCATCCAAATGTTGATGACAGTGATGGAGTGTATATTAGTCACGACAATTATTGCAACTGTTAAAAACACAGCCGTGCACAAACGTGAGCTTCTAAAGAGGACGAATGTCGCCTCTCCACTTGTGGGATCTGAGGTGAACATGAGTGATGCAATGAATGCAATAATCACAGCATAATAGGCTACCCCAGCCAAGATAAGCACAGGCATCTTGAATGCAGAGAGGATTCTATCTGAAAACCCTTGCGCTTTCCTCCTCTCATCAAACTGTTGCCTTGTCTTTGGCAAGCCAATCTTCTCTGCCAGCTCTTGTGCCTTCTCTTTGGGGACCTCTGCTGCATCTTCTTCAAACACCAACTCGGCAAAGCTCTCTGACTGCAGTAAGGACATCATGTTAATAAAAACACCCATAGCCATGTCCTGCAAAGAGTAATAGTTGACGAGAAAGTAGGCCACAATGCCCAAATTTGGAAGGACACCACCTAAAATTATTGCAGAAATTAGAAATGGACTTGCGTATATGTCTTCTGCTCCTTCTATTGGATTTTCATCCTTAATTTTAAAGCCAATGGCAAAGATGATGACAAGCTGCGACAGCATCTGACCCATTGCCGTTACAGCAAAGCTCACAATGAAGTTGGTTGTGTCCTTCTGGGAGTTGCACACATCAATAGGCATCTGAGTGAGGGCAGCAGTGGTGCCTGTGAGGATGAAGAGGCGTATGATGTACACAGCAAGCGTGAAGTAGAAGCAACCAACTCCAAACAGGATAATATTGGTCGCATCTCCCTCCTCTTGTAGCAGGTAAGGGCTCGAAATGATGAAGTCAAAGAGATCAAAAATGAGCAGGGGATAAAGTAGGACCTCAGACAATACATTTCGAAGCATTTCAAACCAAGTCTCTAACTTTTCTACCCACTCCTTGCTAAGAAATAGGCATTTCCTTCCGTCTCCCTCTTCCTCCTCCTCCTCCTCTTCTTTCTCTTTAATTTCACTGCTGCCTGAAGTATCGCTTTTCTTCAATTGGAAATATTTAGCACACGTTCCAACTTGAGTAATATAAACGAAGCCATCTATTGATGCAAGAATGACATTGATAATTGCGAAGGTGAGAGCGATGATCTTGAAAGTGATGGTGGGCAAAGGGTTCACAGAAGATCCAAACTGGTAGAGTGTAATGCCCAGCTCTGTGTAGACCCACGCATCCTGCAGTATGTTTGACACAGTCGGAAAGGCAAGCTTTGTTATCATTTGTTGTCCGGCACTGGCTGCTGCAGCAAGAGCCGGAGGGTTGTGGGGATCTTTGTATTCAGTTCCAGGTGAGGGCACAGCATAAGCGGATTGAACAAGGTCATCTATCTTCATTTTTGCTATCACTTTAACTGCTTTTGTGGCCCTTTCTTTCATCTTCGGAGCCATTATTGGTTCTTCTTCGGGACTAAAACTTTTGAAGTTATATATTTCTGGAACTCTGTGGGAAATAATAATACATGCTGCACAACTGTTTCATAGTATTTAGTATTTTTCATTAAGTTTTATGGTACAAATGTATCAACACTGAATCATGATTAACACATGGTATATTAGGGGGATTTGTTTTACGGGTTTCAATGTAACATTATTTTTAAGTTTACAGTATTTGGACAAATCTATGAAGTGTCAGACTTGAATACCATTACATTATTTGCTACATTATTTGCTGTCACTGAATCCAGAAACAACTTCCAAATAGTTCAGAGAATAAATTGTGCCTGACGCCAGACCTTGATGTAATATAAATACTTCTTTCCATACCCCTAGTTATGAGAGTATAACTATTCCCTTTTTAAAGGGTAACAATTCTATGCATCACACGTCATTAACTGATTAATGCCGGAATAATTATTGTTTTTAAAACTAAAGTAGTGCTGTGTCGAACATCCACTAAATGAGGCAGCAGAGGTGCAGGAAAGAGGTTTCAGTAATATAAGCTGAAGCCATGATGTTTCTAATGGTCTGAAGAATTCTTTGGTAAGATACAGTAAACACATCTTTGACGCAGATATGCGTTTCTTAGCATTAAACACACTATATGTATATAAGGTATAAATGCATGAATACAATTTGCAGAATAAATATTCAATACAATTAGCTCTATACATGGTCTATATGTAGAATAGAGAGTTCAATGTACCTACATTGAAAATGTATTAATACATTCACTTATGTTAATGCTAGCTGTGTGGTTGCATGGTTTTGTAGTTTGATTTTAAATCACCTTAATCAAGAATAAATTTAAATGTTTCATCCAGAGTAAATATGTACCAATTAGAATTCACACATAAATTACAGGTTGATATAACATACTGTTTGAGCACCATACCTTTCAGATTCATCTGTGTTGACATTTTCATGTGCTATTGGTTGATTAAAAGAATGTAATCACAATTATGTGTAATAATGTTCTAAGTACTATTTTTTCAGAGTGTAGAAGTGTAGTTAATGACAGCAAGGTGTTACTTTCTTAAAGGATACTGGCCAGTGGGGGAGGGGGAGGGGGGGTTGAGAATATTGTATGTTGTTTTCCATACTTGCATAACAAGTCCATGTGATCAGGAGAACTAAGAGGACATCTCCATCTCTCAGACCAGAAACACCTCCCCCCTCCCCCCCCCCACGCATGCTGGCCTGATGGGTCCAAAACACCATCCTATACTATGAGGAACCACAGTTTACTTTAGTACTCAGTAATGTGTGAAAGCAAACCCCCCCCCTCCCCCTCCCACCCCCTCCCAAGTTTCCACATCCTGTACACCTGCTAGCTGCGTGGCTTAGGTTCATTCCTCTGTGTGTACTAAATTACAGTGTGTTTCCAACCAATAAAACTTTCCACGAACTGCAGTCTTTACATGGCTTGCGGTTTGGTGGTTGAGGATGTGGCAAATAACTACATTTGCGTATGAATGGCACACATGTAGATGCAATAAATACCATTCCGTTGCGAGGCCGCGTCTTGTGGCTGAGCGAAACATGTTGCAATCACCCATGCACCAATCAAAACACGACGCTGTTATATAGAAGCGTGGAACGTAAACAAGCAATCAAATTACCACAATTCTTGTGGTGCATACTAATATTGCATGCATGCCAACAGCTACGTGGGCGGACCGACTGTACTTCCCTTACATGTGCCTACAATGAGGATCTTGACATTGCCTGCTATAGTAGCCAAGCGACTGGTTAAAATAATAATAACAACTAAAGGAAAATGGTATTAAACGTTCGGTGAAAGGGTTAATAAATCCTATACGTCTAGGAATAATACGTGTTGACTAGAGGATGCTAAAAACTTCCAGCTTCGACAAGTACACACAAGCATGGGCCGTCGAGAGCCGGCACGGTCCCCTGGGCTACATACTCCTTCCGGGCCCCATTAAGTTAATGGTCCCATTGGGATGGGTGCGGAAGATATAAAATACCATACAGGAGGGAAATATATAGCTTTCGTGTATCGGCCCGGGCCCCATGTTTAACGACGGGCCCCGGGTTCAGTAGCCCCCCCCCCGGCCCCCCACTCTCGGCGGCCCTGCACACAAGTAGCTACTAGCTCACACTACACACACTTACGTTCGGACAAGACAAGATATGATTCCTTCTCTACCTCTTCAGCAAAGAGTACTTTCACCAAACGAGTCGGTCCCAAGCGCAATGAATACGACGGGCGACGCGGACGAGGATTGGCTTTTGGCTCCGTCACTGTCGTTTCGTCGTCGTCGAACGCTACTATTTCCTCCTGAGACTCGAACTCGCTGGTTGGTAACGGCTCTTCTCTTTCGAAGGACTCCATGGGATAACAAAAGTGACGAATAAAAAAGAAATACAAGTGTGAGATTTAGTCTGGGGATGAGGTTAGGGTTTCACACTTATTCAAGTATGAAATAATTTGTGCAAAGAGCTAATTAGAAGCGAAAGCGATCGAGCCAGTAATAGATTATTTACAAAGCTCTTCAGGAAGAAGGAAGGCAAATGCGTATTCATTCGGGTAGTGGGCACTATGTAGCGTGGATTTGCATGCGGCTATGCATGATGCCGTTCATCGTCTTCGCCTCTCGCTGCTCACGATTGTTTGCGGTTGGAACTATTTTGGAAGGCTACAAGATCCGATATTGCAGCCCTCCTGCACAAAGGCTGGAGTAAGACTTGTCTTTTCGTATAAGTACGCCCATAGATACTTTATGGTACGCCTAAGGCATGCCAAAAATAGAATTGATTAACCACTTTTGTCGCCGAATTTTCTCTCTTCATGAAAATCGATGCGTGTTGTGGTCATTGCGTGCACATGTACTTAGATTACAAGAACGGAATACCAAACCATAGTGACGGCTCTCACGTGACCAGGTTACATTCAGCTTCTCAAACATGTCACACTGATCACCCTGCATGGCTTCATGACTCGAGAGTGGGCCCAAGGCTCAGAGTATTGAGGTTTGTGCACCCCTCCACTGATACATAATCATATACACACATGTACACACACACACACACACACACACACACACACACACACACATGCACACACACACACACACACACATGCACACACACACACACACACACACGGCCTAGCTCAGCACATTTAGGGTCATTGGCTGTGTATTTCTTGTTTCCACATATTTAGTGGCAGTGCCAACCTCATCAGTCAATAAAGCAGGAGTAAGAGGTGTGACAGTGATGTCAGAGGTGGGCTGGCCTGTACGTACTGAGTGCATCCCATCATCCCATCATGCGCAGTATGCACCCAGTTCATTCCACCATTCACAACACTCTGGAACACCTGAAACATATTGTCTCAATGAATGGCAGCTGATTTTGCCCACATTGAGTATTACAACTTCGTCACACATGGATCAATAGATCTCTAATAGTGCAGAACTGACTATCTACAGTTTATTCTACCAATCAATAACAGAACAGCAACACATAAGCAGAAGAAACCTAATCTTCACGGACAATGGCCAGAAGTAACTTCTCATAGTGGCCTGATGTGTCTCCCTGTAGGTAAATGGAAGAGAAGACCACTGAAACAGCCTCATATAGAGGGAGGTGCTATAACTGCAAAGCATGGACACAACTAAATTCCTCCGAATGCCACAACAACTCATAACCATAGCAATGTAATTACACAGAACAGCCACCAAAATGTAATGGAGGCAAACCACATCCACAAGTTGACCAATTCAACTACACCCTTATATAACTGAGTAAAGCCAAATGTCTACATTGATATCAGTGCTCAGAGAGGCCTTGTTTATTCCCCAATTCCACAAGGCCATGGCACTATCTTCCCACAAGTAGAATGCACCAATTGTAAACATGAACAGACGACGACACACCTTGATGAAGGAGCCAAGGGTCTTTCCATAGCGGTGCTTGAAAGTACTCTTGATGTTCACCATGTCCACCTCACTCCTGCTCACAATCACACGTACCAGAGTGCTGTCATCAGTCCCCAGACCCTAGGGAATTGAATGTGATCTGTTAATTCAAAACTCAATCCAAAAATCCCACAGAACAGAACGAACTCACACCTTCATGGATTTGTACAATGCCTCTACAAAGAAGGATGACTTGTCTTTAACACACTTCACTGCATGGGAAGGAAAAATCATTACATAAGTAACTGAATAATTCATTTTAATAATTTATTTTAATAATTCAATTTAATAATTCTTTCGTTCTGTACCTTTGTTATAAATTGCACAATTTCATTATACCAATCCTTACACCCTGGAGTACCAATCCTTACACCCTACAGTTACACAACACAACAAACTACACTGAGTCAGAGAGGTTGACCAGACCATGGGACATGTACATGTGACATGAACAGGTATATGCTCGTACTCAGTGGTAACCATGGTCACCATTACACGTACTGGGCATGCAGTCACCCACCAAGGGCTCCCATTCCTTCTTTGAGGTGTCCAGACATTTCCTTCTCAATAACCTGTTCCATGTCGTACTTGCTAAGCTGTGTGGCATAGAGCTATGATTATAGCACCGAAGAAATTGGCTTGCGGGTCAAAATAGACACATGAAAATAGTTACCAAGCAACATAATGAAAGTAAAACTTTGTATGACAGCCATATAACATAACATGCATAACTATTCCAAATGTGGCAATTGAAAGTAAAAACAGAGTGTGCTATTTCAGGGGTCCAGACATGTCATTGGCCACACCCACCAGTTAACTAACCTTTGCATATGCCTGGAATGTTGCCCTCAGTTGAGGGAAGCTTCGTGAGGCCAGGATCTGGTTGAAGCTACAGTATAGAAAGTTTGATGAGGTTGCTGTATTCATGAGACTACAATACCGTGGTAATGGTGGTTGTGGGTGGTAATGGAGAAGGGGGAGGGGGAGGGGGAGGAGGAGGAGGAGGAGGAGGAGGAGGAGAAGGAGGAGGAGGAGGAGGAGGAGAAGGAGGAGGAGGAGGAGGAGGAGGAGGACAAGGAGGAGGACGAGGAGGAGGACGAGGAGGAGGACGAGGAGGAGAAGGAGGCAAAAGAACTTACACTGATTCATCTGTCCCCCATCTGGCTTCTCCAGCCTGGTACAATCTCTGCATCCCCCACCAGCATGTAAATGAAGATATTGCTGTAAGCAACATGTCTCCCATGCAATGGTGTCATACATCATTATCTATAACCATCTCTCCTACACTTAACAGCAACCCCAAACTTTAACCGCTCTCAATTAACGCACACCTCAGCGTCCGATCTTGCTTTGGCTTCATCGACCTGAGACGTCTCATCCCTGCAACCCTGTGCACAGATTAAAGTAACTATTAGAGAAATCCTTTAGGTGTCATGGTACTTAGGGTACCAGTGTCCCAGTGTCATGGTACTTAGGGGTACCAGTGTCATGGTACTTAGGGGTACCAGCGTCATGGTACTTAGGGGTACCAGCGTCATGATACTTAGGGGTACCAGCGTCATGGTACTTAGGGGTACCAGTGTCATGGTACTTAGGGGTACCAGCGTCATGGCACTTAGGGGTACCAGCGCCATGGTACTTAGGGGTACCAGTGTCATGGTACTTAGGGGTACCAGCGTCATGGTACTTAGGGGTACCAGCGTCATGGTACTTAGGGGTACCAGCGTCATGGTACTTAGGGGTACCACCTCATGGTACTTATGGGTACCAGTATCATGGTACTTAGGGGTACCAGCGACATGGTACTTAGGGGTACCAGCGTCATGGTACTTAGGGGTACCAGCGTCATGGTACTTATGGGTACCAGTATCATGGTACTTAGGGGTACCAGCGACATGGTACTTAGGGGTACCAGCGTCATGGTACTTAGGGGTACCAGCGTCATGGTACTTATGGGTACCAGTATCATGGTACTTAGGGGTACCAGTATCATGGTACTTAGGGGTACCAGCGACATGGTACTTAGGGGTACCAGCGTCATGGTACTTAGGGGTACCAGCGTCATGGTACTTATGGGTACCAGTATCATGTTACTTAGGGGTACCAGCGTCATGGTACTTAGGGGTACCAGCGTCATGGTACTTAGGGGTACCAGCGTCATGGTACTTATGGGTACCAGTATCATGGTACTTAGGGGTACCAGCGACATGGTACTTAGGGTACCAGCGTCATGGTACTTATGGGTACCAGTATTATGGTACTTAGGGGTACCAGCGTCATGGTACTTAGGGGTACCAGCGTCATGGTACTTATGGGTACCAGCGTCAAGGTACTTAGGGGTACCAGCGTCATGGTACTTAGGGGTACCAGCGTCATGGTACTTAGGGGTACCAGCGTCATGGTACTTAGGGGTACCAGCGCCATGGTACTTAGGGGTACCAGCGTCATGGTACTTAGGGGTACCAGCGTCATGGTACTTAGGGGTACCAGCGTCATGGTACTTAGGGGTACCAGCGTCATGGTACTTAGGGGTACCAGCGTCATGGTACTTAGGGGTACCAGCGTCATGGTACTTAGGGGTACCAGCGTCATGGTACTTAGGGGTACCAATGTCATGGTACTTAAGGGTACCAGCGTCATGGTACTTAGGGGTACCAGCGTCAAGGTACTTAGGGGTACCAGCGTCATGGTACTTAGGGGTACCAGCGTCATGGTACTTAGGGGTACCAGCGTCATGGTACTTAGGGGTACCAGCGTCATGGTACTTAGGGGTACCAGCGTCATGGTACTTAGGGGTACCAGCGTCATGGTACTTAGGGGTACCAGCGTCATGGTACTTAGGGGTACCAGTGTCATGGTACTTAGGGGTACCAGCGTCATGGTACTTAGGGGTACCAGCGTCATGGTACTTAGGGGTACCAGTGTCATGGTACTTAGGGCACTTACTGAGAGCATGGACACAAGCAGTTTCTTGAAGTCACCTGACGTATCTCCCATTACATCCCGTTCAAGGTCGCGACTAAACACTGTGGGTTTGCAGGTTGCAGGAAATATAAGAGACGTAACACTGAGAAGGGTGATTGGAAATGATTTGTCTGGTGTTAGAGGGAGGGGCTGTGAACACAGGAGGGACAGCGGAGGAGGGCTTGAGCAGAGGGGAGGAGGAGGGAGGAGGAGGGAGGAGGAGGGAGGAGGAGGGAGGAGGAGGAGGGAGGAGGAGGGAGGAGGGAGGGATGCAGGAGGGGAAGCCGCAAGTTCTCACTTGTCTTGTACTGCTGTTTGATGGCCAATATCTCCTGGTTGTTTCTGGTACACAGGATCTCAATCAGTACCTTCTCATCAGTACCCAGGCCCTACAGAGCATAAACACTCAAGCTGCTCATTTGTCTAATGCATGAACAGGCATACGCTTATTGTTAACTGTAGCTGCTAATACATTGATGATATTTACATCCTAATATTAAAGTTACTGGAATCATACAATGTGCACTAAGAATGAATAATGAGCTCAACATACGACCAGCACACACCAATTCCTTTGAGCCCATCCCCTTGCTTCATACTCAAACGTCTACAATAAATTGCACCCATGCCCTCAAATAGAGTACTTTATATTGGCATGACTATGGTTGCCGTGGTGATTTTAAATACACTGTATGAATAATTAAACATCTCTGCCTAATCATATTTCTGATCAATGCTGCAATTATCAGCACGTAGGAATCACCTTGTATACAACATATGACACTTCAGACTTTAGATTGGTCCTACATTACATTCTCTCTCCTATGTATGTCCTCCAATATGTAATGCAATTGTACAATTTCCATTTCTAGGTTGGTATTTAACTGCACTCAAATTCCAACCTACACATGACTTCAACATTAAATAGTGCACAGCTTAGCTGATAGCTCTGGCTTTGTGCATGCGTCGCTACACACCTCAATACTATGATACAGGCAGTAGGCATCAAACTCCACTGGTGTCATCATCAGCCCGTCAATTGCTCGGCCAAAGTTACCACCAAAGGCACTGTGCAGCTCGTGGGACAAGTCCTGATGGAGCAGGGAGGAGGAGGATTAGGGTGGATCTACACGTATGTATCAAGATAATTTGATGACACCCTTAGATACCAGGAGTGGGTCAGGGTCAGGAGTGGGTGGATAAACTTTTACCATACTTGTAGGTGTTCAAAGTGTAATGAGGGAAGAAGCTACTATGAATTATTAATAAAGTAGAACAGGTGTAAGATCAAGCATGACGTTGAAGCAGGTGATAAAAGCATTTACAGCTCTACACAGGCTGCGACTGCAGAAGGAATCTCCTACTCAACACTTTTGAATGCTTATATGTACTGTAAGGTCACACTGGGGGTATGCCTACTATACCTACACACACTGGTATACCTACACACTGGGGTACTGGGGTAAGCCTACCTGCTACACTGACATGCCTACCTTCCCATACAACACTTTAAACTTCATCTTCAGTTGCTGCCTCTGTTGGTTGGACCGGTATGCCACTACCTTGATGACCGACCCCTCATCCTTGAAGATTCCCTTCATGGCTGTGTTCAGTATCTTGCAGTCTGCCTCAGGATCAAATTGAGCAAATGGCTTCACTGTGCCGTCCTGTAACCATGGCAATAATATGACTCCACAACATAAGAAGTTTGGTGTCACGATATCAAACGTGTATAACAACATGATATACTCGAGTCAATACACACATAACAAGGCACACAAATACATGCACTTACATGCACACACACATGTGCACACACACACACACACACCATACCTTCTTTTGCTCATTGCTCTGGCCTCCACTAAAGGGCGCGCTTTGTGTGACTGGTACCACAGGGACAGTAGGCAACTAAGGAGAAGAAGGGGAGACAAGCAGGGTAAGGGAAGAGGGGAGGGGGGGGGGGGGGGGGGGGGGGGGAATAAATCAATACAGAACGCAACAAATGTAGCTGAATTATGGCAATTGAGATGCAACACCGTATAGTATATAGACATTATAACATGGTTGCCCATAGATCCTCACCGCATGAACCATATGTGTGCATGGAGCTGTACAGTACCTTGGATGGTTGCTGAGGTGGTTGCTGGGGTGGGTAGGACGGTTGCTGGGGTGGGTAGGATGGTTGCTGGGGTGGGTAGGATGGTTGCTGGGGTGGGTAGGATGGTTGCTGGGGTGGGTAGGATGGTTGCTGGGGTGGGTAGGATGGTTGCTGGGGTGGGTAGGTTTGTTGCTGGGGTGGGTAAGATGGTTGCTGGGGTGGGTAGGATGGTTGCTGGGGTGGGTAGGATGGTTGCTGGGGTGGGTAGGATGGTTGCTGGGGTGGGTAGGTTTGTTGCTGGGGTGGGTAAGATGGTTGCTGGGGTGGGTAGGATGGTTGCTGGGGTGGGTAGGATGGTTGCTGGGGTGAATAGGATGATTGCTGGGTTCCAGGAAATGGTGGGAACAGAGGGTCCACTGGGAAGTTTGGTTGCTGGGGTAGGTAAGATGGTTGCTGGGATGGGTAGGATGGTTGCTGGGTTCCAGGAAATGGTGGGAACAGAGGGTCCACTGGGAAGTTTGGTTGCTGGGGTAGGTAAGATGGTTGCTGGGTTCCAGGAAATGGTGGGAAAAAAGGGTCCACTGGGAAGTTTGGTTGCTGGGGTGGGTAAGATCCTGGCAAAGAAAATCCACCTAAAAATTAAAGGAATGAAACCTACCATATAAATAGATATTAGCATGTATGTGTATTTCAAACGTTAGTATTTAAAACCACTATTTAACACATACACACACACACACACACACACACACACACACACACACACACACACAGATGCTGCCCAACATGTTGTACACACACATGCACACCCACACATGCACACCCACACATGCACACTCACACATGAACTACTTAGTTCAAAGTTCTGAGTGCTCACATGTGCATTACCATGGTTACTGTGTCTTACTGTCTTACCTGCATGAGGCTGGGAAGCAGCCATACTTCCACCAGCCATGTCCTGTGAAGGAGAGGGGGAGGGGGAGGGGGAGGGAGGGAAGGAGGGAGGGGAGAGAGAGAGGGAGGGAGGGAGAGGGAGGGAGAGAGAGGGAGGTAGAAGATACATAAGATTAAATGAAACCGTGCCCCCGCCTGGAGTCTCAAGTACGTGCTCGTTGAGCGCCTTGGTGATGTAGACATAACTAGTGGTCTTTGGAGTAGTGTGGGGAGAGGTGTTGGCATGTGGTTGCAAAAATTCAATGCAGCAAGCTTGTTTGAATATATGTACACTCATAATCAAACACACACCACACACACCACACACACACACACACACACACACACACACACACACATACGCACGCACATATGTACACAAAAACGCACAGCTATAAGGCCTACAGAGGTTCCTGTATCAGTACATACGCATTTATATTACTACTACTCGTGAATGGAAGACACACAGTTAGCGTATGCCTAGCTATTATTAGAACATAGGTATTAGAGTGTTCTAATGTCTATCTTCACATATACGTTATATACACGGCACATACGCGAGCGCATACGCAAACGTATGCGTTGTGCATGGCATTTTTTGCTTCGTAAATGCTCCAAACACAAGATAATAGGCCTATATGTGACTAGCGATAGGCCTATACGTAACTAGCTCCTTACCGTGCCGGTAAACTGCGACGACCCAAACCCCGCATACGACATTATGCTCTCGTCGATCTATAATCGAATCGCGGAAGTGTTAATTAAATTGCATTGGACACCCATGCGCGAATGGTCCGTATGTAAAATCATGACTCCAATTATCCGTCATATATGTGTAAAAATAGCACATAGTTTGTACAAGCTAAACGATTCACGAATCTACAGAGTTGCAAATACTACACTCTTCTTGGAACAGCTGCGTTTACTAAGCTAATTCTTCACGAACAATGGCCAGGAGTAACTTCTCATAGTGGCCAGATGTGTCTCCCTGGATTAGAAGAAAGACGATAAACCCGTAACACACAGTATGAAAAAAAAAAAGCCACTCAATTCATAGGAGAGAGGGCATGAGTACCTCAGTACATGCACATAATACATATGCATATATTTATATCACTTAGCACAACCTAAAGGTAAGCAAATAACAATGGCTAAAGTACATGTACGTCGTATTCCCATGTGACCTTATGAATGTGCACACGTCTCTAAACATGTGACCTTGTACATATGCCTCTACAGGACACTGATGCTTAAGCCTATAATTGACAACAAGGTTCCAATGATACACATCCGCTACGTTTAATACAACATCTGCAGACAAAACTCCACGTACCATTTCATAGAGTGAATTAACTACCACAAGGTAATGCTTATAAGCCCCAATGAAAAAAAATGTTTAAACGTATGCACCTCTGTAACCATGAATGTAAACCTTTAAACCTTTTTTAGGCACTCCAACATGATTATGGAAATATATATGCAGGAGTGATCGCAATTACAACGATACGGACATTTGAAAATGAGCCACTTCTTTTCATTGGGGTAGACTGGGGGGTTGGGGGGGAGGGAGGGGCCAGATGATCCTCTGGGGGGTTGGGGGGAGGGAGAGGTCAGATGCTCCTCTGGGGAGGTTGGGGGGAGGGAGGGGTCAGATGCTCCCCTGGAGGGTTGGGAGGGGGGGGGGGGGGCTAGATGCTCCTCCCATTTCTCATCCGTTCTGTAACACACCTTGATGAAGGAGCCAAGGGTCTTTCCATACTGGTGCTTGAAAGCATTCTTAATGTTCACCATGTCCACCTCACTCCTGCTTACCATCACACGTACCAGAGTGCTGTCATCGGTCCCCAGACCCTACAGAAAAGTGCCAGAGCATTACGTAACCTAGTTTATTAACGCACTGAAGCAACCATCCTACCCACTCCAGCAACCAACTTCCCCACCCTAGCAACCATCCTACCCACCCTAGTAACCATCCTACCCACCCCAGCAACCATCCTACCCACCCTAGCAACCATCCTACCACCCCAGCAACCATCCTACTCACCCCAGCAACCAACCTACCCACCCTAGCAACCATCCTACCCACCCCAGCAACCATCCTACTTACCCAGCAACCAACCTACCCACCCTAGCAACCATCCTACCCACCCTAGTAACTATCCTGCCCACCCCAGCAACCATCCTACCCACCCTAGCAACCATCCTACTCAACACTTCCCCACTGCCATCATATATGTACTAATTGTTGAATATGAGTATGTGAGCATGGATGAACTGCGAATGATGCTAACACAAAATGTTACAAATGCTTCCATGCAACTCTGGTGCATGGTATATAAGCCACTCTATACAAATAACATGTCTATATAGCTATGTCCTATAAATGCAAGACTTACCTTCATGGAATGGTACACTTTCTCTGCAAAGAAGGATGCCTTGTCTTTAACACACTTCACTGTAAGGGGGGTAAACAAACAATGGTGACATCATTGCTGTACTCCAGAAATAGGATATGACATCACTGCCATTTTGCCAAATATAGAATATGACATCACTGCTGAGGTATATGATATCGTTAACTGTAGCCATGTTACAATGACTAAGTTGCTCAATCCCTTTATGTATATCATACCTTATTTTGTGTTTTGTTTTGAGCTTATTGGATGTGTAGGGTGCATATTGTTAGATTCATTATCATTGTGTGCACAGCATTTGCCAAATATAGGTATATGACATCACTGATGTACTCAACATTTGCCAAATATAGGTATATGACATCACTGATGTACTCAACATTTATATGGTATATCACTGATGTACTCAACATTTGCCAAATATAGGTATATGACATCACTGATGTACTCAACATTTGCCAAATATAGGTATATGACATCACTGATGTACTCAACATTTGCCAAATATAGATACAAACCAAATTATACTCACCAATGGCAATCATTCCTTCTTTGAGGTGTCCGGACATCTCCTTCTGGATAACGTGTTCCATGTCGTACTTGCTAAGCTGTTTGTGTGGATTTCAGTGGTCACAAGTACATGTACATGTAGTGGAGTGGCATGCAAAGTGTGTACATAAACGTACACACACACACACACACACACACACACACACACACACACATACACACACACACACAAACACACACACACAAACACACACACACACACACACACACACACACAACACAATAGACAGTATTACCAACGGGGAAAAATAAGTGACAAAAGCAACACACACATTTGAGGTGAAATAACCTGGTTCTACTAACCTTTGCACCACACTAGCTAACTAACCTTTGCACCCCACCCAGTTAACTAACCTTTGCACCCCACCCAGTTAACTAACCTTTGCACCCCACCCAGTTAACTAACCTTTGCATATGCCTGGAAGGTTGCCCTCAGTTGAGGGAAGCTTCGTGAGGCCAGGATCTGGTTGAAGCTACAGTATTGAAAAGAACAATGCCAAAGGTAAAAACTTGTACGCACCACACAGATACTACTTCTGTACACACCACACAGATACTACTTCTGTACACACCACACAGATACTACTTCTGTACACACCACACAGATACTACTTCTGTACACACCACACAGATACTACTTCTGTACACACCACACAGATACTACTTCTGTACACACCACACAGATACTACTTCTGTACACACCACACAGATACTACTTCTGTACACACCACACAGATACTACTTCTGTACACACCACACAGATACTACTTCTGTACACACCACACATGCACAACCTCACCTCACCCTACCTCCTAACCTTCCCCCTCACCACCTCACCTACTCCTCCCATCATCAAACACCTCACATCCCTTGTTGCCATAACTACTACTCGGGCACGTATATTGATTGGCTACTGTTCACTGTTTCAAACTCACACTGATTCATCTGTGCCCCACTGTGCCTCTCCAGCCTGGAACAGCCTCTGTATTGGATAAAAAAGCACATGTTTTGCCAGGGACACATCTACATTGTATATACTGACAAATGGTTCACCCTTCCTAATGGCCAACCATTCATGTTACAGCCAATTTACTATCTGGTTAAAAGCTCAGTAAACAAAAATTCATTTGAGTTGGAAGGCACCAAATCGCCAAGAAGCCACCCATGTGTATGCTGGCTTTATAAACAAGGCACGTCATGACAACGGGGACCATATCAACTATGTGTGATTCATAAGCCAATTTAGCAAACATACTTGGTTACAAGAATTGTTAACTAGTATTTTGCGTGACAGCTCACCTCAGAATCAGCCATAGCCTTAGCAGCATCCACCTGGAAGTTCTCATCTCTGCAACCCTGTGTGTGTGTGGTGTGTGGTGTGTGTGTGGTGTGTATGGTGTATGCAGTATGTGTGTGTGGTTGCAGTGTGTATATATGGTGTGTGTGGTGTGGGTATGTGTAAATACATGCATGGTGTGTGTGTGTGCATGTGTGGAAGTGAAATGGAATGGATGACTGTCAGAATGTGGCCCCACTCACAGCTAGCATGGACACCAGAAGCCTCTTGAAGTCACCAGAAGTGTCTGACATCACATCTCGTTCCAGGTCACGGTTGAACACTGTGTGTGGATGAAAGAGGAAGAATATGAAACAGATGGTGGAGAAACTGAGGAGAAGGGGGAGGGTGCTGTGAAGACCAAGGTACAGAGAGGGGAGGGGCACAACAGGACAAGATGATGTGTGTGTGGTGTGGTGTGTGTGTGTGGGTGTGTATGTGCACGTGTGTGTGCTCACTTGTCTTGTACTGCTGTTTGATGGCCAATATCTCCTGGTTGTTTCTGGTACACAGGATCTCAATCAGTACCTTCTCATCAGTACCCGCTCCCTAATGGTCAAGATACAAGCGCATGTACACATGCATGTACAACACATACATACATATATATATATACACTGTATATACATACATACATACATACACATATACATGCACGCACACAATGTTCATACAAACACGTGTACCCACGCACACACACATACATGCATGCACACACATACACGTACAAACACTACATACCCACACGAATATGCTCACAACACAATACACCAGCACAAAACGTCACACACGCATACATGTACATGCATAACATCATGTGCGTGCATGCGGTGGGGGGGGGGGGGGGGGGTCACATGCACGCACATGAATGTGTGGTTGCATGTGCGTCCGTACACACCTCAATGCTATGACGCAGGCTGTAGGCATCAAACTCCACTGGTGTCATCATCAGCGCGTCCACTGCTCGACCAAAGTTACCACCAAAATCGCTGTGCAGCTCGTGGGACAAGTCCTAATGGAGCGGGGAGGAGGGATGGAGGGCGGAGCCCCTTAATCATACATGCAAGGGCACCTAAATATGGCCACTTTGATCATCTACAAACATGAAGTCCATCAATGGAACACATTGCATAGCAACAACATGCAAATGCCATGTACCACACACACACAAATGCTTCATCACACACACACACCACACACACACACCTCCCTATGCCCACCCACTACACTGACATGCCTACCTTCCCATACAACAGCTTGTACTTCATCTTCAGTTGCTGCCTCTGTTGGTTGGACCGGTATGCCACTACCTTGATGACCGACCCCTCATCCTTGAAGATTCCCTTCATGGCTGTGTTCAGTATCTTGCAGTCTGCCTCAAGATCAAATTGAGCAAATGGCTTCACCGTGCCTTCCTGTAACCGTGGAAATTAAAGAGTTAAATAATACAGGAATACATACCGACCCCATGTCATATACACTCCTTCATACACATCTTCCCTTTCTCTTTACACATCACATGTACACATACACACGTTCACCACAACAGCACACAAATGCATACACATACATAGACGCAACGGAACATACACGTAAACATATTTACCTTGATCTGGTCGTCATTGACGCATGCTGCGTTCTGTGCAGTCTGTGAGAAGGACACATACAACACCATCACACATTTTTTCATGCATGCACTGTATGGGTACATAAACAGAGTATGAAGTCTTGTTGTTGGGTATTTTCCTAATACAAACACCGGTCAGTTTTGCATAACTATATATTTTTATTGCTAATAACGGTACAAAATGAAAGAAACACAAAGTTCAATACATTATAATTACACTGCATACAACTAGATTGTATCGGTAAGAGTTATTAATAAAATTACTGAATACAAACAATGGATAACAAAATGATAGTACGAATTGTAAGCTTCTTTTTTTTGCACGCATTGTAGCCAATCATGTTAAGACGGATTACTTTAGTTAGAGCTTTCTTGTCATAGTAATGTCCCTGTTATGCACAACAATTGTACAGTACATACACATTACAAGCATTGGGACTCACAGGTGGAAAGGCTTGCTGCTGAGGTGGTTGCTGGGGTGGGTAGGATGGTTGCTGGGGTGGTTGCTGGGGTGGGTAGGATGGTTGCTGGGGTGGTTGCTGGGGTGGGTAGGATGGTTGCTGGGGTGGGTAGGATGGTTGCTGGGGTGGTTGCTGGGGTGGGTAGGATGGTTGCTGGGGTGGTTGCTGGGGTGGGTAGGATGGTTGCTGGGGTGGTTGCTGGGGTGGGTAGGATGGTTGCTGGGGTGGTTGCTGGGGTGGGTAGGATGGTTGCTGGGGTGGTTGCTGGGGTGGGTAGGATGGTTGCTGGGGTGGTTGCTGGGGTGGGTAGGATGGTTGCTGGGGTGGTTGCTGGGGTGGGTAGGATGGTTGCTGGGGTGGGTAGGATGGTTGCTGGGGTGGGTAGGTTTGTTGCTGGGGTGGGTAGGTAGGTTGCTGGGATGGGTAAGATGGTTGCTGGGGTGGGTAGGATGGTTGCTGGGGTGGGTAGGATGGTTGCTGGGGGTAAGATGGTTGCTGGGGTGGGAAGGATGGTTGCTGGGTTCCAGGAAACGGCTGGAACAGTGGATTCGGTGGGAAAGGTGGTAGCTGGCTTGGGAAGAATGGATCGGCTGGTGGCATTGGAAAACCATCTGAACACAGAATAATAAGAATTAATGATACAAGTATTTAGTGCGTGCACAACTTCCATTTATTCATTTCAAAGAAATATTTTATGTGCAACACCAAATACGACATGTAATGGCACAAACCCCACACCATCAAAGGCTAAATATGATATGGACATAGCATAGAAGAAGTTGACTTAAATAGATACATGTAACATCATCACGTGAACAGAAATGACAGGCCTGGTGAAATAAAGGCACAGTGAGTTAATTCAATAGACCGGAGTTTTGTTGAATAACCATGAGTTGAGTGATTATTTGAAGGCTTTTTGAAAAAAATTATCTAAGCGTTAAGTCAATAAATAGTGTGGCACAGGTCTAAAATTATTCTGTGGCCTTCCAAGCAAGCAGAGAGACACAAGCCTTCTGTCATGGGAGAGATACAAGCCTTCTGTCATGGCAGAGATACAAGCCTTCTGTCATGGGAGAGATACAAACCTTCGGTCATGGGAGAGATACAAGCTTTCTGTTATGGCAGAGATAGAAGCCTTCTGTCATGGCAGAGATACAAGCCTTCTGTTATGGCAGAAATACAAGCCTTCTGTCATGGCAGAGATATACAAGCCTTCTGTCATGGCAGAGATACAAGCCTTCTGTTATGGCAGAAATACAAGCCGTCTGTCATGGCAGAGATACATAAAGCCTTCTGTTGACAAGCCTTCTGTTATGGCAGAGATACAAGCCTTCTGTCATGGCAGAGATACAAGCCTTCTGTCATGGCAGAGATACAAGCCTTCTGTCATGGCAGAGATACAAGCCTTCTGTCATGGCAGAGATACAAGCCTTTTGTTATGGCAGAGATACAAGCCTTCTGTTATGGCAGAGATACAAGCCTTCTGTCATGGCAGAGATACAAGCCTTCTGTCATGGCAGAGATACAAGCCTTCTGTTATGGCAGAGATACAAGCCGTCTGTCATGGCAGAGATACAAGCCTTCTGTCATGGCATAAGGGACGTTAGCTTTTTTACATAATGATCATGTGAAAACCTTATCAATAAATCTAAAAGCGATGGGTTCCATACAAGATTCAATGCAGGGATGTGGAAACCCTTTTATGAGGCTACAAGCTTTTGAGGCCATATAAGTAACAAGATCACATGTCACAGTCAGCACAGGATGTGGGAGGGGGCTCACAATGAATTTAGTACCTCTGAATATATGTTTTGCAAACACCTTGATTTTGTTATCTGTGCTCCTTATAATTATTATTCTTGCCCCATCAAGATAACTAGCACCCTCCCCCCCCCCCACACACACACAGCTACAGAGGTCTGGGGGCTAAACAAAGGTAACCATATATGAAGTACACAAAGGTGTGGGTATGATGAAGATGAGGATCACAAAGGTGTGGGTATGATGAAGATGAGGATCACTAAGGTGTGGATACGATGAAGATGAAGATCACAAAGGTGTGGGTATGAAGATGAAGATCACAAAGGTGTGGGTATGAAGATGATGATCACAATGGTATAGGTATAATGAAGATGAGGATCACAAAGGTGTGGGTATGATGAAGATGAGGATCACAAAGGTGTGGGTATGATGAAGATGAGGATCACAAACTTGGTGAAGATGAGGATCACAAAGGTGTGGGTATGATGAAGGTGAGCACCACAAAGGTGTGGGTATGATGAAGGTGAGTACCACAAAGGTGTGGGTATGATGAAGGTGAGCACCACAAAGATGTGGGTATGATGAAAGTGAGCACCACAAAGGTGTGGGTATGATGAAGGTGAGCATCACAAAGGTGTGGGCATGATGAAGATGAGGATCACAAAGGTGTGGGTATGATGAAGATGAGGATCACAAAGGTGTGGGTATGACGAAGATGAGCATCACAAAGGTGTGGGCATGATGAAGATGAGGATCACAAAGGTGTGGGTATGATGAAAGTGAGCCCCATAAAGGTGTGGACAACCAAGGAGGTGTGCATGCATATAGATGGGAGGCACAAACATTCAAAGGTACTCACCAGATCCAGAAGGGTAGGGCGCCATACCAGGGTACTGAGGCTGCGGTGCGCCCCATGGAGGATTCTGGAGAGGTGGGAGAAGGACCAAATATGGCGCTTTCTTTCACATGCAAACGCACACGCACACACACACATACACAGACACATACACACACATACACACACACATACACACACGCACACACGCACGCAACAACGCACGCAAAAATACTAAACCCCTTCAGCGTGCAACTACACCACACGCAGCTACGGTTAAAACACACTCGTCCACAGAAGCTACAACGCGTAACGTTAGTATGTAAAATACATTATTTACCGAGCCAGGGTACTGCGAGGATCCGAAACCACCGGGATATGCCATAGTAGTTGCAACGAAAGGTCACACAGAGGAGAGAATAAACGAGTACTTATAAATAGACCATACCGTATTACCCCAACTGGGATACGCCCTATTCTAATTATTTTTAAGCGTAGTTTAATTTTGTGCTTGAGAAACGCCATTTGATTTTTGTACCAGTCATATGCAATGTGCATTACTCTACGGATCCGCGTATATTCTCCTCATGATGACCAAGGGCTCAGATTGACAAATGATGAGATGTTTACTAAATTTGTATATTATTATTACGTCGTTTGCTAGCGACATCATGCATCAGGCAGAGATTCCTACGACGGGCGGGTCAGATCATGAATAATGCCAGCTAGCAAGACGGATGTGGTGAACAAACAAAACAGGAAGTTACGTGCCATATGTTTTATTTGAGCACCGCCCTGCGCAGCCCTTAGACGGGTATTTAGAATATAATATTATGTTTCCAACAATCTTTTTAAAAACATGTGATAGGCCAGGCCGATTCTCTCCAGATTGTTTAAATCTTATAGTGATTCTTACTGTAATAGCCATGGTGTTACAGCAACCGGAATCGTTTGCCCACATGTAATGTTATCAGCGCTCTCTTTGCAAGCCCACAACTCTTCAAGCAGACTGTGAGCTGTCACATTTAAATAACCAGATACTGATTGATCTAATATCCCTTTATGCATGATAAAAGTAGTATAATTGTAGCACCACATGCACATACAAACACACACACAAACACACAGCACACACAAGCACACACGCACACAAGCACACACCCTCATACATGCCTTGTTGACTTATTACTGATGAAACAATCATACAAAATCACATGATTTAATAAAGCTGCATTTATTAGCCAAACAACATCACCAGATCATGAATGGTGGGATGGTTGCTGGGGTGTTGCTAGGGTGGTTGATGGGGTGGGTAAGATGGTTGCTGCGGTGGGTAGGATGGTTGCTGGGGTGGTTGCTGGGATGGGTAAGATGGTAGCTGGGGTGGGTAGGATGGTTGCTGGGATGGGTAGGATGGTTGCTGGGGTGGGTAAGATGGTTGCTGGGCTGGGTAGGATGGTTGCTGAGGTGGTTGTTGGGGTGGGTAGGATGGTTGCTGGGGTGGGTAGGATGGTTGCTGGGGTGGGTAGGATGGTTGCTGAGGTGGTTGCTGGGGTGGGTAGGATGGTTGCTGAGGTGGTTGTTGGGGTGGGTAGGATGGTTGCTGGGGTGGGTAGGATGGTTGCTGAGGTGGTTGTTGGGGTGGGTAGGATGGCTGCTGGGTCCCAGGAAACGGCTGGAACAGTGGATTCGGTGGGAAAGGTGGTAGCTGGCTTGGGAAGAATGGATCGGCTGGTGGCATTGGAAAACCATCTGAACACAGAATAATAAGAATTAATTAGTATTGTATGAGTGCACAACTTCCATTCATTCACATTCATTCACTTCCAAGTATTTTATGTGCCAATACCAAAATGGTGCCGTCTCATCGATCACTGTACAGAGGCGGATACAGGTGGGGGGTGGGGGGGGTGGGGTTGAGATGAAATTCACAAATTAATTTTCACCACATATGGACTACTGCACGATACAGGGGGTGCTCCGTTGAGCGGAAATGCTCGCTGGAGCTAAAAAAAAAATTTTATTCATTGTACCACCTATGCAATTTGAGGTCGATTACCGTGGTACAGCTACGTCAACAAAGCCATGTCTCCACACTAACGTAAAACATATTCATTTTGGTAATAGCAAAGTTAATAAACTATAATTGGTTTGCCGTTACCATGGCTTTGTTGACGTAGCCATGCCACGGAAAATCATACTGAAATTGCATTGTGGTGCGATGAATAACTTTATATTCTCGCGCCCACGAGGTGACATTTTCCGCTCAACCGAGCCCCCCCCCCCGTACCATATATGGTCAAAATTGATCGTGAATATAATCTTAACCCCCCCCCCCCCCCCCCCTTCTTTCGCCACTGCAGGAAGAAGTGGAAGGGGCTCACAATACATGTACTGGTGCACCTTGAACTGTTTGCAAGGCTCAAGACTTAGTAGCCAGCCAGCTCAATTTTTATTATCTGTGTTCATGTTTAGTTGCTGCAAATACAAAAGGTAAAATCCCTAAGGGTATGATAATGAGCACCACAAAGGTGTGGGTATGATGAAGATGAGCACCACAAAGGTGTGGGTATGATGAAGATGAGCACCACAAAGGTGTGGGTATGATGAAGATGAGCACCACAAAGGTGTGGGTATGATGAAAGTGAGCACCCCAAAGGTGTGGGTATGATGAAGAAGAGGATCACAAAGGTGTGGGCATGATGAAGATGAGGATCACAAAGGTGTGGGTATGATGAAGGTGAGCACCACAAAGGTGTGGGTATGATGATGAGCACCACAAAGGTGTGGGTATGATGAAGAAGAGGATCACAAAGGTGCGGGCATGATGAAGATGAGGATCACAAAGGTGTGGGTATGATGAAGATGAGCACCACAAAGGTGTGAGTATGATGAAGATGAGCACCACAAAGGTGTGGGTATGATGAAGGTGAGCACCACAAAGGTGTGGGTATGATGAAGATGAGCACCACAAAGGTGTGGGTATGATGAAAGTGAGCATCACAAAGGTGTGGGCATGATGAAGATGAGGATCACAAAGGTGTGGGTATGATGAAAGTGAGCCCCATAAAGGTGTGGACAACCAAGTTGGTGTGCATGCATATAGATGGGAGGCACGAACATTCAAAGGTACTCACCAGATCCAGAAGGGTAGGGCGTCATACCAGGGTACTGAGGCTGCGGTGCGCCCCATGGAGGATTCTGGAGAGGTGGGAGTGGGTGTGGCCACGATAAGCACCATTTTGAAACGTGGTGCTTTCTTTCACACGCACACACTGGCGCGCGCACACGCATACACACGCGCACGCGCGACAAATACTAAAAACCCCACGCAGCTCACGGTTAAAACACACTTCCATAGACTGAAGCTGTACCGCGTGACGTTAGTATATTTATTTACCGAGCCTTGATTTTGCGAGGACCCGAAATCACCGGGATATGCCATAGTAGTTGCAACGAAAGGTCACAGGGGCAATAAACACGAGTACTTATATACAGCTAAATTCTATTTAGGCCTATTGACAAAATGACATGCCCTACATGAGGCCATTTATGTCACAAAGCTCGGTACAAAGTGTTTGAAAGAGTATGTCTGGTACGTGGTACGTGTCGCTACAAAATACAAACTGTACCCGAATGTCAAACATTTCATAATATTAACATACACAGCCAAATCTTTTACAACCTGTATCAGGATGTATTTCCCAACAGAGTATGCACCAGGAATGATATGATCATGGATGTATTTCCCAACAGAGTATGCACCAGGAATGAATATGATCATATCATTCCTGGTGCATACTCTGTTGGGAAATACATCCTGATACAGGTTGTAAAAGATTTGGCTGTGTAGACACGTCATATCGGAAGTCTCGCTAGAGACTTCCATATAGGTTTTGACCCCGACTATGAATTTAATTAAAATCCCTCGACCCTACCGTAGCTTCGCTCCCGACGATCGGATCGTCTAACTTGTTGCGGCAATCGATCTAGAAGTCAAAACTGAGTAGTTTCGTTTTTGTTTTACGTCGTAGAACCGCGTGGCCGTCCTCGTTCCCCTTCCAAAAATAATGGGCGGGTCGTCTGCTTCTTCTTCTTCTGTTTCTTGAGAACTCATAACTCGGGACAGGAACACTTTTAAGCAATAAAAATTGCACCAATAGCTTTAGAATTTGCTGGAGGACTCGCTTTGATACAAAAACGCCTAAAAGCCTATATACGGTCTTACCAATTCTAATTAAGCAAAGGTACCTAGAAAATTTTCACAATACGTCTGGATTGAATTAAATCGGTTAAATGAAAGGGGGGAAACCTGCGATGCAACAGTGATTTGGGTGTTAGAAAAATTAAGGAAACAAGTAAATAAAAACATTCTCTCTGAGAAAGTTGGTGGGATATAGGTTTTTCAGGCAAATAGTATACTGGTGTAAAAAGCAAGGAAACAAGTTTCATCAGACGGGAAAATGTAATAGTCCTATATTAAGCACAGAAACAGCATATGCCTTAGTCGAAGTGTGCTAAATATAGGACTATTACATTTTCCCATCTGATGAAACTTGTTTCCTTGCTTTTTACACCAGTATACTATTTGCCTGAAAAACCTATATCCCACCAACTTTCTCAGAGAGAATGTT
This sequence comes from Eunapius fragilis, assembly GCA_963681505.1. Lineage (NCBI taxonomy): Eukaryota > Metazoa > Porifera > Demospongiae > Spongillida > Spongillidae > Eunapius > Eunapius fragilis. Next base: position 9,022,431 of record OY811978.1, on the reverse strand, counting down.
TTTATTTACTTGTTTATAATATAATTCATCCTTCAAAGTAATCGGACACAAATACATGTACTGAATGGAACAATCTAAAAATTCACATGATTTTATAAGTTCGATGACTGAAAATGCAATAAGGCTGCAGTTATTAATCATATCTTACTTAATACAAGCACCACCAGATCATGCATGGTTAATATCTGTGATACATCCCTGAATGTCAAGCAGGTGTTGAACGCATAGTTGATCTTCAAAGTCAGCTGAAAGTAGTTCTCCATGCAGTATCCACCAATAGATGACAAGTAACAGTTCCTCTCAATCTCCTCTGCCTCAATGCAGAATATGTCTGCTACAATGTCTGACACCTTCTTCAGCACCATTTCAAAGCGGCCATCAATCACCCCCTGCAAACGAGCAGTGCAGCGGGTCGACGATGTCTGAAGCCCGTCGACCATGAAATGGGACGCCATCGCCGGAGGGTAGTTAGTTGCGTACATGTACTTCACAAGCGAAGGCTGCAAGTGGACTAGCACCTTCTCTACAATGGCAGCATTGTCGTTTGTGCACTCTGTGAAAAGCACACCTTCACGCAGAGGGTGACACCACTTGATGTTGGGCAGCTGTCCCAGCAGTACTACAAGAGGTGTTCGGTCATTACCACGATAGTATGCATCTGATTGCAGCGAAAGCAGCTGATGGGAACCTGCGTTTTGTCCAGATATGGCCTGCTTTACAACGGCGTTGGAGTAAAGTGTTACCTTGCTAGCACTGAGGACAGCGAAACGGCCTGGAAATCCTGGAACGGCTTCTCTGCCATCTGGATATTCAATTTTCCAAATAAGACCATCGACAGCATGGCCTAAAGGTATCCATGAAGTGCCAGTTGGTGGTGCAGTAAAACCGTCCAGCTGAAAGTGGTGTGTAATCAATACATCATCGGGCAGGAGGCTGTGGGTAACCAACACCCTTGCAAAGTGTCTCTCTGCACTCTCACCCACATGAGCTAGACCCAGGGGCAGTCCGTGGATCCAAGCCTGTTTCGGGGGCCATGTCTGAGGTAGGTCTTGGATAAGTCGTGGAATAAGGATCTCTGGTGTGATAAGCAGGTCGGCCTCCTGGATGCCAGTTAGGTTGGCCAATGAACTGATCTTGCTAATATCTGCATCAGTATACACCCGCAGGGGGATTCCCTCCAGCAGAAGTGCGATGGCTATGGGAAAGGTAGGACACTGAGGGGTTGCAAAAATTGCAGCTTGCTTTGGATGTTCAAAACAACAGAAACATTTGCGGACAGTTAGAACATCCTGATGCCTAACATGTTGCACCTTTGTGGATGAGGTCAAGCCTGCTTCCTGAGGTATTGGTGTTAGGAGCTGCACACACTGCGAAGAGCAGCTGCATGGAGCCATGAGCACAGGGTCATCGCTTCTGTGATCATCCTCAGATAATAATATTGTCACCGCACTTGGCTTGGTCATTGACAGAGATGACTTGTGTGATCCAGAAATGAGAAATGATTGAGATGAAACTACATGGACACTGGTACTGGACAACTGCTTCCTAATGACAAATTCATTGACGTTGGAAACTTCATAGTCAGGCAATATAACAAGTACAGAACTCATGTGCGGTCTTTCCATAAGGTAGTTGCAAAGAACCTCTTTTGAAGGTAGTATCTGCACGTCATGCCCAAGATAAGCACTTGCTGCCACCAAGGCACAAAGCAATGCGGACATTGGATGCACTACAGCAATTTCAGTGATCGAATGGGATGAGATGGCCTGCTTGATACCACACACAATATGATCCATCTGGGAAGGACAGACATGGATAGGGGACGAGCCTCCTAATGAAATAACCAAGCCTGTGTCGCAAGACACAGGGGCCAAGCCCCTAGCTACAAGGTTAGAACTCAAGATGTCACATGAAGCAAGCGGGTATACTTGCTTCGAAAGGCTCTGTATTGTTTTATCAAAACTGCTGACGGCTGAGATGATGGGAATGATAGCCTCCCACGCCTCGAGGAAAGCGTTTATTGTACGGGCATCAAACCATTCGGTGTTATAGATGATGTGGATGCCGAGGTCTTCATGAGACCTATCCATGTGCACATAGATAGTGATGGCACAGGCTGTGAACCGCTCACAGACGGGGATCTCTTTGAACATGCTGGAGCTAGAGAAGATGCTAGTCCTGTCATAGTCAAAGACAAACATGGTCTGCAGGTAGTGACCAGATATCGGATGTGAAACGTAAATTTCACCCTTGTTCCTAAGCCATTGGTCGACAAGGACGTAGGGGTGCATGTTTTGGAACAGCTCCAAGCCCGCTGTCTTCACACGGAAAAGTAGAGCGTCGAGGGGCATACCGGGGCTCATAGTCACCCTCAGCGGCATGGTCTCCACCACCATTCCCACAACGTGTGCACTTATAGGTGTGCGGTTAGCTACTGGCAGATAGATGGTAATATCCTGATTGCCTGTTGCTGCATACATGGATAGAAGAAAGCTGGTATAGGTGAGTACAAATTCACTTACACCATACGTCTTCATGGAGTTTTCAATATCTTCCCTTCGAAACTTCAAACTCCTATAGATTGAACTTGTTTCGGTTTCATTGTATGCAAGACTGAAGCTTAGTTCAGCTGGCAAAAGCATTGGAGCGGTGCAGTGTTTCAGGTGATTCACCCAATAATTGAACTTCTTGGAATTTGCAGCTTGGTCTTGGAGGTTGGCAAGTTCAGCCTGGACAATATCATCCATGCCTACAGTGGGTGGTTTACTGTACTCTACGGGTAAGTCTTCCATGCTGCCACCTGCTACTAAATGCTTATATACGTTACCCAGCTCTACCATGATCATCTTCAACGACCATCCATCAATCAGTATATGGTGAAACTGAAATGCCAAAACATCGACCATATCCCCATTGCTTTTGTTTGCTACATCCTTGAATAAAGTGGCTTGCCACAGTGGTCCACTTTCAAGATCGAAGTGGAATTTTGGTAGCCGTATCTGATTCCCATCGAAAATGGGAACTTGGTCTTGTTGTGACTTTAAAGATAAGCAGCTTTTCACGCTAAATACTGACCCTTGTAGTTTAGCAAAATCAGTGGAATTCAAAGGTATAACATGGCGAAATGGAATTCCCCTTTTATTTTCTCTGATTAAAGTCCTAAGACTCTCGTGACGAAGGAATAGGTGTTGGACAGATTGTCGCAAGCACTCTGCATCAACACATTCCAGACACAACGCTGCTATTTCTATCACTATACCTTCCTTTTCAATGGACTGCTGTGCCAGCCACACCATGTGTTGCGTAAGAAGTAGAGGAGGCTCACCTGGATTGCCGCACCCTCCAGATTGCCTAGTCTGCTTTTCATCAAGGTTTCCAACATGTGAACTAGAATTGACACTGTCTACTGATTTATCAGTTGTCTGCGGTCTGGAATTTGAAGGCATTGTATTTGCAGCTTTATCATGTGTTGAAATCCAATTGTCGATCATGGATGCCAGTGTTCTGATAGAGAGACCTGACAGCAGATCATGAATAAGCACTGAGTAGCCAAAGCACTTCTCTAACTGAACACTGAGGTCGATGGCCAGCAACGAGTTTCCTCCCATAGACACAAAGTTATCGGATAGATTCAGAGACACAGGGCCAAGACCTAACGTTTGAGTGATCAGTTCTGTAAGAGTCTTTTCGGTCTTGCTTAAAGCCCTGGCAAAGTCAGTAGTGTCTGGGTATTCTGAAAGAGCAGTGATATCTGAGGTTGAAGGGAGTTGCAATCTGTTTATCTTACCGGAGGGAAGACATGGTAACTCTTGGGAGCATATAAACTGTGAAGGAATACTGTGCTGAGGCAAGTGCTGTACCAAGTGCTCTGACAGCTTTCTATTAATAGCCTGGTCTACCACATAATCTATGCCCATGAATGAAAACTTGGAGTTGCTTGGATTTGAATTTTCAAACACTGGGTGGCACTGTGAAAGCTTAATGAACCCGACTAAAGACAACTTCGATTCATTGGCCACAACCGCTGCCCTTGTCACACCACTGTACTGCTCCAAGATTGCTTCCACTTCGCACGGGTTTATTTTGATTCCACCTAGCTTGATCTGGTGATCACTGCGGCCTGAATACATCAGATTTCCACATGAGGTGTAGTAGACAATGTCATGTGTATTGAATGAATTGGGTGTTCCAGCGTAGCGGTTTTCCCCTGAAGGTTTAATATTGCTATCTAAATACCCATCAGCAACACAAGACCCGTACACCACCAATTCGCCTTGTTCCTGAGAGTTTTCTTTGCTCACAACTGAATGAGTTAATGTGTTGACCACCTCAACGTACAAATTGCTAATTGGTCTACCAATTGGAACGAGAGGACCAGTAGATGTTAAGAGGTATTGAACGGTGACTTCAAAATATGTTATATCTGCACATATTTCAGTTGTACCGTAAAGGTTGACAAGCCTGCAAGATGGAAGGGTGTTGAAAAATTGCGAGCACAAAGCCACAGAGAGTGGCTCTCCACTTGCAAAGCAGAAAGCAAGTGTACTTAGGTTCTCTGTTGCACTAGCAAGTCCTAATAAATGCCGCAGCAATGTTGGTGTTGACGTCAGATGGGTTACACTGTGCCTGCTGAGGAATGATAACAGAAGCCTTGGATCCCGAGCAACACCTGGTGTGGGAATTGCTAGAGGCACACCTTTCAAAACGCTTCCAAAGATTTCCCATATGCTGTCAACAAAAAGTACAGATGTCTTAAAGCACATTACCTGACCCTTGTTGAATGGGAATGCATTCCACATCCAGTTAAACCGGTTCAATGTCCCAGCAGTTGAAGCACAGACTCCTTTAGGAACTCCTGTAGACCCAGATGTGAACATAATGTACAACGTGTTGCTGCTGCATGTAAAAGTCTCAGTAATTTTCTGTTTGGTTCCATCATCAGGGCAAATGCAGAAGCTATTTTTCTCATCTAGAAAAGCTCTGAACGTGAGAGCAGAAGTTGAGTACTCAGATGAGGTGGGCACATCACCTTCAGGCTGCACCCAGTTGATCATCGCACAGGGCTTTGCGGTTTCCACTATCACCTGTTTCCTCCTAACGGGCAAAGAGGGATCCACCATCACAAACACAGCTCTGTGAAGTATGCAGCCCATGACTGCTGCCATCAGGACAGGCCCAGGGGGAATGCAGAGGGCCACAACTTGGCTGCGTTGGACCTGAGCACTGCTGAGCTGGGACGCTACCATCATGGCTGAGGCATGCAGCCACTTGTAGCTGAAGACTGCTGCGTCAGTGATCAGGGCTGGGGACTCGTCGTGCTCTGAGCAGGCTTGCAAGAACAGGCAAGCGAGTTCATCCCTTGCACTGTTGGGTTGCCTGGGCAATGAGGATGTCACAATGTATAAGTGTTGCAGTGCAACAACAAAAAAAAAAAATGCTTACAACTGCATTTAAAAGCCCTTGCATGCTAACTAATGGAGGACATGTGTTTTGCCTCATAATGTAATATTTGATACTAGTGTACATGCCTTTCTTGTAATGCTAGTTGTGTCTTCATTCCTCTTTCACTCTCCATCCACCCCATGCAATTTAATTGTTTTTAAAAAATATGAATACACAGGTCACTGATAGACTTGGCACCTGCTATGGGATACCATATACTTCAGTACTTTAGAGTAATCAATAGTAGAACCAAATAAGGACATCATAAAGTTGGAATGCTTGTTTGTGCGTTAGCGGGAGTAGACTTTAAAGGACGCCGTACCGCATCAATGCTCTATTGTTATGCGAGAGGAGTTTCTTTTAAAAATACATGTATTGACGCAGGTGAATTTCATTACTTACGGACTTGTCACTGGTTGACCGCCGGTTTACCATGTACATGCATTTGACTCTCAAACTTTCACACACGCAGCCATGTCACGTTTGCGTTGGATATACTGAAACGTTTGCACGCATGGAGCAAATTGCTGCATTGTATACGCACCCAATGCGCGAGTCCCATGATGCATAAAGTAATAATATACGTCCGGCAGAAGAAATGGCGTCAACTATCGCAATGCAACTAGCCACGCAAACGTTACATAAGCGCTATTAAACAATGCAAAAACATTTTACCACCCAAATTTTTAACTGATAACTGCTTCATTGCCTGAATACTATACTAGCTACGATACCTTACTGTGTTCCCTCCATACCTAACGCAGCGCGTGTCCATTGAATCCCAAGTGTCCATTGAATCCCAAGGGCTTTCTCCGAAAACATAAATGTTTCTGCTGATTATGTACTCTTAGAAATGCGCTCGGTATTTCCGTAACCATTACACGCGACCTCAACAGAAACCAGCTAAAGCTAGTGTTGGCTATTATCCAACTGTCCGATGTGATCAAGTGAGAGTAAAACACAATATAACGTCATGGATGCATCGCGCTAGGAAATGCATATATATAGATTGTGATGCAGCTAGCACTATGCATATGCCTGATTCAAGTCGTGTAGGGATTCAGCTGTACGCGTTCGAATCATGTGGTCACGGCATGTAATTACAAGATAGGGAGGGGTGCTTGTCCAGGCCTTGTTTTGACTTTCCCATTACGGAATGGTTGCATTCCTGGGCGCTATAAACACATTCCGCGGGAACCACAACAGCTCACTTCGCGGTAAAAGAGTACAAGAAGGACGGCTTGCGCTTTGCCCATTCGCGCTACGACCACTGCACGCACGCAAATTACCCGCCGTAAGGATTATATATAGTCGCGCACGTTCATAATTACACATGCTCGATTACACAATTTTTAAAAAAATCCGATGCGCAAGCGTGACATGAAGGCGTAGGCTTGGTTTAGCGGAGTGGCACTAAGGGCTCAGAGAGACACATCCCCTATGGTCTTACCACACCCACAGTTAGAATGGTTCGAAACTGCCTTCGTCTGATCTACGATCGACGATAGTGCGTTCCTTGGCAGAAACAGGCGTATGGGGTTCCCATGACACGCAGCCTTATACGTACCTCGTTGGGTCCGGAGTGGTATCCATCTTTGTTCAAGGCAAAACGCAACACCCCTCACAAAAATAAATAAATAAAAAAATTATTTTTATTATTTATATATTTAGAAGACTCGAGCGTCCGTCTCTTTAACCGTTCTCGTGCGCGCACGTACACTAGATAACGACTGTGGTGCTGCCCTGTTTAAAACTTATATATGAGAGACCTCGGAGAGAACGAGAGGGCGCACCTTATAGTTAGTTACGGGAGGAACTAGTATTTTAAAAACATCAGGGAGAGACCTAAGCCATGACGTCATAATGACATAATTACGTCAGCTGAATGAGATGTACATATAGGTTAAACATGATTTAGAATCCCCGAGGGTCCTGGACTGAAGCTTCCCGAGCTGTAGCGGGTACTCTACTAAGGGCTCGAGGGGATTCCAGAAAACGTGTACGAAGGCTTCACTGCTTCAGTGCCCAAACTATACATGCGATAATCATTGCGTCATATAGGTCTGGGCACGAGATTACGATCACGATGGTATGAACTATATATAAAAACTAGTTCAAATGCATGCGGCAGATCTAAATTCTTGGAATGTTTCTAACGCAACTTTGGCATTTCAAATCTAGTTACCGTAAAGTACACCCCACCCCTCCGCCCTCAGCGAGAAAAAAAATGTTCGTGCTTAAAAAACATTCGTATCTTCGTAACCGCGAACGAAACAATTTCGCGGCTGTTACGGAGTTACGCAAAAAACGCATCAAATATTTTTGATGCATGGGAGCGGTAACTTACGGTAATAACAATCAAGCCATTGAGTGGTATTGAAAAAAAGGGGGCTTTCATTATATTACCTTAAATTTGCACCTATCTGCATATTCATTTTCATGCTTGCAGTACCATGCACGTTTAAAAGTAACATGCGTATCAGTTCCGGCCTTGTCAACCTTTCTAGCTCGTTTTTCGTTATGAATAGACGGTATTTTGCCATTCATTATAAAAGGTTTGCATAATCCAAATCCATGCCTGTAAAAAAAGGGCTACTATACAACCATACTCCATATATAACGAAACATGAATTGATCATGTTCATACCGTATTAGCCCATATGCATTACCCTCAAAGTAGAAGTCTTAATCTTCCATGCATGTTCAGTGCTGTCAGAAACGTATAGTTCCCCCGTTTGAGGTCCTTCTCAAGAAAATGCACGGGTATACGTATAGTTTACTCATGCATTACTAGACTAACCAGTGATATACTATCTTGAAGTGCTTGGTAGCATTATTGATATCATGAACAATGTCAATTTTTATGATGTACAAATTGGGTGAGAAGAATATGTTTTTTGAAGTGGCTTATGACAGCTATCATTATCTGGAGTATTGCTTCATTTTCATAGCTGCTGAACTGAACACTATACCACCATCTAGGTAGTCAGAAGCATAACCAGCCATGATTAATATAGCTCCAGGCCAAAAGGATTTTAACATTAACAAAGGACCTTTGACAGTTATGGAACTTAGGCAAGAGAGAAAGGGAATCACAAACAAATGGTTATAATTTTAATTTTTGGAAGCAAAGGTGCGAAGGATATTTAATTTGTAGCCTGATACTTCAATACAACATAAGAAAAAGGAACAAAGAATGTTTATTTGAATAATATAAACAAGTACAAGGTGAGTGACATGAAACAATTAGCAGCCGACCTTAGCATGAACGTGTGTATTAAACATGGGTCCGTTATACTTTACTACCCTGTTATATGCACCAGTATTGGCTGCCTCCAAATTGGAAGAAACGAGAGGAAATTAAAGATAAAAAAAGGTGGATGAATTAAACAAGAGTGGACCCTCCTAACCTTCTTTTAAGAAATAAAAGGAAACTACTGAAATAAGCAAGAGTGGACCCCTACACCTGGTCACTCAGAGTGGACCCCTACACCTGGTCACTTCATAGTAACCCCTGGGCGTAGGGCGTGTACAGTAATTTCTCCTCTCTGGTACCACTCTCCGCGAGCTTGGTTTTGGGGAGGAGATGGTGTAACCCCGCAAAATCTTAACGCTAAATGAGCTATTTATACCTATCAGGGAGCAAGGCGTAACGCTTGTGGGTTTATAGTCCTTAATTAATCCATGAACAACTGTACATGTACATATACATGTACATTGAAATTCTCGATTACAGTTGAGACCTATCACTAGGAGGAGGCTCAGGAATGATGCGCACGTTTGGCATAACCTCTGATGCATGGACAAAATAATTGCGTCGTTTTACTAGCCACTGTACACACATAAGGTACATCACTAACTACATGCATGGTGGAAGCAAGGAAAGTTAAGCCTGTTTACATATTGCAGCATTGCATGCTGTAATAACAAGAGCAAAATTCAAGTTCTCTATTTGGTACAGTCTACTAATTTGTATGAGTACACTAGCTGTTGATATGTACAAATGGAATTTTTTTATTCAAGACTCCCATGCGTCCTTAATTTAATTAATCAGCACCACCATGCACAGACTTCTTCAAAATCCCATGGCCATGCATTCAAGCTTTTTTTCCCCCCTTGGCTATTCTGAGACAAAATTGCCATGCACCAATGATGCAAAACTAAACGACGTGTCGTAATAATAAATATTATAATAGATCATAGACAGCTTTTTGATAGTGATGTCAGACTGTGTTTTAAAGATTGCTTTGTGTTGGACACCTCTGTCCACATGGCAGCAGGTCCAGCTTAGTCTACGCTACGAGGGCGTTGGCTTGCAATCTCTTTCTCACCATTCTAGTGCAGCACTTATTGCTCCTCTGGCTTTGGTGACAGAAAATCAGTATCTTGTACAGGCCATTACTCTTTTTAACAGCCAGGTCCTTCCATCTGATGCCATTTCTGTACAATCTGTTCTGTCCTCTCCTATCAAACAGAGAACTTTGTCCCAGAAACCTGACAATCATCTGTTTCAGACATTGTTAGTGTCTTCATCAGTTGCCAACAAAGCACGTATTTTGTCTGAGTCAGCCCTTCACTCTGCTTCCTGGTTGTCTGTGGTACCATCTGCTGCACTTGGCCTCCACTTGGAACCCAATGAGATTTTGGTAGTCTTAAAATGGTGGCTTGGCCATGATTTGTCCAATGAGTTTGCCTAAGGTCAGGTACCAACCTCCACCATGACTCCCTGGTGAGTACTGTGGCAAAGGTCAACAATTACATCTCGTAAACGATTATGGCGCATCACAACATCACCTCCCCGTCTGCATGTCACTGTATGATGGCCTAGAGGGTCAAGTGCAGTGTCTGGGCAAAGTGACCAGCTGATGTGTTGGTAGCAGCCTGGGAAAGAGGAAGGTCATGCAGCTGTGTGGGATGTCACTGTAATCTCACCACTCACCCCTATTGTGTTGAATGAGGCAGGATGACCGCAGGTGCAGCAGCTACTGAGCAGCACAAGCACATTGCCAATGAGCCAAAGTGCCAGGAACTAGATTGGGTGTGTGTTCCCCATGGCTGTCGAGATGTATGATAACTGGGTCAGAGAAGCACACATCACCTTCACTCGTTTGGCCACTTGGCTTGCTATCAGTGTTTCTCTGCCAAAAGTAGGGTCACTACTGACCTTTATGGCAGACTTAGTCTGGTGCTGACTTGGTCCGCAGCAAGAGCTATTTTGGCAAGAAGTCTGCCCCAATCATTTGAGTAGATTATATTATGCTTTAGAGCTTTATTTATTATTATTATTATTTTTTAACGCATCAATTTAATCATTAAAGATATGACAGTGAAAATTATAACATGACATATCATAATAAAATAAGGAACTACCTAATCTAAACAGTGTACATGTCCGAGGCAATTAAAAAAAAATAGTAGTGTGTAGTATAGGTATGCATGTATGGTGCAATGTCTCGTGTATTAATTTATGCATGTATTTCATTTATTCATGGTTTCTCTTATAAATATGATGCAACTGTAAAAAAAAGTAAATACACATAATAATATACATATTTTTAAATATACCATGCATAACATGAATATACAGTAACAACACTGATTAAATACAAAGTACAGCCTCTAAGGTAGACGAGCTAACCTAGAGAGGATAGCTGTAGCATTAGCCCTGACCAGGTGGAGATTCAGTCGGCCATAGATATCATTAAGTACGATGGACTTTGGCCGACACATGGAGGTGGCAAGTCTTGAGGCTACAGAGGAGATAATGGCAGTGGCTTCTTTTTATTATAATAATTATATATATAATATTATATATATATATAATACTATGATACAAGAATAAATACACAATATTAAGCACAAATCACAAAACAACATACAAACTCAGATGTATACCTGATGAGGGCATGAAAGGTCTGCACAAAATAGCCCTCACATTTGCCCTAACTAAATGAAGCTTGAATAAAGGTCAGATAATACCCTAGATTTGGGCCTGGATGAAGAAGTGGCTAGACGAGAGGCTAACATGGAAAATGCCTCCAAAGCCTCCTTCCCCCATGCTCCATATGTTTACACTACCAGAGGGATACAGATCCACCCAAGATCATTACACTTAACATCATTAGCCTCATGTTTTCGGAGCTCAGTGGCATGTGCAGCTGCTCCAGATGTTAGTCCCGCTTCAGATAAAGTTTTGGAGTTTATCAGTAATGTAACCGATAAGTCAAAGGCCGCAGTTTTGCCCAGAACCCAGTTGGAGATGAGAAAATCCGCAGGACGAGAATGACTGTGATCAGAAGTGAGGTCCCAACCGGCTTCCACTTGAACACTAAAATGGGCTCGCCTACATGTTTCAGCCAATATATCCCTCAACTTGTTGTGGCGAAATACCACATCCCCACCACGCTTACAAGTAGTGGCATGATGTCCCAGGGGATCCAACATCTTATCTGACAGAGGGCACAAAGAGAACCCTCTTATTATTATTAAAGAATGCAACGTTTTTAAACGAATATAATTCCTTAATAGGATTGATGAATGAATATACAATAACCATGGATAGTCAAGTAAAAACTGCAATATTAAAATAAAATTAAATAGCTTTCAGTTAATTAATTTGACAAAATAATGTGCGACAACGTTAAATTAATAATATGATTTATAAAGTTCAGACTAACCAGGTTGAGAAAATTTTGAAAATTATGAAATTTAATTGACGTTTTAGTTGCTAATATTCAAAACAACAAATCAAACTTGAAAATGCACTACAATTTTAATTAACTTTGTTTCAATAACTCACCATTACATAATTTAATACCAAATCAAATGGTGCATTTACTTTATTTAATAATGGACTAATAAGTGGTGGTTATTAAAATTAGTTATCCATAACAGCTTCAACATTAATAACTTTAAAGCAAATTATGGCCTTATATATTTTTAACTCACTATTGAAAATAATAATTTGAAATCATTGCTGTTCCACTGCATATTCAGATCTTGCGTTACCGAATAGTAGTTATTATATTCAATTATCTCCTGCAATCTTGAATAATTTTGATAATTGTGGGCTTTGAATATTTGATGTAGGATGGTTTGATCCGAGATCTCAGTGCTTCCTTGTTATCAGAAGTACGCCATAATGTTGCCATTGAACCTCACTTACAACCACTGAATGGTGAAGGCTTTCACCACAAATCTGCCAACACTGATGAGAATTCACGTCTTGATATACGTGCCAGGGGTTTTTGGAATCGTGGCCAGGATGCTTACATTGATGCAAGGGTTTTCCACCCTAATGCTCCAAGCTACCATTCCTTGGACTTGCCAGCAATATATCACAGACATGAATCGGAAAAATATAATCAACGGGTGAAAGAGATTGAACGCCACTGGTTTTCAGGACAACAGGAGGAATGGCTTGTGAGTGTTCAACATTTATCAGGCATTTGGCAGACATTTCCATCAAGCAGGACAAACAGTATTCTCTTGTAGTTAGCTGGCTACGCACTCGACTCTCTTATGCTTCCCTTTGTGTTGCTGTTCTGTGCATTCGTGGAAGCAAGTGTCATCACATCGCCACCCTATTTACGAACATGACCTTACCCTTGCCACTGTTGAGGGTAAGATACGATCCTCAGTCTAATAATCTATCAGTAACACTTTTGTTTTTTATGCATTGTTTTGTATAGTATGTGGATTATTGTATTTGGAGTATATTTTTGGTGGAATAAAGCTCAATCCAAAAAAAAAAATGGTTTTGATACAATTACTTAACCGATTACAATAATTGTATTTGGATAACCTATGTTAAAGAAATCAAACAGTTAATTAATTTCAATCCTGAGTTATTATGATTTTAAAGCGTTGCATTCTTTCGTGGACACCCAGTGTACACAAAGTCAGAAGGGAGCACAAATACGCATATATACATAATAATAATATCAATAATAATAATAATATTTATTTCTGATCAAGCTCACTAAACAGTTTATTGCAGATAAGATTGATGCATGGTTGGTGTGTGTTGATAAACTAGCATGGGCTGCAGAAAAACAACCTCAAGCTGCGTATGCTGCTATGGCAAAATCTCTGCAGTTTGAATGGTCATTTGTACAGCGAATCATACCAAACTGTGAATCTTCTTTTGCTCTCCTGCAAGACAAGATAAACACAACCTTTTGGCCTGCAGTTTTTGGTACTGACATATCACAGCAAGAACTATGCCTGTTCACACTACCTGCTCGGATGGGAGGAATGGGTGAGGAATGGGTGTTAACGACCCAGTTGAAACAGCAAGAACAGCTTTTATTACTTCCAGAGCATGCACTGATCTAATTGTTGCAGCAATAAAAGGCAAGGGAGATTTCTCAGTATATGATCACTTGCAACAGATGACACAGGCAAAGAAAGAGATGACTCTTGAGATTAAAGGATTTCAAGAAGATAAGCTAACCTCAATACTGGCGGCATCTTTGAGTGAAGGGAAGAAGCAAGCAATCCAAAGAGCAGTAAAGGGCAAGACATCCACCTGGCTGACTGTAATTCCAGTATCCCACTACCACTTTGACCTCTCACCATCAGAATTTCTTGATGCTTTGGCTATTAGATATCACCAACCACTATCAAAATTACCTGGTGACTGTGATGGATGTGGTGGAGAGTTTACCCTTCTGCATGCTTTGGACTGCAGAAAAGGTGCATCCAACGGCACAATGAGGTGAGAGAAGCTTTGGGTGACCTTGCATCCATTGCATTTAGGGATGTGATAAGAGAACCAATTGTGAGAGATGCTGATCCAGCGAGAGGTCTTCCTGCCTTGGTAGCTGATCTTGGTGTGAGAGGTTTGTGGGCTGCCCAGACTGAGGCGTTATTTGATATTCGTGTCATGGATACTGACGCCCAGTCATATACTAGCTGCACTGTTGATTCTGTTCTGCTATCAGCTGAAAATGAGAAGAAAAAGAAATACCTAGATGCTGTTGAGGCTAGACATGCATCTTTCACCACTTTTGTCACCTCAATTGATGGTGTCCTTGTTCGTGAAGCTAACTCTGTCATGAAACTTTTAGCAACAAAAATAGCATTGAAGTGGGAAAAACCACTAATAAGTGAAGTGACTGGATGGGTAAGGCAAGGTTGGCATTTGCTATACGAAGAGCCACAAATCTGTGTACAAGAGGAAGCAGAGTGAAATGGAGGAGTGCTACACACATACATGATGGGGCTGGACTACCAACATCAGCTTATGAGTAGAATTTGTATGTGCTATTATGTGTGTGCATGTGCTTGAATATGTTTGTTTGTAATTAAGTTCTATCTATATATATTATGTGTATCCATGTATATTATATTTTAAATCACGCTTCTGATCATGATTATATTATAAAAAAGAAGAATTAAATGTTCTCTATGAAGCAACCTCAACTCATCATTATGGCTCTGGCGTTAGCCGGACGAGGATCATACAAAGTTTGCCATAAAAGTTGGACAGGATCATGGACTTCGGTTCGTTCACAATGATGCAATCAGGGGAGCAATAAAAGAGAACGTGTTGTATGCTTAATTCAGCTCCCCAAACTCCGTATGTTTCCACTGCTAAGGGAGTGCAACGCTATCCTAGTTTATGTACCTCTTGCTGCTTTGGCTGCCGTACCTGCAGAAGCTCCAGCGGTGAGGTAACAGTGATATCATAAACAGCACTAGCAGAACCACTAGCTGGACAAGTGAGAGCCTTGTACTTCCAGAGATAATATATAGATTATCTCTGGTACTTCGGAAGATTTTTTAATCATTGTAGCAATAATGTATTTGAGTAATTAACTGCGCTTTGGCTGGGCACGAGTCACTGAACCTATTATGTCGTCAAAAAAGAATGTAGGGTAACCGTTACACTGTAGGTGCCACGTGCATGTAGCTATTTGACTGACCTTACTGTAGGAGTTGGAGTTTCGTACAGCGTGCACGGATGGAGACGCTGCTGCCGTGAGCCGCTTTATCCGGATGGGTGTTAACGTCAACTGTTTATGGCCCGCTGTGAGTAAGCTGGTACAATGAGCATGCAATCTCGGTGTTGTAACGCACGTAATTTCCCTGTCACCGTGTACCCACACAGACCCGGTGCACAGGGCAAAGGTTGGTGCCAAACAGATTAGGGGGCGTATCCAAACTATTTTAATAACGTCATCTTGACGCTGGGGGGGGGGGGGGGTCACGCTCGTGACGTTTTCAGATGTACTGAACAAAAACATGGCGTCCGGACTCCCACAACCTAGCCTTCCATATCAATGATGTTATGAGGGGGGGGGGGGGGGGGGGGGGGGTAATAATGAAGCGTCATAATGACCGAACGGTTTAAAAGGGTAGCGTTAATTCGTGGACACCGTATAGAAGATCTAGGTAAGCTGAAGAAGTTGCTCACGAATGAAAGCGACGCATTTGAACAGGAATAAATAAAATCGATGCGTTTAGTCCCCCCTTCCATTTGCTAAGTTGGAAAAAATACTCATGCGTATCTCTGTGTTAATGGCGGTAACAGTATACGTTTCTAAGTACCTTTTTTCAAAATCACTTAGGCTCGCTTGCTGTTAAAATTAGGCTTGCTTGCTGTTCCTATAATAAACCAGAGGTTATCTTTCTGATTAAACATTTTACATGGTCTCTGCAACTTTACAAAACGTTAACAACTAAAGTGGATCACATTTGGAAAGTAGGTCAGTCTAATTTATTGTATCTAGCATGCACAATCAGAGACTGTGCTACCTTGATCTGCCACGCCCATGTCATTATGTTAATAGCCTTTCACCTCCCTCCCCCACTTATTGGGTGCACAAGAGAAATTCTGATCATGGGAATATGAGCCATGTGATCTCGCAGGAAAAAAAACCCCACAAATCAAGTCATTGATTTCATAGATGATTTAGAATCACTTTCATGCATACATGAACCTGCTACTATATAGCTTGCTACTTTCTTGGTGCATCATCTATCGTTTTCCCCTGTGAGTACTCTTCTGTGCACGGCTTTACCACTGCGCCACAGCATTTAGTATGCAGAGCTGTGCAGAGTCTGCATATCAACCGTATGCAGACGTCTGCATACGAACACTTCAACAATACTCATCTGCATATGGTTGGTATGCAGACTCCGCACAACTCTACATACTAAATGCTGTGGCGCAGTGTACGTTTCATGGTGATGTCACTTTTTTCATTTCAGCACATCGTAATGGGGATATCACTTACACTCGCCGCTGTGTGTACAGGAATATGTATAGAACTTAAGATGCTGCAATTTGTTAGTGACGTTTTTGTGTGCATTGTTAATATTGTTTCTATTTGTTATTCAATATAAATCCCTTGGGGTACAGGATAAGTGATTATGTATTGGTACATCTAATTTTTTTCCATGATGCAGTTTAACATGTCGGCCCTCCACTTTGCATCCAAAAATGGCCATGCTGAAATAGTTAAAGAGCTCTTGGAAAATGGTGCAAACATGAATGCTATAAATGGGGTATGTACGCATGTGGCTAGGAAGTTTAAGTATTGTGATGCATTTGCACAGCAGGTTTATGTTTACCTAGCATACGTCTGGTTTAACCTTGTGATGTTTCATAGTGCCAAAGTAAAATGCCACCACCAACAGTGCTTGCTACCAGCAGGGACGTATGCATGGATAGTTTGAAAGCGTGAAGCAATATAAGGTCATAATGTCCTATGAGTAGAGTTACTTATTTATGGTTAAGATTCGTTGTCAGAAATGTACATGGTTAGTGGCTCTGGAGGGGATGGGGCTAGGGGGTAATGGCCTCCCTCTCCCACCCACATCTGTCCCTTCGTTGCACTCCCTCCCTCTAAATTTGACTATAATGGTGCAATCAGATCTTTCATGTGAGTTCAATTATAATCGCTATTATGTGACTTCAATTTCAGTTCAACCAAACACCTCTTCATTTGGCAACTCTACATAGGCATGTGGCCACTGTTAGGGTCCTCGTTGAATGTAAAGCTAACCTCGATCTAAAAAACAAGGTCTGTCATTTATCATTTTTCTGATGCCTATAATGTGATAGCAAAATGACGTGATAGTTATTACGTACACGTACATTGAAATCTTCTCAGACACATTATAATACAATGGGCAATGTCCGGTCACCGTTCAAAATGATGAATTATCGTTATGTTGCAGGCTGAAAATACGCCATTACACATATCCTGTAGAGATGGTCACATGGATATTGCAAAACTCCTGCTGCAGAATGGAGCTGATGCAACTATTCCGGACAGGGTAAGCAATTCGCATGTACATGCTTTGCGCATGCATATATCTCAAGAGTCCTCGCTTTGTGAGGATATGTGTTGCAATGCAGTCATGATGGTCAGACATCACAGTAGTCATCATAGATGCGGTTTCACCTAAGGTTATTTTTAAGTATATGATTCAGAATCCACTGTTTAGCAACAAGAGTGGCAATGATTGGAGGGAAGTTGCCACTGTAAGCCAGGCTTTCTAGAGAACTCATACAATGAATGTATTTACTGTCATGCTATGGCTGAATTTTCCAGCCAAGTTACAGCAAACCTGGCCAGCAATAACAGACATGATCCATTTATTCATCAATCGTGGTCAACAAAATGACTGGATGTAATTTCTCTCTCTCTCTCTAGCATGATGCTCGTTTTGACAAATACATTAAAAATGATCAATTGTCTCCTTAATGTAAAGATCCACACACATTTCACTCAGGTTTAATATTGTAACCATCCCACAGGTTGTCTGTCTTATATTTTGCTTACCAATTAACCGTAACATGTCTACATCTTTACGTAGAATCTACAGTCAAATTGTGAACTATTAAAACATATTTTGATAGAGTTTGTATGACGTGATAATACAAAACTGTTCACATGTAGCGCATCCTTTTGTTAGCATGTATCCTTTGCCTTTATATTTGACTGCGATTGATATATAAAGTGGATGGCTTAGTTGTCTGTTATTGCTGGTCATGGCCGAGTAGCATAACATCATGAAATTTTGTGTGACCCCCCCCCCCCCCCCCCCCCTGCACAGGATGGAAATACTGCACAGCAATTGGCACAGAGCAGGGGTCATTTGGACATTGTGAATCTATTCTACAATGAAGGGGCCAAGGTAACTGTATTATGTGTGTATGCGTGTGCATGTGTGTGTACACATACATTGTATGTGCATCGTTGTACATGTGTGTGGGATGCAATTTAGGCTGTATGCACAGATGTGTATTTCAGCATGGGACTATGAAAAGGCCCAGAGAGGGAGCAGAGGGGAGGGGGTTGGAAACTGCTTGGTGGTCTGTTTGTGAGACCAAATGTTCAGCTGAAGTTAGTATATGTACTATGATATCTGGCCTTTTTGCATTTCTAAATCAGGAGTGCAGGAGCAATGACATAAGTTGTTCATCCACGGTGCCCATGCTGAACTCAACTACCATCTCACAGTTACCACAAAATGGTGCACGGACTGAAGAGGTTTGTTGCATTTTGTGCTACTGGTAGCAATAGCAAGCAGTTATTACTATATAATTACATTAATTTTCAGATTGATAATGAATGTAGAATTTGTTTGGATGTACCTTCAGCCACGGCATTTCTTCCTTGTGGCCACTTTTGTGCTTGTGAATCCTGTGCAAAGCTAGTTGAACACTGTCCTATATGCAGAGGTGACATTACCCAGTGTGTAAAAATTTACAAATCATAAACGTGTGCTATAATTATGATACTTGTATATAATTATGATACTTGTATATAGTTATAATACTTGTATATAATTCAGTATAATCCAGATGTTCAGTGACTTTGGCACTTCGAAAACTTTAAGACATCCTTAAGCTTCTTTTGACGGGATGGCATTTGCAGCCGAGATATGGCACAGAAATGTTCGTTGTTCATTCATCCTTCTAGATCAAATTATGGTATATAGGTTGTTAAATAGATCCGGCCTCCTGTACTGTATGACACAGGGAAACTTCTGTCAGATCGCCGCGTGATCTTACACAGAAAATTGGATGTGTGCGATTTTTATGTGATTCTCTGTAATATCACACATTAATTGATTCCTATATAATTCTACGCGCTTTATCCCCCTGTGTAAATGTTTAACAATGGTTTACTACTATCAATGCACGCTAACGCTGCCAGCGAGGAGACTGTAGTTATAAAAACTATAACCTAGTAACTTGGTATAAACGCACATAATTGACCATGCATGCGTGGGTGGGTGGGGGAGGGAAGGCTGCATACTGCGTACATGTCGGACTTTCATACGGGATAAGATGACCTGCATGTATATATATCATGTTAACATACGAGCAAACCACGCGCGGAATATAGTTACATTGAAGACACTACTGAGTCATACCGACTGGTGTGTTTGGCAGCGGCATCCTCTGTGTTTGCCCTTTTCTTTGCGCAGCGTCTAGCCACCGAGATGTGCAATACCAGGGTAAGTCCTGAAGCCAGGCTCCATAGAGACGTAGATAGGACCGTGACCATTGACAGTGTCATGTCGATCTTGGGAATCGCGGGCGTGGCGAAGCGGATGTCAAATGCGAGCCCAGGTATCACGAAGACGAAGAACAGCACAGGGAAGATAGCCAGTGGCAAGAGCTGTTTGATGGCTTTACGGTACTGGTCAGCCTTCGATCTCAACCATATGTGTGCCAGTCGTATAACCATGATAATCATGGCCACCGACGCAGCGAGGAGGATAAGCATTGCGGGACAGTCCCAGAGCGCAAACCGCTCAATGAGGGCATCGTTACTCTCCGATGCCAATGCATCAAAAACGTAGCAGACACGGCGATTTGTGGTCGTTTGCAAAAGGTTGTAGGAGTGAGTGATCACTGGAACGGAAGCGATCACCATGGGCACGAGGAGGGAGGTCACAACGTACAACACCTCCAGCCTCTTCAAGTCCTTACGGAAGACTCCGAAGCAAAAAACGTGAAGGGTTACCCATCCTGTAAAGAGTAATTTTGTCCATTGCGTGTAATACGTAAACCACCCTAAAGCGACACACGCTCTGTCATACACAAGTGGATTTGCGCTGTAGTTGTCAAACACGAACTGTAGCATCTCAAAGGATGCCAGAGCCAGCGACGACAATACCTGGTAGAGAGCCAATCGGTAGACTACCTTCTTGTAGAGTCGAAGCGCGAAGACCAGGAGAATAGCTAGCAGACATACGAGTACAGACACGGTGTTGGTCGCGTAGAAAATGACAATGCCGGTGACTGGAGCTGACGACGAATTATTCATTGAACCGCCTTCTCTCGGTGACGCTGCTTTGTCAGAGCCACGGCCAAGATGGTTTCCTATACTGCTCTAGACCCATTTATGGCATGCATATTTGTATACTGGCACTCTATGTTGAAAAAACATTAGCGTATTACTATATAGCACATGCTAGTGTCAGACAAATGTTACTACGTTACACAGGTAGCAAGCTTTGCATAATTTAGTATGAGACTGGGGTGGGAGGGCACACTTTAATCTCGTGCCCGGATTATATACATCACAGCTACAAGCTATTGTATATATATATCACGATAGAAAGCGAATATCATTCGCAGATGCGACATTGGGGTTGG
Source organism: Eunapius fragilis (assembly GCA_963681505.1). Taxonomy (NCBI): domain Eukaryota; kingdom Metazoa; phylum Porifera; class Demospongiae; order Spongillida; family Spongillidae; genus Eunapius; species Eunapius fragilis. Next base: position 9,001,361 of record OY811978.1, on the reverse strand, counting down.
GTACGAGGACAAGTCTAACGGCCATAGATCTCGGAAGAGAAGATCCAGCTGGGTAACAGGCTATATAAGATAACATAGACATGCATGTACCGGTACAAAACGGCATGGAGGGTGGTTAAAATGCAATTAAATGTTAAAAATTGCGCATCACTTTGGGATTAATTCGCATTTTGCAGCACGATAGCCGGTATAAGTGATTATATACTGATTTTATGTCCGATGAACTACAGGGTATACAAAGTTCTAACGTGCTGTACATGCACTGACAGAATATGCATGATACTACATAACAAATCATTTCATAGTTGTATAAGAAATACGATGCACTGACCATATGGCAAAATCATTGCACATCAAAACTGGTTGTCTTCTTTAATAACTAAAGAAAAGACAAAAAAAAAGAATTCGAACATCCACACACATGCACACTAATAATTATAACATGCAGTTATACAGATCATGCATGCACGCATGCGCAGTCTCCTACTTCCTGTAGGCGATGCTGGCGCTGGCGGCCACAAAGAACACTACTCCCACTGTGAGCTGCACCACAACGGTGAGAGGATGGCTCAATACTGGCAGGGAGTACGGGGTCTCGTACACCGCCTTCTCTTCTGGGCTAGGCTGCTCCTTCTTTTCGCTTTCCATCAGAGGTGCTCCCTCTTCAGTCTTAACGGTGTCCATCTCTAACTCGTTGCTCGGTGGTGAATCCTTAGAGGCTTCACTGTGCTTGTGTCCGAATACTTTGGCGCACTTTCGATATGACGTCAGCTGGAGGACCGCGGGAAAAAAGCAAGTAGTCAGGAAGGCCACGAGTCCGGCATACTTTAGGATGAAGACGAGGTTTGAGACGAACAAGGACATGATGAGAGGTAGAACGCCATATATAGCTTTTATAAGCAGAAGAATGACCCATTCACGTGTGGAACTTTTCTGCGAAGTGTCCTTGCCCATGAGTACCAGAAAGATGTTGTTGGAAGTAAAATACACCACCAGCGGGTATGCGGAAATGATGGACGGAACCAAAATGATGAAATACGATAGAGCACGGATGGCGGCCGAATGATCTGGCTTTGTTGAAGGCACCTGTAACATGTAGCGTATCAGTATAGGCATGGATGCAGGTATACCCGCACGTATATGTGCACCGCGTTATGCACACGTACACGCCATCATGCAGCCAGTTAATACATTCACGCGCCTAGGTTATAGATTGAATGGACTCGGGACATTCAAGGATGTTGTATCAAGTGCCCCATATCATCTGCATGTATAAATAATGCGCATACGTTCTTACTCCATGAAAGGAGCTAGCATGCATGCCGACAGTGTTGACACTTGTGCAAGACGGCTTATGCATGGCGTTGTCAGCCGTGTGCAAAAAAAAAAAAAAAAAAAAAAGAATGTATGATTGCATCAGCACCATGCACGTACACCATATCAGCTATATATATTTAACATAATATCATGACACGTTATATTAATTTTATATTTGTGTGCGCATGCCGGATAGAATAATGCATGCATACAATTATCAGTATAAGTGCTCACTCGTATAATTTTTTATTAAATGCATGCGCGCGCACACCAAACAAGCACATATCGTGCATAACCTCCGCAGCCACATGCACAGGTTCTTACCCAGTTCAAGGTAATGGTAGAATTAACGTCAATTCCGAACCACAACGTCAGCAGTATTCCCATTAAGATATAAAACACTACCACGGTACTGTAGACGGACAACACGAACCAACCGAGGGGTTTCTTTTCCTTTATCGGTTGGGTGAGAGTGGCTAGCCCCGGATGTAGGTTGAGTGCGGAGGTAAACAAGGCAATAGCGGAGAGCCATCCCGTGAAGCTGAACCCGAGCACGAAATCGAGAGCGCTTCCTGTGGCATTGCCGGTAGCCATAGCTGCAGTCCCATTGGCTGGTTCAGCGATCGCACCTCCTAGAAATCCATTCATAACGATGTTAACCAACGCATACAGAACCATGGCTCCGATGATTGCAAACCGGAACAACCCGAATATAGTCTGGATGGCGCCGACGTTCTTGAGATCAAGGAGCGACAGCGGGAGAACGATGACGGCGAATAGGAATACGCAGAACCTGTACGCGTTAAGGCAGCCGCTTCCCTGCGGATAGATGTTATCCTGAAACTCATCCTCCGTGCACATGCGCAGGGATCCGAAGTTCAGCGGAAGGTTCGTCGCCCAGGCGGAACCAGCTACGGTACTGTAGGTCCAGAGGACTATGAAGGAGGCTATGATGACGACAAGGAGGTAGAACACTTTGAACCAGCGCCCCACAAAGATGTTGCACAGCTCGGTCAGCTCGAACTTGCGGGTCGTCAGGATTTCGTACTTGGGGTGATCGTCGAGTGACACTTGAGAGCGGTCGCTCAGCGCCGGGAGCTGGTCAGCCTTCTCGGACTGGGTTTCAGCTAACTGCGCTTGTTTGAACGATTCCAGTGCCTGCATGCGTGATGAATAAGCCGGGATTTGCCCGGGAGTAAGAAGTATATACATGGCTGTATAGGTTAGTCATTGCATTACTCTATTATCTGTGGTCGTTATATATATGAGCGTGCATGCATGTGCGCAAGACGATGTGCATACAATGGTGTTGGTGTAACGAAGGGTTAATTGAGTTAGCTGCCCCGGCTGCCCAATCCATTATTGACTACTAGACCCACCTGGGCACGAGACATGACTTCAAACAACCACCTCGCGCTGTTCCACTCCATGAACATGATGAACAGCAAGATGGCGATGCTGCCAAACATTCCGGCATGATAGAAGATGAAAGCGATCCCGAAAAACCCGTTGCCGACCACATAGTTGAGAACAATGAAGTACCCAACAGCAAGGCTGATTGTTTTGGAGCCTTTGGACGGCTCCAGCAGAGTTGAGGGAATCTTCCCTTTGAGGCGAGACCACATCGATGCGAATTGCAATCTCAACACCTTGTTTTGAAGAGGGGCACGTGAGCAGTATAAACTGTCGGCGGCTGCAAAAGCTGAGTAACGCCACTGCCCACGTACCACGGTTTCTCATTGCACACGTTACCCACGTCCGCATGCAAGTGCAGATTGCAGTGTAAATCACGCATTTTTGTTAAATGAGAAACTCATGACACAAAATATGCGACTTGCAAGTGTGTTGTGCGGGCTGATTGCGAACAGTATTGGGTTATTAATCATCCAGGCTTTATTGGTATCATGAATATGTTTGCCCAGCTCCAGTTTCATCCACAAACATGCACATTACAGCAAGCATAGAGTACATGGATGTAACCATCACCGAGAGGCACTATGTGCCTGAATTAGGACATATATACTACAAACGAGTAAATGGAACTGTGTCCAGCAAAATCACCCTTGTGATACTTTTTCAAATCAGTTTCCAGGACAAGCAAAAGAAAAGTAACGCTCTCATTGAAATGTATGGCTAATTGTGCCTAATAACGTTGTCATGGATAGTCCAATTTAGGACGCGTAAGGACCATTTGATAGAAACTCGTTGGAGTTCACGGAAAATCAAAAAATTGAAAAACTATCCTGAAGGGTGATTTTTGTCCCAAACGTACATCGAATATGTTGCCAGAGTTGCTGTGCATGCATTTGGGCACTGAGTATTTAAAATCCTTTTCAAATTTTCCGTGAATCCCAAAGAGCTTCTATCAAATGGTTCTTATACGCATCCTAAATTAGACTATCCATCATAAACCTTTTAGGCAGAATTTATAATTAGCCATACATTTCAATGCCAGCGTTACTTTTCTTTTGCTTATCCTGGAAGTATCATAAGGATGATTTTGCTGGACACTGTTCCATATATATATGGGACAGTGTCTGGCAAAACCACCCTTCAAATGGTCCTTACGCATCCTATATTAGACTATCCATCATAAAGTTATTAGGCACTGAATTGTTAATTAGCCATATACATTTCAATGCGAGCGTTACTTTTCTTTTGCTTGTCCTGGAAAATTTGATAAAGTACCATAAGGGTGATTTTGCTGGACACTGTTCCATATATTATATACATTGCATGTATATATATAATATTGTACAGTGGTTGATATCAGTAAGACAGTATTCCGGCAGCGGTTCTAATCACAAAATTAGCTGTCATTGCAAAATTTATAGGTAGGAGTAATGAAGATATATTTGGGTTTGTCCTAATATAGCTGGGATCTATCTGAACTCATAATATAGGGTTAATAATGGATCTTCAGTATCATTCCAGGCTAACATCTAATACTTGAGAAATTTATTATATATCTTGATGATTTAGCCCGCTGTAAGTTACACCTTACATTTACGCATTGCCTTGAAATCTTATATGTATATCGACGCCGGAAAATGTTTACTTGTTACAACAAAAAATTAAGTCCTTCGGGATGGTCTATTCTCCCAGAGTTGTATCTGCTGCTGGGCACTTCTGATTACCAAGTCGGGCAACAGGCCAGAAAAGGGCTTTAGACGGAAAAGCTTGTCCATTGCCGTTACATCGGCCAAGGCCCTGTGATCTGCGCAGGATGAATGATCATCATGCGTGAGTGCATTATACTGTATATGGGTCAGTTCACGAGAAAATGACCCTTCGCTATATTTTTTAAAGTTATAAAAATGACTCACGTTTGAATCGCTATAACTTCGGAACTGTAAACGCTATTGACTTCCTATTTTCAACACTTAATGCTACATCATTTCTTTCTGGTAAAATAGATTATGGACTCTTGCATTAGCTTCGTGCCAGTGTTACAACGTTCGATACCCCTATGGGTTCAAACCCGCCATATCTTTCGGCAGGAAAATTCGATTCACTCCTAGTTTGGTTTGTACGTAGAGGAATCCTGTACCTATTGATTTGTTCTGTTCGTTAATTTTTTCTTTATCCGTTACGGGGATACAACTGTGCAAAGTAATTGCATATTTCCCGGTCGTTTCGCGCCATTTACCTATTACGAGACATGAATATGCAATTACTTCCTGTTAAATAACTATGTCTCCGCCCATCCATACACTATACAACAAGTACGGCGTTTTCGCTTCTTGCAAACGTCCGGTTCTGTTCCCCTTCTTGGCTTCTTCAACATAGCGAGCAGAAGCTAAAGATTCGTAATTCAGCTGCCATCAGCCTGCGCAACACGGTACGTACTCTTTAAATTAGCGCATGCACGTAGAAATCGAGCGTGTTGGCTCGGTGAAACTGCTTCATTTATGCGTGCACAACGCTGCAGAGCATGAAAGTGCACGGTGTCTAGGGCTAGCTTAATCTGAAACGCACCCTTCCTTTTTGACTTCTGCACACGCACAGATATATCAAACATGCACCCCCTTGTAGCTACATGTATTTATCAACATGTAGTACTCTCGATCATTGGCCTACTAAAACCTCTTTCTTGTTTAATTTTTGAACCAATTATATTTGTTTCTACAGAATAATATCCATACAAAATAAAATCCACACACACACACACACACACGCACACACACATGCACACACTCACATTCATACACAACCTCAGATCAGAGCAATTGGTGTCATTTAATTCTGTCAGAATGTTTCCTCATGCTTAGTTTCCAATTGGTGGTGTGCATGGCATAGTTGATTGTTTGCCCAAAAGGGGTCAGGCGACTGTGGGTTTGCTGTCCCCCTACCCTGAGTGTGACTGGAACCAAGGTTACCATTTGGTTAGCCCACACCTTGACACGTACTGGTCAAGGTAAGGTGGTTAGGCCAGGGTAGAAGCCAAAAGGGTGCTACCTGCCATTGATGTATAAACAATAACACCTGTAGCAATGCATTTATAAGTACAGCCATGGTAAGCAACGCAGCTGGCATTTGGCTGGAGTGATTGCAGCCCACCCCTACTATCCTTTATACATACATGTGTGACCTGCAACCATACCAGGTGTCAATATTTTGGGGACAGTGTGTTAGATGGGGTATGACCAAAAGTGAGGGAATGAGTTAAATGGAGGGTTAAATGGAGGCGAAGCTTTCGCAGACATCTAGACTCAGGGTAGAATGAAAGTGAGGTTTTCCCAGAAGATACTCCAGGCTAAAATTTAGCTGGGAATTTAGTGTTGTTGCCATGTGCACTTATACACACACATGCACACTCACACAAGCACACACACACACACACACACACACACATAAAAACATGTACACACACACACACACACACACACCATGGGCAGTCAGTCATTCACGCATCAACATCAATGCTTTGCTATTGCAATTTATTTTATTTCCTAATTGTCGACCCACATACAAGGCATTAAAGTGTTCTTAGCCGTCATCCTATTCATCACATGCTTCTCTTTTGTATTTCTACGGGAGCCGTACCTGTTTCTAAATTGTCTTGTGTATCAATGTGCATGTTAATGCATGCACACACATACACACCACACACAAGCACTAGCATACACTTGCAACTGCAGTCACATGTTTATTGTTTGTGTAAATTTGTGTTTCCTTGCTCTGGCAATTACCAACAGGCCTTCTTGTTGCCTTTTGCACTTTTAAACATATGCATGCACATGCACACACACACACACACACACACACACACACACACACACACACATGGACACAAACCCACATGCACATGCACGCACATTCATGTACACACACAGGAGTCATGCTTCAATCACAAACATGTGCATATGTACACATAAAAATGGCTTTGGCAGTCATCCATCACACACACACATGCACATGCGCATACACAGAACTGGCCTCTGCTTTGTAAAATTATTATCTAATTTCCCTGTTGTCTCTTGTTTGCTATGAGCACACTTACTAGATGTGAGCCTGCACTACAAGAATGCACACTTATGCACACAGGCATGCATGCACAAACACATGCACACTCACACAAACAAACAAACAAACAAACAAACAAATAAACAAACAAACACGCACACTCGCACAAACAAACAACACACACACACACAAGTGCAAACCACCCACTCTGCATTCTGCTTGGTACACTCACACTTGTGCCTTCACCATTAGAGCCTGTTGGTCCTTAATTCACCTCATATATGCAATTTTGATTTTTTTTTTTCTTCTGCTGCTCCTGTTTGGCTTCCACTGATGTACCCATGGCCTCCACTACATGCTCATGTCCCATCACCTACACTAGATGCTCATGTCCCATGATTCTAAGTACTAACTTGTCAGGTTGAGTAGCGCCAGTAGCTAGGTAGGTGCACAACCATACACCATCACCCATAGCCGTTAAGGTTTTCAATATACAAGACTTGTATCCAGGCTAAGAAGAATCTCCGATGCTATGGAGAGATAGTTTCTGAGCTGGCTTTCTGTGGTTCCATTAATTACCCTTCACCTTGACCCATCCATGTCTGTGTGGACTCATCTCATGCCATACCCCCACCATCATGATAAGCCTGCTAACCAAAATAGGCTCAGTGACTTAAGCTCACCTCAGTGTATTGCTAGAAGCTTTGGTAAGGCTCATGGCTCTAGACCTGTCCACCACCTATCCAAACCCCTAACAGCATGGGCCACAAAGATCGAAAATATGCCTGTTTTATGACACCAATTATTATGATCTGGGGTGAGTGTTTCCACTTGTTGCTGAGTTCTATGGACAGCTATAGACTGGCCTCTGCTTTACCTCCTTACACATAGCTAATGGATTTCCTGATGTCATTTAGAGATTGATTGTGTATGTGCTTGTGTGTGTGTGTGCCTATGTGTGTTTTGTATGTGTTGTTTGTGTACATGTGAGTGAGTGTGTGTGTGTGTGTGTGTGTGTGTTTGTGTGTGAGAGCCTGTGTGGTGTGATTGAAACATGTACTCTGGAAAAGGCCTTGGGTTGGAAGCCTTGCATGTCTGGCAGTGAATATCATTGCTACCCTATCACCACTGATAGTGGTTGGACTGGGCCTCTGTAAAGTTTGTATTGGATTGAGAGGTAATAGTATTCACATCCAACTGCTCCCATGTTCTAGCAATACACTGTGCACACACACACACACACACACACACACACATACACACATACACACTCATGCACATACACACACACTCATGCACATACACACATGCACATACACACACAACACGTACAAAGCACATACATACATACATACATACATACATACATACATACATACATACACAAGTAATAAAAACATTCTCTACACGAGAAGGTTGGTGGTATATAGGAATCAAAGGTGAGATGGTGGTGTAAAAAGCAAGGGAACAAGGCTTCTGATTGAAAACGAAAAATGAAATAGACCTATATTAGCAGCATGTTGTCATATTTTAATGTGCGTGCTAATATAGGTCTATTTCATTTTTCGTTTTCAATCAGAAGCCTTGTTCCCTTGCTTTTTACACCACCATCTCACCTTTGATTCCTATATACCACCAACCTTCTCGTGTAGAGAATGTTTTTATTACTTGTTTCCTAAATTTTTCTGGTGCATTTGGTATTGTATTTAGTTCTTGAAACGCATAGAATAAGGTAGCATAAACGTCAACTTGCGCGAGCATGACAGGTTTATATTAGAATCTGCAATTCTGTTGAGGTGTGTACCAATTATTACACTAGTCCCCAGACTATCTCCATTGAGGAGCAAAGGATTGATAAAGGTTAAAAGCGAAGCCATATAGTACAAAGAATAAATGCACTCTAAGTAAACTGATCTCACGCTATAATCAGATAAACCATGCACCACAATACATGACCAAACTGACGCAAGCAACTTTGGCGTTATACACACATTTCAAACAGCGCATATTACTGTAAAACGGAGAGACGCAGTATCTCTACCGCTGTAACTAAACTATTCCTTCCATTTTAGCGATATACCATATGCATGCTTATAATTTATCGATCCAACATTTATCGATGCCGTATAAACGTACCTTTGGGTGGTCGTTTTGTTCTTCCTTTCGGTACCGCGCTTGACATACGCACGTTTGGCAGATCTGGCAGCATCTGGATCTTTCCACTTTTAGATGCTCGAGTGGAATCAGAATTGTCCTCATGAGATTATATGGTAAAACCATCGAATTTGATAACGCTGGTTATATTATACTGATGCGTCATGAACATTGTGATAGCTGATGTAATGTGCTATTTGTAGATCAACACCAAATAAGGTACTACTAGCTTCAGCCAATTGCCCGATCGGTTAGGCGTCTAACAGATACCTGAAGATAACATGCGGACGCATCCTGAAGCGATTGGTACACTTGGCGTGCTTTACAAACGTTCCTGTCGTGAGTTATACTCTCCGGAAGGAAGAAGAAGAAGAAGACGACGACGGAGGAGAAATTTTAGGTGGGACTGGGTACGGACGATGGGGACGAGTATTTTTGTTCTCTAAAAGTACACCGTCTTATGACATATGTATAACGCAGAACTGTTCTCCTTTTTGATATTGCTCGATTGCCACTAAAAGCGAAGTGACCCGACTCTTGGCTGTCCCGCTAGACGCGAGTGACGTTTTTTTAATGACATTCATGATACTGCAGGATTCCTATATGGAACCTACTCGCGTAGGTTCCGAGATTCCTATATGGAACCTACTCGCGTAGGTTCCGATACATACATACATACATACATACATACATACATACATACATACATACATACATACATACATACATACATACATACATACATACATACGTACAAATGTATAAACGAGATGGAGTAAATGGAATTTAGATTTCTGAGGCAGCTTATAGCTGATGCCTCTGTACCTTAGCAACAAGTGGAAAATTGGTGTCATTGAACAGGTTCATGTTTGGCATGCCAGCTCTGCTGTAGGGTCATGTGTGTGTGTGCATGTGTGTGTGTATGTGCATGTGTGTGTATGTGTGTGTGTATGTGCATGTGTTTGTATGTGTGTGCGTTTGTGTATTAAGTGCAGATGGCAACACCTGACAATTTTAGTAACCAGATGTTTAAAAATTGGCTCTAGACCTTTTCATCATCTCTCGACTTAACTTCCTAACGGCATGGCTACCCAGGCCACAAAGGTCCCAACATGTACTTTTAAGCACATGCACACACACACACACTCACATATCTACTCTCATACACCAGAAATAACACTTACGCGCACACAACACACTTGCTTGGTGTGTGTATGTGTGTGCATGATAAAAGTGCATAAGACGATTTAGAAAAAGCAAAGGCTCCAATAGAAAAACAAAATTTAAATGCAAAAGAGAAACAAGATGACTGAGGCAGTTTTATGTTTGTACATGTATGTGGGTGGACAATTAGGAAATAAAATTACAACAGCAAAGCTCGGACGTTGATGTGTAAATGACTGACTGCCCATGGCATTTATGTGTGTCCGTGTGTGTAAGTATGTGTGTGTGTGTGTGCGCGCGCATGTGTGTGTGCGTGTGTGTGTGTGTGTGTGTGTGTGTGTGTGTGTATGTGTGTGTGTTCAGTGCTCATGGCAACACCAGACATATGTAACCAGATGTTTAAAAATAGGTTCAAGTTCTGTTCATCATCTCTCAATTTAACTCCCTAACAGTGGGGTTACCCAGGCCACAAAGGTCCAAACTTGTACTTTTAGTGTTTGTTTACGTAGATGTATAAAACTTGGTTTAATGTTTTGGTGAATGGGAACAAAAGCAAGGTGCTTAATCCAGCTACAAATTCACACCTACAGCCTGGGAATATTCCCAGGGAAAACCTCACTTCCATTCAAATTCTACTAGCTCAGGAGCCACTCTCCAGTTCATCCAGGGAGGAACCACTCTCAAGGGAGCCGCTCTGAAGGGAGCCACACTCAAGGAGCCACACTCAAGGGAGCTACACTCAAGGGAGCCACTCTCAATGGAGCCACACTCAAGGGAGCTACACTCAAGGGAGCCACTCTCAAGGGAGCCACTCTCCTCTGGAGCAGACAGAGAGGCATCACACTCAAGAGCCCAGAGAGTACCCCATGATCTCCAATCGGATATACCACTGACAATACCTAGGGTTGGCCAGCCCATGCCACTGGTGGTCCAGGCAATACCTAGGGTTGGCCAGCCCATGCCATTGGTGGTCCAGGCAATGCCTTGGGTTGGCCAGCCCATGCAATGGGATGGGCTGATAACATTAATGGTTCCAACCCAGAAACTTTGTATTGTACATGTATGCCACATGATTTATATATGCTATTATAATGAATCAGTGTTCAAGTAGCACCTGAATGACGTTATTCTATTCAGAACGAGGGTAAAAGAGACTGGACTGGAACATGGTATGGGGCAGTATTGGTCTCCAAGTGTTACGTTAAGTTTGTAAGCAAGCTGACAGTATAAGCATATTTTTGCAGGGACTTGGACATACATGTAACGATACCGCTGGCATTGAATGTTGTTGGGAGGAATATCTGCTGTACACACACTAACACAAGTACAGATGCAGCTAGCAATAGACGATTCCGCAAATGAGGCACGAGAAGTGCCCCAATACCACCCTCCCTCACTTCTCAAACAACACCATAATTTCCTATCAGCTGATTATGAAATAGAAAATACAATCTAACATTGCACATTTCAGCATGATGTTTTAAGCCAAAATATCAAAAGTTGGTCCTTTGACAGATGGTGATCATAAATGATGCAGACATCAAACTTGAAAAAAAATACCTGCAACACACACACAAACACACACACACACACACACACACACACACACACACACACACACACACACGAGAAGTGCAGAGTAAATGCCAACGCATACAGCAGTGAGGTTTGAGTCATTGGTGTTGTCAGTGGTATATCCGATTGGAGATCATGGGGTACTCTGTGGGCTCTTGAGTGTAATGCCTCTCTGTCTACTACGGAGGAGAGTAGCTCCTATGAGTGTGGCTCCCTTGAGTGTGGCTCCCTTGAGTGTGGCTCCCTTGAGTGTGGCTCCTTGAGTGTGGCTCCCTTCAGAGCGGCTCCCTTGAGAGTGGTTCCTCCCTGGATGAACTGGAGAGTGGCTCCTGAGCTAGTAGAATTTGAATGGAAGTGAGGTTTTCCCAGGGTATTTTCCCAGGCTGTAGGTGGGAATTATTAAACACCTTGCTATTATTCCAATTCACCAAAACATTAAACCAAGTTTTATACATCTACGTAAACAAACACTAAAAGTACAAGTTTGGACCTTTGTGGCCTGGGTAGCACCACTGTCAGGTGTTGCCATGTGCACTAAATACACAAACACACACACACACACACATACACACACATGCACATATACACACATACACACACACATGCACACACACGCACATGACCCTACAGCAGAGCTGGCATGCCAAACATGAACCTGTTCAATGACACCGATTTTCCACTTGTTGCTAAGGTACAGAGGCATCAGCTATAAGCTGCCTCAGAAATCTAAATTCCATTTACTCCATCTCGTTTATACATTTGTACGTATGTATGTATGTATGTATGTATGTATGTATGTATGTATGTATGTATGTATGTATGTATGTATGTATGTATGTATGTATGTATGTATGTATGTATGTATGTATGTATGTATGTGCTTTGTACGTGTTGTGTGTGTATGTGCATGTGTGTATGTGCATGAGTGTGTGTGTATGTGCATGAGTGTGTATGTGTGTATGTGTGTGTGTGTGTGTGTGCACAGTGTATTGCTAGAACATGGGAGCAGTTGGATGTGAATACTATTACCTCTCAATCCAATACAAACTTTACAGAGGCCCAGTCCAACCACTATCAGTGGTGATAGGGTAGCAATGATATTCACTGCCAGACATGCAAGGCTTCCAACCCAAGGCCTTTTCCAGAGTACATGTTTCAATCACACCACACAGGCTCTCACACACAAACACACACACACACACACACACACACTCACTCACATGTACACAAACAACACATACAAAACACACATAGGCACACACACACACAAGCACATACACAATCAATCTCTAAATGACATCAGGAAATCCATTAGCTATGTGTAAGGAGGTAAAGCAGAGGCCAGTCTATAGCTGTCCATAGAACTCAGCAACAAGTGGAAACACTCACCCCAGATCATAATAATTGGTGTCATATTTTCGATCTTTGTGGCCCATGCTGTTAGGGGTTTGGATAGGTGGTGGACAGGTCTAGAGCCATGAGCCTTACCAAAGCTTCTAGCAATACACTGAGGTGAGCTTAAGTCACTGAGCCTATTTTGGTTAGCAGGCTTATCATGATGGTGGGGGTATGGCATGAGATGAGTCCACACAGACATGGATGGGTCAAGGTGAAGGGTAATTAATGGAACCACAGAAAGCCAGCTCAGAAACTATCTCTCCATAGCATCGGAGATTCTTCTTAGCCTGGATACAAGTCTTGTATATTGAAAACCTTAACGGCTATGGGTGATGGTGTATGGTTGTGCACCTACCTAGCTACTGGCGCTACTCAACCTGACAAGTTAGTACTTAGAATCATGGGACATGAGCATCTAGTGTAGGTGATGGGACATGAGCATGTAGTGGAGGCCATGGGTACATCAGTGGAAGCCAAACAGGAGCAGCAGAAGAAAAAAAAAATCAAAATTGCATATATGAGGTGAATTAAGGACCAACAGGCTCTAATGGTGAAGGCACAAGTGTGAGTGTACCAAGCAGAATGCAGAGTGGGTGGTTTGCACTTGTGTGTGTGTGTGTTGTTTGTTTGTGCGAGTGTGCGTGTTTGTTTGTTTATTTGTTTGTTTGTTTGTTTGTTTGTTTGTGTGAGTGTGCATGTGTTTGTGCATGCATGCCTGTGTGCATAAGTGTGCATTCTTGTAGTGCAGGCTCACATCTAGTAAGTGTGCTCATAGCAAACAAGAGACAACAGGGAAATTAGATAATAATTTTACAAAGCAGAGGCCAGTTCTGTGTATGCGCATGTGCATGTGTGTGTGTGATGGATGACTGCCAAAGCCATTTTTATGTGTACATATGCACATGTTTGTGATTGAAGCATGACTCCTGTGTGTGTACATGAATGTGCGTGCATGTGCATGTGGGTTTGTGTCCATGTGTGTGTGTGTGTGTGTGTGTGTGTGTGTGTGTGTGTGTGTGCATGTGCATGCATATGTTTAAAAGTGCAAAAGGCAACAAGAAGGCCTGTTGGTAATTGCCAGAGCAAGGAAACACAAATTTACACAAACAATAAACATGTGACTGCAGTTGCAAGTGTATGCTAGTGCTTGTGTGTGGTGTGTATGTGTGTGCATGCATTAACATGCACATTGATACACAAGACAATTTAGAAACAGGTACGGCTCCCGTAGAAATACAAAAGAGAAGCATGTGATGAATAGGATGACGGCTAAGAACACTTTAATGCCTTGTATGTGGGTCGACAATTAGGAAATAAAATAAATTGCAATAGCAAAGCATTGATGTTGATGCGTGAATGACTGACTGCCCATGGTGTGTGTGTGTGTGTGTGTGTGTACATGTTTTTATGTGTGTGTGTGTGTGTGTGTGTGTGTGCTTGTGTGAGTGTGCATGTGTGTGTATAAGTGCACATGGCAACAACACTAAATTCCCAGCTAAATTTTAGCCTGGAGTATCTTCTGGGAAAACCTCACTTTCATTCTACCCTGAGTCTAGATGTCTGCGAAAGCTTCGCCTCCATTTAACCCTCCATTTAACTCATTCCCTCACTTTTGGTCATACCCCATCTAACACACTGTCCCCAAAATATTGACACCTGGTATGGTTGCAGGTCACACATGTATGTATAAAGGATAGTAGGGGTGGGCTGCAATCACTCCAGCCAAATGCCAGCTGCGTTGCTTACCATGGCTGTACTTATAAATGCATTGCTACAGGTGTTATTGTTTATACATCAATGGCAGGTAGCACCCTTTTGGCTTCTACCCTGGCCTAACCACCTTACCTTGACCAGTACGTGTCAAGGTGTGGGCTAACCAAATGGTAACCTTGGTTCCAGTCACACTCAGGGTAGGGGGACAGCAAACCCACAGTCGCCTGACCCCTTTTGGGCAAACAATCAACTATGCCATGCACACCACCAATTGGAAACTAAGCATGAGGAAACATTCTGACAGAATTAAATGACACCAATTGCTCTGATCTGAGGTTGTGTATGAATGTGAGTGTGTGCATGTGTGTGTGCGTGTGTGTGTGTGTGTGTGTGGATTTTATTTTGTATGGATATTATTCTGTAGAAACAAATATAATTGGTTCAAAAATTAAACAAGAAAGAGGTTTTAGTAGGCCAATGATCGAGAGTACTACATGTTGATAAATACATGTAGCTACAAGGGGGTGCATGTTTGATATATCTGTGCGTGTGCAGAAGTCAAAAAGGAAGGGTGCGTTTCAGATTAAGCTAGCCCTAGACACCGTGCACTTTCATGCTCTGCAGCGTTGTGCACGCATAAATGAAGCAGTTTCACCGAGCCAACACGCTCGATTTCTACGTGCATGCGCTAATTTAAAGAGTACGTACCGTGTTGCGCAGGCTGATGGCAGCTGAATTACGAATCTTTAGCTTCTGCTCGCTATGTTGAAGAAGCCAAGAAGGGGAACAGAACCGGACGTTTGCAAGAAGCGAAAACGCCGTACTTGTTGTATAGTGTATGGATGGGCGGAGACATAGTTATTTAACAGGAAGTAATTGCATATTCATGTCTCGTAATAGGTAAATGGCGCGAAACGACCGGGAAATATGCAATTACTTTGCACAGTTGTATCCCCGTAACGGATAAAGAAAAAATTAACGAACAGAACAAATCAATAGGTACAGGATTCCTCTACGTACAAACCAAACTAGGAGTGAATCGAATTTTCCTGCCGAAAGATATGGCGGGTTTGAACCCATAGGGGTATCGAACGTTGTAACACTGGCACGAAGCTAATGCAAGAGTCCATAATCTATTTTACCAGAAAGAAATGATGTAGCATTAAGTGTTGAAAATAGGAAGTCAATAGCGTTTACAGTTCCGAAGTTATAGCGATTCAAACGTGAGTCATTTTTATAACTTTAAAAAATATAGCGAAGGGCCATTTTCTCGTGAACTGACCCATATATATTATATGTATATAATATAATACGGGTCGCATGCGTGGGTACGCACTGTAGTCGTGGGAGGGAACGAAGGTGTCGATTAAGCACTGCATCTTGAGAGACATGTCGTCCTCCAGAACGGGGCATCTCCCACTTTTCCTGGCTTGCTGGAGGAGGTGGTACGCGTCTGCAAAGTGGATGTTTCGGTTCGTGATATCTGCAAGGGACATTGAGTTCCTCTGGATCTCTGCAAACATAATTGGGTAATCAAATCGGAATCCGTTGTAGGCCACTAGAACTGAACCGAGAAATGCGCATTGGGGAAAACACTCATATATAGTGATGCGAAGCGCAAGTGAAAGGGAAAGTTAACTTACCTGGAACGTGGCGTACACCAGTAGTCAAAGAGACATGGTCCATCATGTCGTCTATCCATCGCAAAAACTCATCGAAGACGTCTATAAAACGCTTTTTATCAACTAACATGGAGTCAGTGATTCCAGTCAAGTTAGATACTGCAAATTTAAAATGACAATCATCACTACAGCATTCACCAATGCACCTAATGCCCCTTGCATACCGATCCGTGGGATACGGACATCAGTGTGCACGAGTTGACTAAAAGTGGAATTTGGTATTGGGGTGTCTCCAAATACAGCAGCACCAATCTCAATAATATGGTCGTCGTTGATCCTAATACCCGTGGTCTCCACGTCGTAGAAGAACATCAAATAGCGCCACGAGCTGCCAGAAGAATCCATCGATGATCATTATTATCTGTGCATGATCACTGTATCATGGTGGCTTACCAGTTGATGCGGCCTTGGTGTGAACTCGTTGTGGCCTTAATAAAAAAGGAACTAACATTTGTTAACGTGAAGACAAAACCCCTCCTCGTCCTCCATGCATGCGTGATCACTTGCAGCTGGCAGGTCATGTAGAGCTATAAAGACACGTACCATATTCGTCTGGTCCTACTCGTTGTGTGTATATATACAAGTAGAGCTATGGGTATAACCGTGTGGTGGCCTGCTCCTAGCTTTCCTGCATGATTTATATACATGGTTTATAACGAAACAAAACACACAGAGCCTGTCGTACCGAATATTCGCCCCCTTTCTTTATATGACAGCTGGAAAACGAATTCATCATCGCATCAGCGTGGGCTGACCCGGCTGAATGTAAATCATGTCCAGCAATTTCGGACATCCATACATGTCTATGCATTGAAAACGCATGTAAAGTATTTGATTTTTTTCAAACATTAACGCAGTAGGATTATTTTTTTAAATATAAGAAATGCATTATTTTATTTTTCGCTTTCATTTTGCGAGCAGGAGAATCAAGAACAAAATTAATTACTTTCGTTATTACGTAATCATTTTCTTTAGAGGTCAATAATGAAAATGATTAATAAACATCAAATGGTGGGCGCGCCCTAATAGTGCACATTATAAGTGCTGGTGCGTGTGTGAGTGGGAGGAGCGTGTGGTTATCTAAATGCTCGAAATGTGCCCTTGGTTCAATACATTTGAATATTTCTTTCATGCATCGGCGTGGATAGACGAACGTGCGCTCGGCGTGCATTTACCTGTTTGCTACAAGCGCGAAGTAAGACATTACTTTATGATTTCAAATGGACCACGACACTAATACCTGTACACTACGGCAGTGGCCGGCGTCAGCGAGGGGGGTGATTCAGGTCAGGCCAGGTACGATAATTGGGGGGGGGGGGGAGTTGCTGTCCGCTTCAGACCCAATACGAAAAGTGGGGGCCCTTTAATTGTTTGGCATAGGGCCTACTCTACGTTATTGTTATTACCGGTTACAATTATGGCTGAGGACCCGGAGCACCCTCTCTGGGATACGTTAGCTTCGGCTATATATACTTGTAACCGTTAATTATTAACGATAATGTATTTGCTGTGTGCCAAACAAAGGGCCCCCACTTTTTGTATCGGACCTGAAGCGGACAGCAACCCCCCCCCCCCCCCCCCCCCCCCCCCCCCCCCAAGGGCGTAGACAAGTTTTAATGGTGGGGGGCTAATTATGGTTGGGGCTTTAGACCCGCGATACGACAAGCGGGGGGTGGGGGGCTAGTTATAGTTGGGGGTTTAGTCCAGCGATACGACAGTGGGGGTGAGGAGGTGTACACTTCAGGCACATTACGAAAGGCGGGGGGGGGAGGGGGTTGCTTAGCAGAAGAGGGGGAGGTACCTTACATGAAAGGGCAACTCTATGATCTATTGAATAG